>MU549698.1:303023-317588 GCA_024362625.1 Silurus asotus
TGGAGCTCATTCTAACAGCACATGGAGACTACATATTGAACTTTTATAGCACAAAGTCACCTGAAAGATGCTTCAGATAGTTGGAATGTAAAGGAAATGCAATGTAACTATAAATGGATAAAAAGTCAGTGATGCTTCTCCAGAGCTCATGCTTATCATTCCATTCTGTATTCTCTGTGGAATCACTAAGCCACGCCCCATGCATAAGTCTGGTATAAAGACAGACAGACTGCTGAGAAATAGAATGTGATTCTGAGGAACATATCTACTGCACATCACCTACTCCAGCCTCAACTGGTTTCCAAACGCTTCCATTCCTCCCTCCAATAGGAAACTCCAACACTCAGTGTCCTCCATGAAAGTTCTGTTATTATTTATGAGAAACTCTTTACTCATTTTTCTTCTCTTACATTTAAGAGCCAAACCCATGATGCCGGTCAGTACAGCACCCTCTCCTGGTCCTCCAGACCTCCTGATTACCAGCATGGATTCGCTTGAGTTTCTGCTCTCTGAAAGCTTTCGCTTCTTTGCTCTGATGGAAAGATAAAAGTATGGCGTTCAAACGGACGTTGACTCGCGACCAACCGACCGAAGCGACAGCGACATTTCCTCCTCATAACTTCTGTTAGAAAGTTCTGAAAACTTCAAAACAACATCAAAATGGTCTGAAACTAAAAACTAGCGACTTCAGGTGTCAGCAGAGTCTGAGTCATGAACAAATAATCTCCCTGGAGATAAAATCCAGCAGCAGACCTCATGCTCAGACAAGATCAGACACATTCTCAGAGCTGCACTGGAGTATGACGTGAATAGTTTCACTTTTTCAGATCGTACGTTTTCTCTTCTACAGAATAAAGCTGACGTGTTTCTGAGGATCACACACTCTGTCTCACAGCATGATCGCTGATAGACACTGAAATAAATAAACCCTGACTCTTCCACCCAGATGTGCTTCTTCCCCCAAACTGTCTCTTAATGTTGTAGCATGAAACTTGCACTAGGAGACCCAAACCTGTTCCATCATGATGTGAACTCCATGAAGATCTGCTTTCCGTGGGTTTGAAGATGTGACAGTTCTCCTGCTATAGAGCTCGAAACCTATTGAACATGAATGAATATGAACACTGAATGCACCCCAGGAACCTCCTCAACTTCTCGACTTCATCTCCACAGAAATCTAGTGGAACATCTTCCCAGAAGAGTGGAGCTTATTATAAGAGCCAATGGAGACAAAATTTGGAATGGGATGTATAAAAAGAAACCGATCATATCATCAGGTGCCCACAAACATTGGGCATTGTTGAGAAGATAGATGGAGACACAGACAGAAAGAGAGACAAATGTAATGGAAAACGTTTGTGGACATCTGGGAATAAGCATGTGCTTTATGAACATCTCATTCCACACTCAGTCTCAATTTGCTCTTATAAATCTCTCCACTCTTCTGGGAAGATGTTCCACTAGATGTTTGTGGAGATTAATTCAGCTACATGTGTGTTAGTAAAGTCAGGTGCTGATGTAGGTGAGGTGAGGAGGTTCCTGGGGTGCAGTCAGAGTTCACATTCATCCCAAAGGTGTTCAATAGGGTTAGAGCTCTTTAGCAGGAGAGCTTTAACTCCAACCCATGGAAAGCAGATCTTCATGGAGCTGGTTTTGTACTAATAAACATCCAGTCACATTAGTTGCAGTCACAGTGTCACCAGCAGGAGGTTTTACCTTCTAAGGACCCTAAGAACACTAATGTCCATAAGGTCCATGTGAGCCTGAAGAATTAGCATGTGTTAGCATGTGTAGGGTTAAAGTATGATCTTGATTGTTAAGTGCTGCTTTATCTCTAACTTTATCACACGACTTTGACCTCATTGTTTTATGCCTCTAATGTCTCAGTGCAACGGCTGATTCCAGAGGTGACTCATAGTTTACACATCTGTAAAAAAGTTGTTGGCTGATTGCTAAGAACACACCAGGAAGCGTTTCTCACCGGTCTGAAGAAGAACGCAGATGAAGAGCGTTAGAGTGCAGAGTACATGATAATAAAATAAAATGACCTCATGAGTTTTATTCAGTCGAGCTGGTGGTGATTCAGATTCATAACTGCAGCACGAGGTTCATTCCGTGTGGAGGTGAAGAACATCCTGAGGTGAAGCAGAGGGCACTGGAATGGTGTAAAATCTCACACCTAGCTGTAGATATCACCTTCCACCATGGTCACTTCCAGTATTGAGGAGTTCAAGCTGTTATTGCTATTTGCAGAGTGAAACTGACTGAAACAAAATTATTTATATTTGACTTGTTACATCTACACTTCTTCTGCTCCGACGTCATGTCTCTGTTTGTGTCCTGAAGCTGTTTATCTTTCCATTTCTAATTCTTGTTTTCTTCTCATGTTTCTTCTAATGGAGCTAAACTCCTCCATGGAGCTCGGTGAGGTCATCAGAAACAAGTACAGTAGCTGTTTCACTTTGGATGGATCTGGAACTGGATGTTACTATGGTTACAGGTGTTTATTAGCAGCACATTCATTTAGATTCAACTAACAAACACAAACTACCAACACTCTGAACTTACACCTGAACTCCTTCCAGCCAATCACAATCCACTATTCACACCTGAACTCCTTCCAGCTAATCACAATCCACTATTCACACCTGAACTCCTTCCAGCCAATCACAATCCACTATTCACACCTGAACTCCTTCCAGCCAATCACAATCCACTATCCACACCTGAACTCCTTCCAGCCAATCACAATCCACTATTCACACCTGAACTCCTTCCAGCCAATCACAGTCCACTATCCACACCTGAACTCCTTCCAGCCAATCACAATCCACTATTCACACCTGAACTCCTTCCAGCCAATCACAATCCACTATTCACACCTGAACTCCTCCCACCCAACCACAATCCACTATTCACCCCTGAACTCCTTCCAGCCAATCACAATCCACTATTCACACCTGAACTCCTTCCAGCCAATCACAGTCCACTATCCACACCTGAACTCCTTCCAGCCAATCACAATCCACTATTCACACCTGAACTCCTTCCAGCCAATCACAATCCACTATTCACACTGACAGGTGTATAATATTTACTGTAGGTGTGTCCACATATTCACACCTCAGCATTTACTAGTCACTTTCTCGTTGACTCCGTTTGTCCTCGCTTGAAGACAACATGTGAAAGTCAAACATCACAGAAGTCTGCATGAGGCATCACAGAAGATGAAGCTTTGTGGGTCTTCTGTAAACTAATAAATCTTCCAGAAAAAACAGGAGTGAATCTGAAAACTTCTCAGGTTTGACAAAAGAGTAAAATCAACGGTCTTACATCATGAGTGACATCATTACAACACAACACCACACAACACAACACCACACAACACCACACAACACAACACAACACAACACCACACAACACAACACCACACAACACAACACCACACAACACAACACAACACCACACAACACAACACCACACAACACAACACCACACAACACCACACAACACCACACAACACAACACAACACCACACAACACAACACAACACCACACAACACCACACAACACAACACAACATAACACAACACAACATGACACAGCACAGCATAACACAACACGACACAACACAACTCGACAAGACACCACACCACACAACACAGCACAACACAACACGACACAACACGACACCACACAACACAACTCAACACGACATGACACAACACACCACAACACGACACAACACAACACAACATGAAACCACACCACACAACACAACACAACACAACACCACACAACACAACACAACATGAAACCACACCACACAACACAACACAACACAACACCACACAACACAACACAACACAACACGACACCACACCACACAACACACAACACGACACAGCACAACAGGAGTCTCAAGCGTGCTGTGATAACAATACATCACATTCACACACACATTTTTCGAGGTGTTTCTCTGACCTCCTGGTGAGGTGAACCAGTGTATCACAACCATTGTGTTTGTGTTTATGTGTGTGTGTGTGTGTGTGTGTGTGTGTGTGTGTGTGTGTGTGTGTGTGTGTGTGTGTGTGTGTGTTCTTAACGAACAGATTGTCACAGTTCAGAGTAATTGGTCACTTCATGATGCGCCACTTAATCTTCAGCGTTTCCAGGTCTGAGGAATGTTGATGGACCTCAGAGCTGAGATGTGTGCGTCACGGAGGTTGTAACCAATAGCAGCTGCTGTGATGAAAGGATTTAAACATATTTAAGCAGAAGGAGTGTGAATGGAGAAACAGACCCACAGAATCTTCAACTAGAAGGTTTTCATCTCCTCTTGGTTTCTTGCTGAAGGTGTTCTTGTAGCGTATGAGCCTAATTATTCTTCTTTCTGTCCTCCATGCAGATGAAACTCCAGCTGTTCCACATCTGCTCGTCCTTGCTCATGTCCTTACTGCTCCTCTGTCCTGAAAGAGGCCTGACCTTCCCTCTGCATCCCGTCATCCCTGGTTATGAAGCTGCGCTGATGGAGGCCTGGATGGAGCCAGTGGAGAGGATGGAGATGATGGAGAAGGGACGGAGATCCACAGCGGAGTACAAGAGAAAATATGAGGAACGGGAGGATGATATGGAAGACGGAGATACGCAACGGAATGAAGTGCTGAGCTCCATCGCTGGGGGTCTGCAGGCCTTCAACAGACAGAAAGGAGGATTCGGGTTCCGCTTCGGCAGGAAGTGAAGGACAGGAACGATGGATGTGTAGGAAGTGTGTGTAGATTTATACATTTATACAGTATATTTATATAGAATTATATATCTGTATGTATCAGTGTGTGTGTGTGTGTGTGTGTGTGTGTGTGTGTGTGTGTGTGTGTGTGTGTGTGTTATATTACAGGATATTGCAGTCTCTATATAATGTATTGTTTTTTATTTTAAATAAATATGACCTGATTATGATGAAATTATGATTATAATAACTTGTGTGTACAGACAACACCACACACACACACACACACACACACACACACACACACACACACTGCTGTACAGGAGGCAAACATGACATGCAATTGATTGACAGGTACATATCTAAAATTAATGTGTGTGTGTGTGTGTGTGTGTGTGTGTGTGTGTGTGTGTGTGTGTGTGTGTGTGTGTTTAAGGCAGTACATTATTGTGGATGTAGACAGTAAATTAAAGTTATTCTTACTGGAAATTGGAGAATTTACCTGCTAATGAATATTTAATGACCTAANNNAATAAAATAAATAAATAAATAAAATATATAAAAAAAATAAAATACATTTAAATAAAATAAATAAATAAAATAAACAGATGAATGAATGAACAGATGTTGGTGTAACGAATGGAATAAACCAGACGACTAAAACGTTAGAAAGCATCTGGTGCAGCTGTAATGACGGTGACTCAGGTGGATGTGAGGAATAACTGGAGCGGAGACGAACACGAGCGCAGTGTGAGAACAGTTTATTAAAGAACAGAAAAAAACAATGAAATAAATAAATGAAATCCACAATGAGGATCCTGGTGTAGGTCCAGCGATCATCAAACATCAAACACCATCACGAGGATAAAACAACCACAAGAAACTCATAAAAGATTTATTCATTAAATTTAATAAAAAATTATATTTATTTATTCTATTCAAGTTTATTTCTATTGAACTTTTCACATTGGATCAAAGCAGCTTTACAGAATGGAATAATTCTAGAACAAAAATGGGTGTGTTTATCCCTGAGAGCAAACCTGAGACAAGAAAAACTTCTCTTCAGATGGTATGAGGAAGAAACCTTGAGAAGAACCAAACTTCTCCAAGGTCATTGCTTCCGGAAAAGTGGTTTAACCTGAGAACCTTATCCATGTCACACCCTGTATGATGGACCAGTTTCCTGAAGTGATGGTGTTCTGTGTTTGTATAAACACCAAACTACACTTCCCAGAACCCCCTTCATATCACATGGTATTAATTACCTCCTGGAGCTGGTTCAGTCTGATTGGTTCTCTCATCTCATTATCATGCTTTTGTAGATGTCTGCTGGGTTCCTCAGCATGGTAACTTCATCTCGTTTCATTTGCACGACTCAGCAATGAAATCGATAAACAGCACAACGACTCAGCAAACAAACAAATCAAACCTGTTACCATGTGAACAATTTTCCCTAAATCACGTCACAGAAAATTCGATTTATTATATTGTATTTTATTCATTCTGTATTTTATAATAATCTTCTCATTACAAGACACATCTACCTGAAGACTACTGACACACTCACACCCACACACACACACACACACACACACACACACAGTGGCTGTTTGGTGACTGTCTGGTCTGAGGATCTGATTCTGGTGGTCAGAAAGTACCTAGAAAGCTCAGAAAACTCAGTTGGACGGTGAAGGTGTGTGTGATTGTATAAAGATGGAGTGGATTTCTCTCAGCATCTGTGATGTTCTCATCTGTGGCTCCAGCTTTCAGCGGTGAGTCTCTGCTTTCACCAGAACCCCTGCATTTGTGTTCCTTTAGTCCTAAAAGCAGAAGTTTTTCCGAAATCAGAATGAGATCAGTAACGGAGAAGTCCGAGGTTCAGGGCTGCAGTATTGTGGTCCTTGGTGATTGCGTTAATGTAAGACATGAACATTGTGGGGTTTTTATTAATGTAAAGTCAGTGTTTATGAAGCAGGTCAGAGCTGATGGTGGCTCCTTAATATTATTAATGATAAGGTTGAATGGGAAGATGCTGTTTGTGTGGCATGAGGTTTTCTGTCCTGATGGACCGCAGCCTCCTGCCAGAGTGGAGTGAATTATAAAGTCCAGGGTGAGAAGGTCAGATACAATCCTGAATGCCTTCTTCAGGGTCCTGGAGGTGAACCTGTACCTTCTAAGCAGAGTAGGAACTGATCTAAATTTCCTCTAAAAATCTTTGTCAGCATCTTCCGGGCACATGGCGGGTACTTCCATTCGCCATTTTTCCCACGCCACCCAGTATAAAAGGACGTCTAGACCTTAGCTCAGGGCCAGATGATCTTACTGGCTGTCTAGCCTCTGAGATTATTCTTGCCACCCTTCCTGCTCTGGATCCAGTTCCTGTTCCTGACCCCTGCTCTGCTCTGCCTCCCTAGTACCCGGTTTGGACTTTGGTTTTGCTTTTGGGTTTTTGTTTTTGTTTTTGTCCTGTCTATATTGTTCCGTTTGCCAGCTTTTGATTTTTTGGAGTGTTTTTGTTTTGGTCTTCTCTGCATCTCTGCATGTGTTTCAGACCCTGGACTGTTTTTTGGACTGTGTTTTCGCCTTGCCCCATCGCTCAGTGTGTCTTTATTAAAGCCTGTTTTCTCCTTTACCCTGTCGCATCCTGCATTTGGGTCCTTCCCTCCAGTCCCACACCCGCATTACTGCGGAATAATCCGACCTTGCATCATGTCCTGACTCTCTGACACAATATATATTTGTTATAATTATTATATATTTGTATTGTTGGCATCCTGATTAAAGATAACAGCTGAGTTTGTCAGAATACGGTGAGGCCAAGAGAAATCTAATGCTTATAAAGGAGCAGTTTATTAATATATTAATCCAAAATCTAAAATGTAATTAAAAGTCATAAAAATGAAACAAGAATTAATTTGTTGATTAGTAAATCACTAGACCGTGTGAAAGATAAAAAAAAGGAACCAAAACAAGACTTCAAGATGGAAATGAAACAAACAAAAAAAAAAACCCACTGGGAATACGTCAGAGATACTTTTTGCGGAAGCAGAATCTCTGTAGAGATGAAACGTTCTGGTCTTCATGACAGTTCAGCCCATGTAAACTAAAGGATATTCAATTAAATTCAGTGTTTTATGTACAGAAAATTAACAATAAACATTGTTCTAAAGTAGTTTCATAGAAATACATAGATTATAAATATGACCCTATAAGTTTCCCCCTAATGAGTGAGTCAGTGGTGAAGGAAAAACTCCCTGAGACTTTATAAGGAAAAAACCTTGAGAGGAACCAGACTCAAAATGGAACCTCTTCAACACGGTGTTTAGAAAAAGAAAGGAACAGGAACACTGGTATTTTCTGGCACAACCCCCCATAAAGGCACTACTCCAAGAGTCTCTCCTCTGTGATTCAGACCATGTAGGTCTTCCAAATGTCAAAAAGGAGCCATCAGCTTCTGGTATGAACAACTTGTGAGGTCTCTAGCATCGACTTGGATTGAGTGCTCACTCATGGGCTTGTGAGTGGAACATGACTGAAGAGGAAACTCCAATGACCCTCGACATGGACTGAACTTGGAAGTTCCTCTTGTTAGGTCATGTAATGGGTGGCTTCTTTTTCGGTGGCAGCAGTAAGCTTGATGATAGCGGTGATTACCAGGTTGACCTCTTGGCAGAACTGGTGTTGGGTGGCTACCAAGTCAGACACATCCATGGGTTTGGCAGGTGAGGTGACCAGATGGACCACAGGGTACAGCTTGTTGTGACTGGTTGCTACATAAGTGAGCTCACCAGGTCACCAGGCTGATTACAGGGCAGAGCTTTTAACAAAAGGAACAAAAGGAACACAAAACTACACAAAACTATAAACACAACACTAACAACACAAAGTGCACTTGTTCAACATTTAGTGCGGAAAAAACTAAAGACAGCGTGAGAGAAGGAGACAGTAAACACAGTGACTGTGTAAAACAGCTAAATGTGCTGAACAATATACTGTGATGTGGTAAATGATTAAGAAATCACTGCACATGACCACATCCTTTAAGACTCCTGGAGTCCTTAGAACATCTCCATCTCCTGATCAGTAGCAGCCAAGGACCTTCTTGATGCAGCTTTATCCACAGTGGGTATAACGTCACCTGCAGGTGTAAATTCAGTCCTGTACAAGGCAGCGGTATCATGTCTCTATTTAGTCGTAAGATTTGTTGTGTTTTCTACATTTTATGCGTCTTGCTCACGTTTAGTGTCTTGGGAGCTTCACCTCCAAAACCGGATTCCGTGTGTGTAAAATACCAGGTTCAAACTTGGCAACAAGCCTCTCATTTGGTCTCATTATCTCTGGATCACAACCCTGTAATTGGTAGACTGCCAGTGTGTGTGTGTGTGTGTGTGTGTGGGTGTGTGGGTGTGTTGCAACATGCAGCACAGCTTCATGTTACAACAGGTTTATCTGAACTATACAGTGGGGCAAAGAAGTATTTAATACACTGCCAATTTTTCAAGTTTTCCCACATGAGAACGGAGAAATCTGTCATTTTCACCAGAAAATCGTATTGCATGATTTTTAAATAATTAATTTCCATTGTATTGCATGAAATACGTATTAGATACAATATAAAAATAAAACATAATATTTGGTACAGAATTACAGAGGTCAGACATTTTCTGAAGTTCTTGACCAGGTTCCCACACCCTGTACAATGTAAGTAGGAGAACTTGGAAAATTCTCATTTGCCCCACTGTATCTCTCCTGATTCTCACACTCTCTCCTTCTGTGTATCAGTGAGCACATGCCATCCCAAAATAACCTCCAGGCATGAGATAAAATATCTTCAGCCTGGCATACATTCATGCTTAATTCACCAGATCTGGCAGCAGGTGCAGGTGCAGTGATCTCTGATCCAACCACAGAACCAGGATTAGAACGATGTTTCTGCAGAAGTCCACAGCACATTTCTACAGACTTTAACAAACTTTAACATTCTTCAACCTGAACATTATGGTTCTGGCACACAGTCCCTTAGTCTCGCTCCAGAAATTCAACTATTAATGGTCACACCAAAGATAAGCGTGAAGAATATAATAACAGATTTGGATCTTCATCATGGCAGATGGATGTGGTGGTCAGGTGTCACAAAGCATATCATGTAGTCTTAATTTGAAGACAGCGAGTGAATATGCTGTCCAGGAAAACAGGCAGCAGTTTGGCTCAGTGGAAATGTTCCTGTATATCAGATTTCATAAAGAATAAAAGGCACATTAGTTTTTTATAACCCACGTCATTGTTGTGTTTTTCAGAAGAAGGGAGCAGCGGTGGATTAAAAGAAGGCAACCAGGAGAAGACTGATGATAGTGACTAAATGATAGCTTCTGGATAGTGTTCTCTTTGACTGGAGGCCACTCTGTGGAGCTTGGGACGGTTTCTCATCAACGCCTTGGGTGGTTCCATGTAATTCCGGAGTAAGAACGGGTGCTTTGAGGATTTGGACTTAGTTATTGTCAACAGTCTCCTACATTGACTCAGGACTACTTTTCGCTTCTGATCTCCATCACTGCACCCCGCAACATTGAATATCTGCTTCAATGGACATTTGGTGCAACCCAGATGAGGATGGGTTCCCTCTTGAGTCTGGTTCCTCTCAAGGTTTCTTCCTGATGCCATCTCGGGGAGTTTTTCCTTCACCACAGTCTCCACCGACTTGTTCATCAGGGACAAACTTACTTACAAAGAACATTTTCACTTATAATCACCACATTATCTGTGTAAAGCTGTTTTGAGACAATGTTCATTGTTGATAGTTTTCGATAAAACCTGCCAATCCTGAACCTACAGCATTCTCACGAACGACTATTTTTACAGTTATATTTATTACAGTGATTGTTAAAAGAAATTGTTCATTTGTACCTGCTTATTAAAGCGTCTTCTGGGAAAAGCTTCCACTGGATTTTGTTGAGATTTTATCAACTACAAGAGTGTAAGTAAAGTCAGGTGCTGATGTAGGTGAGAAGGTGAGGAGGTTCCTGGGATGCAGTCAGTGTGAAACATTCATCCCAAAAGTGTTCAATAGGGTTGGAGTTTTGTAGCAGGAGATCTTTCACTCGAACCCATGAAAAGCAGATGTTCATGGAGTTGGTTTTGTTGGTTTTTCATGCTGGAACATTTTGGATCTCCTAGTTCATGTGAAGCGAAAATTTCAAGCTCCTGCATCCAAAGACGTCCGATAAAATTGTGGGTTTCTGACTTTGTGGAAAGAAGAACATATTGCAGAGACATATAGGTGTCCCAATACCTTTTGCAACCCAGTGTAGGTGCAGATCTTTGTGTCTGTTTAATTGTACTGCAAACATCATTAACAGCAGGTGAAATATACAGTCCTCTGTTTATTCTTCAGACAGCAGCAGCTGAGTTGTGAGAACAGTGTAGTTATTGTGTGGGTGAAACCTGATGTTCCTGCGACATGAAGCCTCAATAATTTCACAGCTCCTTTATTTAAAATATACAATATTTGATTTATATACTGTAATATTTTAAGGGATTTCCCTGGTATTGACTCAGCAATGTGATCTACCCCAGGGTGGTGTGATATTACCCCACAGTGGGCAGATGGCCCTGGTTTATACTGGTCATGAGCTGAACACCAATGTATCACTCTTGGAAATCCAGAACACATTTCCAGGAGGTTTGAAGGAAAAGTGTTCTCAAAGTTCAGGAAACTGCACTACTGTTCCTGAGATTCAACACTAATTTGTTTAGAGGAGGAAGAACGAAGTGGTGTCCATTTTTAAGCTGAAGGTCAGGATGGTTGAGAAATACCCAAATAACATTCCACTATCACCACAACACAATACTGATCTAATGCTGTTGGTCTGAATGTGACTCCTGGTAGCATTTCAAATAGCAGCACACAAAAGCTATATACAAATTTTAACAATAATATTATGTTAAAACATAATTATGAACATGTAAAAATAAATCTAACTGAGATTGTTATGTATTTACTTTGTGTTTTTATAAATTGGGTTCATTTATAGAAATGTTTATTTTTACCTTAAAAAATAACAATAAAATATATTTTTGTAAAACAAAAAAAATGTTTTTTTCTACTTCAACAACACAAACTATAAGATTTTATAAATGTGTCCATATGCTTTTAGGTATGCAGCTAAAATAGCACAAACCATGTTAAATGTTTCTTATAATAATTATATTAAAATATAAATATAATTATGAAGGTCTAAAATATTTATATATATAAATGGATTTTTAAGTATGTCTGAGACCAAATCAATTTCTCTTCCTCTGTAGGTATAAAAAAGTCTAACTCAGGTGTATTAATGTGTGCAGCTACACACGGTCTAATCTACCTGAAAGACTTAGATTTCCAAGTTTGTTTTGTAAAATTCAAGAATTATATTGATATGAAGTGTGTAATCTGGTGTACAGTGTAGATTTATTCATTACTACAGACTCAAAGCACTTTTGTACGTCACTCTGGATAAGGACGTCTGCTAAATACTGCAAATATAAATATAAATGTAAATGTACATGGCAGCACATAGAGGCTGAAATCTGATTGGAAAAAAAAATCCAACATCCACATACACGTGCTGGAAGCAGTGCAGCCGAGAGAAACACTACAACATGAAGAGAATAAACAGATGGAATAAATTATATAAATGTTAACTTTTTTATGTAAAATAGATCACTGCAGGTCTAAACACAATCAGGAGCACTGACCTACATTTACTATATATAACTTCTATATTTAACTTTTTTCCTTTAATGAAAAAATTTATATTTTTTCACACACACACACACACACACACACACACACACACACACACACACACACACACAAATAATATACAAAACATAACATATAAAACAACAACAAACAACTCAATTGAACTAAAAACTGATGTTATATATGATTGTGAATTTAGTTTCAGGTTGTTACTCCAACACACACTACACCACACACAACAGTACACAACACTACACCACACTGCACAACAGTACACAACACTACACCACACTGCACAACAGTACACAACACTACACCACACTGCACAACAGAACACCACACTACACAACACTACACAACAGTACACAACACTACACCACACTGCACAACAGTACACCACACTACACAACAGTACACAACACTACACCACACTACACAACACTACACCACACTACACCACAGTACACAACAGTACACTACAGTACACCACACTACACAACAGTACACTACAGTACACAACAGTACACAACACTACACCACACTACACAACAGTACACTACACTACACAACAGTACACAACACTACACCACACTACACCACAGTACACAACAGTACACTACAGTACACCACACTACACAACAGTACACTACAGTACACTACACTACACCACACTGCACAACAGTACACAACACAACACTACACTGCACAACAGAACACCACACTACACAACACTACACAACAGTACACAACACTACACCACACTACACAACAGTACACTACAGTACACAACAGTACACAACACAACACTACACTGCACAACAGAACACCACACTACACAACACTACACAACAGTACACAACACTACACCACACTACACAACAGTACACTACAGTACACTACAGTACACCACACTACACCACACTACACAACACAACACTACACCACACTACACCGCAGTACATGTTAGAGTGTGAGAAACCTGCTCCAGACTTTCAGAAGGAGGTTTCAACCTTCAAGACTTTGCTCGACATGGAGATTGTTGACACTCCGCACTCTGATTGGTTGATGTAGAGGGGCAGGATCTCCTCTGATTGGCTGAAGGGAAGTGTTTGTTTGGTGTACAGAACTTTCTGTATTTATTATTCCTGGTGACCTGAACACAGTAACAGGAGAAGATAAATATCTCTACAGGAGACACCAGGACTGAAGTGTGGACTTGTTCTGGATTATATGAGAACCATGGGGTGGTTTCCTCTCGTGCTCTCAGTCTCCGTGGTGTCCTGCCTGGTTCTTCCAGCGTTCTGCGGTAAGTGCGCGCTGTGTCTGCGGCTCAGCTGATCCCCGACCCGGGGGCGAAATCGAAACTAAACCGCGCCGCTCTCAGGGTCTGGTGTCTCTCCGTCAGCATTCCGGCTTTGGGTGGGGGTTCAGGAGTTCATTGTTTTAATGTTTTTGGAGCATTGATTCATTTCCAGTCGTGTTTATGATTAAATCCCGTGAAAATGTAACCCTAGATCTTTATTTTAGATGATCAGCAGAACAGAGATTTATCTCTAAGATGGCGGATGTTTTTGTTCATAATGGCGTCATCGTTAAAACTTCTTCTTGCTCCTGATTTCTCAAGTTCTGAATTATTCATTATTTCAATCATTAAATAATTATTACACATACTTTTATATATATCTTTGGTATGTTTTTAAGAGGGTTTGGTATTTTTTTTAATAATGTAAGATGAGAAAATAATACTATTTAACATATAAACGAAAAAAAAAATATCTATATCTATATATGTGTGTGTGTGTGTGTGTGTGTGTGTGTGTGTGTAAACGAATGAGTTTTTATTCCGATCTGCAATTTAATAAAAAAGCTCCTCAGTCTTCTGGTGGTTCTTCCTGTTGTTCTTGTTGTTGTAACTATGATGAAGGTGGTGATGAAGGTGGAGCTCCACCCTCACTCCTTCCTGTAATAATAATGAACTCTCAGTCTGTTTGCCTGTTTTTTATTCTGAAATCGCTCTAAAACTGAAATGATGATTATTTATTAGATTAAACTCTGCAGAAGTGAATAGGAGTGGTGTGTGTGTGTGTGGGGG
>MU549698.1:317616-344466 GCA_024362625.1 Silurus asotus
TGGGGGGGGGGGGGGGGTGTTTAGACCAATAAGAAATAAGTAAATAGGCACCAGAAGGTCCTCAGTTTTAAAATCGAAAGTAAACGTTTTGTTTTTGTGTATAAGTTAACCCCCCCCACACACACACACACACACACACACCCCGTGATCAGTTTCACATGTTTCTGTAATGACTAAAAGCTGGAATTTAAACCCCTTAATGATAAATTTAAGGGAATTTTGTTTATTTGTTTGTATTTGTTTGATTTGTGTTTTAAATTTTTTTTTTTAATTACTGAAAAATCCCCTGTCGTGTCTGAGTGGATGTTCAGAAATGTTCTGTACAAATAAAACCTGAATTGTGTTGTTTTAGACAGAAACATGGTCAGATCTGTATGTTTAAGATTCTAGTTGAGTAAAGTTTTTGCACTTTTGGCAGCAGTTGAGTTTATGACTCTGTATGGTTCTATACTGCCCTCTAGTGGACAGACAGAAACAAACTGACCATAACACCCACGCTTTGTTTTGTTTTTTTCTCCACACAGGTGAACACTCTCTGTTTTACACCTACACGGCTCTTTCTCAACCCCTCGAACTTCCTGGAATCTATGAGTTCACCGCACTGGGAATGCTGGATGACCGAGAACTCGACTACTACACCAGTAAGACTCAGCTTAAGGTTCCTAAACAGGAGTGGATGAAAGCGAAGATGCCACAGGATTACTGGGAAAAAGGAACTCAGTCCCGTAAGAGCAAAGAGCAGTGGTTTAAGGTCAATGTGGACATCCTGATGGACCGCATGAGACACAACAAGACTGGTTAGTAAAATTCTATCATCCTGTAACAGGAAGTGGTTTTTCCTTCATGTTTTTAAATGTTTATTAAAGGACAGTTCTCATTTCTCTGTGTCCATTTCAGATCTTCATGTTCTGCAGTGGAGACATGGGTGCGAGATTGATAAAGATGCAAATGGGAAATTAACATTTGTAAAAGGGATTGATGAGTACAGCTACGATGGTAGTGAGTTCCTCTCCTTCGATGAGAAAAACTCCAGATGGATCGCTCCAGTCCAGGCTGCTGAACCGACCAAAAGGAAATGGGATGACGTTCCCATCCTCAACCAGTACACCAAGGGCTACCTGGAGAAAGAGTGTGTGGACTGGCTCAGCAAGTTCATGGAATATGGACAAGAAGAGTTGGAAAAACACTGTGAGTGTCTAAACGATTTAACTGGAATCACTTCAGCTCTTAACTGTTCATGTGTTTATAAATATTTCTGTCTTTTCAGCTCCACCAGATGTTCAGATGTTTGCTAAGAAATCAGTATCTGACCCTGAGAAGTTGACCCTGACCTGCATGGCCACAGGATTCTACCCTAAAGACATCGAGATGAATTTCAGGAAGTACAGAACTACTCTACCTGACCATCTGTTAACCTCTTCAGGAGTCAGACCCAATGGTGATGGCACCTACCAGCTGAGGAAGAGTGTGGAGATCACGGCAGAAGATAAAGCATCTTACAAATGTTATGTGAACCACATCACCCTGAAAGAACCAATAATTATTGACCAAGGAGAAGGTAAATAAATAAATGTAATTAATCAGAGTAATTGTTTAGTTCAGCCATGAAACTTTATCTGCTCACTGATTGGTTCCCCTGATACTGATATCTAAATAAATCTTTATCTTTATTCTATAAGTAAATCTGACTGGGTGTCAGTCCTCTTACTGCACCTTTCAAAACAGCAGCAATGTAGCAGATCTTGTGCACCAAAACCAAACCTTTCCACACTTTCATCCTCTAAATAATCTCTCGCGCTCTTCATCCCAAAGATCTGCCATGGCTGAAGATATCATTCTGCAGTTTGTCATGTTTAACACTGTAGTTGGTTAAAGGAGTTTCATGTGAGGTTGTTTGTTTTTTCTTTTTAAGATATTCGATGTCTTGATTGCACTGTACCAAAAATTCAGAGTGGCATCATCGGAGGAGTAGTTGGACTTTTGCTTGCTCTGGTTCTGGTTGCAGTCATTCTCTTCGTCCTTAAAAAGAAGGGAATAATCAGTGAGTATAACCACATGATGGGACTTGGTTCGGTTCTTGTAAAGGAACTGTGTAATAGCATGACTTCTCTCATTCAATACTTTACTCTGATACAGGCATTTAAGATTTAGTAAACATGTAGACACTAAGTATTACATATACTCATGAGTTGTTTTGTTTCCTTTATTTGTTTAGCTTCAGGATCACGACTAAATCCCAATGCAAATATGATGCTTCCAGGTAGGTGGAACTTAATCCTTATTATTTCAATACATTGCAAGCTAATTTCTAGTTAAATTATATAGACAAAGTTTATGGTCATTGCCACTCTTCTGGGAAGATGTTCCACTAGAGTTTGTGGAGATTCATGCAGCTACAAGGATGCCAATAATGTCAGGTAGTGATGTATGTGAGGCGAGGAGGCTTGGGGTGCAGTCAGTGTTCACACCAGAGGCGATTTCTTTAAGACTGGGTTAGTGAAGCTCAGCTTCCCTTATAATATCACAAAATTAATGGTCAAATATGTGCTATTGTATTAACATTTTATTGACTAAAAATGCGTTAGAAAACGTTGATCTCAAAGACGAGTTGGTTCAGAATCAGTTACATATAGCAGGTCGGCTGACTGGATTTCCTTCTCCTACATTCCCGCAGTGTCACAGTGCATTTCCCTATTGAAGCCCAGCGTCCATTCACTTCAATGGGGCTGCTTTGAACGGTTTTTTTCAGCGCTTCGAAACTCGACGCTCATTGGATTAACGCTGCGATTATGTCCCGCCCACGGACGCTCAGCGTCTCTGGGGGTGAATGGGGAGTGGGCTGGCCCGGACTCCGAGCTTCTGCGTGATGATTGGAGGGTCTGTCGAAAGACTGCATCTCCTTTTGACTGACAGCGATTCTGTACTATAAGGAATCACTGAAGCTATTCGCGCTCAGTCCCATCGCGGATTTCTCAAGTTCAGTCGAAATAAAAACTGCTGCAACCGATTTCTTTGATATTTGCTTGGAGAAATTGCTTGAATTTCATCATTCATTTACACAATTATACACCACATTCCTTGTTTCAGTTTTACAGAGTTTAATATTTTTTTTTTTAGATCGTTCATTCATTCATTCATTCATTCATTCCTTCATATAATGTATGAGACAGGTATTTCCAGAGGAGGCCTTCCAAAGTGTCTTGAAAAGTTATGGCCATCACTTTGATTCAGGAAGACTGAGGTCAGAACTTCAAGTCCTGTATTCAGATCAGGACTTGCAGGGTAACAGGGGAAAGCTGTGTGATTACTTGGTGTTCCTTAAAGACACGAAGTTGGACAGTGCAATGCCTCAGCTTTACAAACTGTTCTCATTAGTGGCAACAATTGGATCTACATCTGCAGGTGTAGAAAGGAGCTTCTCCTGTTTAAAGCACTCAAGTCCTACACCCGAAACACAATGGGCCAAGGCCGTTTAAGCAGCCTAGCTCCGCTGGCCATTGAGAGGACACTGGTCAAGTCACTTGAAAAGACTCCTAGTTGGTACGACAGGGTCACAGACCATTTTCTTGAAAAGGAACGTAGGGCAGAATTTACTTTTAAATAAATAGACAATTTTATGATGTAGGCCGAAAATTAGCTTCCCCTCTCTGACAGACCAGTAGCCGCCACTGGTTCACATTCATCCCAAAGGTGTTCAGTATGAGGTCAAAGCTCTGTAGCAGGAGATCTTCCTCTCCAACCCATGTACACCATCATGCTGGAAGAGGTTCGGCGCTCCTAGTTCAAATAAAGGGAAATTTTATTCTGTGGCATCCAAAGACGTCCTACACAATTGTGTGTCTCCAGTCAGGTGCCATATACAGGGAGTGCAGAATTATTAGGCAAGTTGTATTTTTGAGGATTAATTTTATTTGAGGATTTAATTTGAACAACAACCATGTTCTCAATTAACACAAAAAACTCATTAATATCAAAGCTGAATATTTTTGGAAGTAGTTTTTAGTTTTAGCTATTTTAGGGGGATATCTGTGTGTGCAGGTGACTATTACTGTGCATAATTATTAGGCAACTTAACAAAAAACAAATTTATACCCATTTCAATTATTTATTTTTACCAGTGAAACCAATATAACATCTCAACATTCACAAATATACATTTCTGACATTCAAAAACCAAACAAAAACAAATCAGTGACCAATATAGCCACCTTTCTTTGCAAGGACACTCAAAAGCCTGCCATCCATGGATTCTGTCAGTGTTTTGATCTGTTCACCATCAACATTGCGTGCAGCAGCAACCACAGCCTCCCAGACACTGTTCAGAGAGGTGTACTGTTTTCCCTCCTTGTAAATCGCACATTTGATGATGGACCACAGGTTCTCAATGGGGTTCAGATCAGGTGAACAAGGAGGCCATATCATTAGATTTTCTTCTTTTATACCCTTTCTTGCCAGCCACGCTGTGGAGTACTTGGACGTGTGTGATGGAGCATTGTCCTGCATGAAAATCATGTTTTTCTTGAAGGATGCAGACTTCTTCCTGTACCACTGCTTGAAAAATGGTGTCTTCCAGAAACTGGCAGTAGGACTGGGAGTTCAGCTTGACTCCATCCTCAACCCGAAAAGGCCCCACAAGCTCATCTTTGATGATACCAGCCCAAACCAGTACTCCACCTCCACCTTGCTGGCGTCTGAGTCAGACTGGAGCTCTCTGCCCTTTACCAATCCAGCCACGGGCCCATCCATCTGGCCCATCAAAACTCACTCTCATTTCATCAGTCCATAAAACCTTAGAAAAATCAGTCTTGAGATATTTCTTGGCCCAGTCTTGACGTTTCAGCTTGTGTGTCTTGTTCAGTGGTGGTCGACTTTCTGCCTTTCTTACCTTGGCCATGTCTCTGAGTATTGCACACCTTGTGCTTTTGGGCACTCCAGTGATGTTGCAGCTCTGAAATATGGCCAAACTGGTGGCAAGTGGCATCTTGGCAGCTGCACGCTTGACTTTTCTCAGTTCACGGGCAGTTATTTTGCGCATTGGTTTTTCCACACGCTTCTTGCGACCCTGTTGACTATTTTGAATGAAACGCTTGATTGTTCGATGATCACGCTTCAGAAGCTTGGCTATTTTAAGACTGCTGCATCCCTCTGCAATATATCTCACTATTTTTGACTTTTCTGAGCCTGTCAAGTCCTTCTTTTGACCCATTTTGCCAAAGGAAAGGAAGTTGCCTAATAATTATGCACACCTGATATAGGGTGTTGATGTCATTAGACCACACCCCTTCTCATTACAGAGATGCACATCACCTAATATGCTTAATTGGTAGTAGGCTTTCCAGCCTATACAGCTTGGAGTAAGACAACATGCATAACGAGGATGATGTGGTCAAAATACTCATTTGCCTAATAATTCTGCACTCCCTGTAGTGTGTGTTTCAGAACAGAAAAATGATAACATGGACATTGCACCTTTAAACAATTTGGTTTAAACACATTACTCTCGTTTTATATCTTTAAAGTACACTGATAGTTATAGACATTATAATGATGAGCTTCTCTGTTCATTCTGTTCAGTGGTACAGCCCCTGTTAAATGGAGGCGCTCCTGCTGCTCAGGCACCTGCCCCAGCTCCTGCTCAGGCCCCTGCCCCAGCTCCTGCTCAGGCACCTGCCCCAGCTCCTGCTCAGGCACCTGCCCCAGCTCCTGCTCAGGCACCTGCCCAAGCTCCTGCTCAGGCACCTGCCCAAGCTCCTGCTCAGGCACCTGCCCCAGAGTCTAAAAGTAAGTGGGAAAAGGGATAACTGTTTTGTATTTTTTACAAAATCATCTACAAACCATACCAGCTTAACTAATAAGTGTCAAGTATTTTGAAAATGGTGGGATAAGTGGTGGATCATTTTGAACTTAAATGCTGACTTTATTCTAATCCTAAATTCTAATTAGTTCATCTACAGGTTACAATAATAAATCTGTATAAAACCTACAAATGTCTAATCACTCAGTCTTGGTAATGAGAATCCCAGAACTTAACTTGTCAATGCTGAAAGTAAGCAGGATATAAAAGTGATAATGAACAACATATAATATTTCTCATTTTGTCCCATTTATGATGATGACATTTGGTGCACTTGTAACTGTGTGGCAGTAATAGTGAGTTTATCTCAGAGATGAATAAAATGATCTGTATATTGACCTGACCTTTCCCCCCCTTTTTTTCAGAGAAAGATCAAGACACCTCAAGTGACTCTGGTAAAAACAAACAAAAAAAAAAAGAAATCTCAGCCAAACCTTTCTGTTTATCTCAGACTGTATAGGAAGTGGCACTGTGCTTCTCTGAGCTAAATATTGTGGTGTTTTTCAGGAAACAGCAGTGATGCCTCACCAAGTGGCAGCCAGGACAATATTATGGAAAATACTTGTCCTGGTAAATTAGATCAAATTATCAATAAACAGTTTGTTAGAACTGCAGTATATTTTAAATAGCAGTATATAACTGTATAAATAAAAAAATAATTGTTCGGATGATTGTCTCTGCAGATAGCAACAGTTCTGGCAGTTCCGGGAATGTTAATTCTGATGAAGGATCAAAACTGCTCCCGAAATAATCCTGGTATGCTTCATCAAATTATTAACAATGTTGCCTAATAAATAAATCCACCAGGTGCCATGATGATCATCAGTGTTCTTCACTTCACCACATGTTATAATGTTATAAAGAAATAATCTTATACCTGATTGGTGTACATATATATTAGGTACTCAGCACACTTGCTCAGCCTCGAATTCCTACTAATCACCTACATCTGTCTCTAATCTACACTCTCCTTTATAAGCCCCCCCACTCGCTCACCGTCTGATCTACAGTTTGCACTAGAAATCATCCCTGGACTTCCTATACTATGGATTCTACCCGTTTTTTAGTTTGTGCTTCTCCTGAAGCTCCTGCTCCATGTACTACGCCAAATAAAGCTTATTGACCTTATTCTGGACACGACTCTTGATCCGAGAGCGACAGATATTTGAGGACACAACTATTTGGCCCCAGTATCACATTCTCTGATATTCATATCTCAATATGTACATTTATGATATTTTTATGCATCTTACAGCTCGTATCTGGATGGCATATGAAAACATTATAGAACCAGTTTTCACAATTTGTGAAGTAGAGATCAAATTGAGATAATGTTTTATGTGTAAGGCTTCAGTTCAATTATAAATATAATCCATTTCTTTTAGGTGGAGGTAAAGAGAAAGTGCTCCATTTACAGAATGCTGTGATCTCGGCTAAGATTTTCTTCTTTCCAGCCAATGATTTAACCTTCATCAAAACCTTCATGTTCAGATATAGCCATCAACCAATTGATGGTTCAAGTATTGTCTTTAGCACTTTGCACAAAAACAACAATATGCATCTCGTTGATTCTAAAATATAACAGACAACAATGAACAGTTGTAAATATATACAGTACGTAGATTCAGGAAAAAAATAAGCTTTCTTGGTGAAGACCCCAACCTCCCAACTGTGTGATTCTAAATCTTCATTTAACTGTGCTTTGATGTATAACTCCCAAAAGCTTTTTTAAAAAGCCACATTTCTTTAAATATTCTCTCTATTCTATTTGCATTAATATTTATCATCCTGAGATGTTAGCATTAATTTATAATGGCTGTAAATAATGTTAAAATGAGATCTAGAGATTTACAGCACTGTGCAAAAGGATTGCACAAGAAAAAAAAAAATGTAAAAGAATAATACTTCTTCACTCTCATTGTTGTGTGTGTGTGTGTGTGTGTGTGTGTGTGTGTGTGTGTGTGTGTGTCAGATGTATATAGGATAAAATATTTTTACAATTTATAGCAACCCAGATAATTTGAATAATCTGGAAAAATCAAAAAAATTAGTTCAGAATCTCAGGTATGAAAGCTTTTAGGACTTTACGAAAATATCTTGCATTTTTTCACCTGTGTGATTTGCTGATGATTGCTTTCTTTTAAATGCACATTATTTTTAAACTTTCAGCATCTTTCTATTTATAATGGAAGTGAATCTATATTATCTAAATCTATATTTACTACAGGAACTTAATTACAACCTCAAATCTATTTTATATTTTTACCTTGTGTATCGTTTTTATGATGGTGAAGAATAAAAACAAAAAATTCTCAAATAATATGTTGTTCACATCAATTTTATTGACCTGTATATTTAAAACGAGATTGAGAATAAGCGTACAGTCATTTCCAAAACAAGCCACTGACTGTTACACAGGTGCTGACACTGGAGACTCCTTCCATAAACCATCAGTTCTGCACTAAACTATAGAGTCCTTCTATATTACTTTACTGTATTAACACTCACTCGTGTATTTCTCAGTGAAATTATTGAGCTATTGCTATAAAAACCCTACAGTAATAGAACCAGTGTATTAATCTTTTCTACAGAAATCATCCAGAATTCAAGAAACACATCAAGCAATCAAATAACAGATAGTTAATTCTATTATTACTGAAAGATTTATCCAAAGAGAAGATTTACATTTTTTTCTGAGGTAAAACTTTTCCCAAATTAGCAGTAGCATGATTTATAACCTGAGAGAAGATCAGAGTTTCTCAGATGGTTATTTGAGGTGAATCAGAGTCGTAATAATGTATTTAATCAGCTGTATTTAGGTAAATTATCATAACTAATATATTAGTTTTAATAAAAGATAATGCTAGTTCATCTGACTCGCATGCTAATCTGAGTTAAATGTGAGGTAAATGTGAGGTAAATCTGAGGTGAATCTGAGGTAAATCTCAGAACCTGTACACAAAAACGTTTTTTTTATTTTTTTTTGTTCTATAATTAGTTTACTTTATTTTATTTAAATGAAGTAAAGTACAATTTGTGTTGGTTTGTGAGGAAAAATCTGATAACGGAACACAAATGAATCAATATTAAATCGTAGTTTTAAAACTGACTGTTAGCGCCGAATACCGAGACTGAAAGAGTAGATTTTTGGGAATCAGTCAGTAAAATGGCTCTGTTTTCCTCATTATTGAGGTTTTTATTCATATTTAAAGTCTGTGTTTTGATAAAGCAGTGAGTCGATATTGTGCAGCTGTTGCTGTGATTTATGTCTACACATTTTATTTATAAATAAGCGATTCCTCATTATTTATCATTCCCATATCACACAAAAAACTCTGATGTTCCCTTTGTATTAATTAATATATTTATTCATTAATATTTCATAAATAGTGACATTTTCTGCAAATAATGAAATGTTTGTGTCTTCACTTTTCTCAAAAACTCCACAGTAAAATGACTTGAACTTTAAGACTTTAATAGAGAAGGACACTCTAAATAAGAATTATTTGAAATATTGATCAAACCTATAAAATAAAATGTTTTATAAGTGTTTAAATGTGGAATATGATTGAAAATGCAGTGAGATTCTTTTTGTTTTTATAACAGAAACTCCTTACTGAAGCGTCTTTACAGCTATTTTGACCACGCCCACCACCCATACCATGAGTGTACGATTAGACGCACAACATAAAAAACGTGCGACTGGTTTAACTGTGGCTCAGTTTGTTCTCTCTACCACTCCAGCTGACTGTGGGTGAAAGGGAATATTCAAATAACAATCAATTGCTACGCTTTCAGACAAAAGTTGTTATTTTAGAAGCAAAAGGTGTGTCGTTATCAATTTCAATCACACTAGGAACACCAAACCTAGAGATGATCTCTATTATTAATATTTTTACAGCTGTTATAGAATTCTCTGTCACACATGCAAATGCCCTTGGCCACATACTGAATCTATCAACCATCACCAACAAGTATCTCAAATTTCCTACAGATGTCATATGTGTAAAATCTGTAGGTGATGGAAAGGGGCTTCAGGAAAAGTAAGCGCAGTATGTTGTACAGGTCGATGTACGTTAGTTTTGGCACAAGTCAAACATGAATCCAACATTAGCTTGGTTGTTTTAGCTACATCAGCGATACAGTATCATGCGTTTATAGCCTGGCTCTGTAAAGCCTGTATGACTTTAGCTAATGTGTAACATCCCATGTTATGCTTCACCAACACTATTAAAGCTAGTTTAGGCAGATCAATTTTTCATCTACATCTCGAATGATAGCAGCAGAATCTGATTTACATTGAATTACATTGTTTAAAAGCCCAATCCTTGATGTCCTTCTCAGTAGGCTGACTCTGAAGTATTTTTAGGTCAATATCTGGTATATTGGAGATATGTGAGTTGAACAGAATTTTACCTATGAGATTAGAATGTATTATAGACTTTCCATCAGCTGTTATAAAGTGTCTTTGTTTAAATGTTTCGGCAAAATCATGCACAACACAATAAACAGACTTAGAATCAGTGTATATAGTCACTACTTTACCTTTACCAGTTCTGCAGCTGTGTGCAGATGTGTATTGTAATGATTTAGCTTCAACTATTTCATCAGTATTTTATCATAAATATGGTTTTGGCCAACAATGCAATTAGGATTCGAGAGATAAAAGAGCATATCTTGAGTAATGACACCATATTCAACAACATCAATGCTGTAAGCCTGTCGACACTACAACGCATCCTCCAACGGCACCAAGTGACGATGAAACAACTTTACAAGGTGCTATTTGAGAGAAACTCTGACAGGGTCAAGAATCTGTGACCTGACTTTGTAGAGGTATGTATGCAACACTACTTTCAGTTCTTCCGACATGCCATATTTACTCATCTGTTGATAATTTTGTCTGTTACAGAGAGTATAAGAGATGGATGCCCATGTAATTCGTCATTAATTTATTCATGTGGATGAGGTTGGCTTCAATGTCGAAATGTAATAGGACAGAGGGCAATTACAGATGTCCCTGGACAGCGTGGGGGGTAATATAACCATGTGTGCTGCCATTACTCAACACAGGGTCCTCCATCACAATGCCACACTGTGTCCATACAACACCGGCCATATACTCACTTTTCTGGATGCAATTCACACAATGCTTGTCCCTGATCCAGATCAGGTGCCTGCTAGGTTTGTGCTTATATGGGACAATGTTCGTTTTTACCATTTTGTTCTGGTCCAAAACTGGTTTGCCACCCATTCACAATTTGTAGTTTTCTACATATCCCCATATTCACCTTTTCTAAATCCCATAGAGTAATTCTTCTCAGCCTGGTGCTGGAAAGTGTATGATCGCCAACCCTTGGCCCGCATGCCACTTCTCCAGGCAATAGAGGACGCATGTGGGGACATAGAGGTTGCCTCCGTTCATGGTTGGATGCGCCATGATAGGAGATACTTCCCTGATTTTTGGCAAGAGAAAACGTAGCTTGTGATGTGGAGAAAGTATTGTGGCCAGACCCAGCTCGAAGAAAAGATGAAGCTTAGCACTGGGGAATGCATTTTGCATTTTGTGTGTAGAGTTTTGAAAAAAGGAGACTTGGTTTTGAAAACGTGTGTAAGCAATTGGTAAAAACTGTAAAACCTCATCCTGAAGGGGGAGGGGGGGGGGGGTGTTTGTTGTGTATTGTGTTAACGCTGTTTACTTGCTACATTTCCCACAATGCACTTTGTTTTACGTGTTTTCGGATGTACATGTTCCCGGTGTTATTCTCTACACATGTGAGAATAAACCTGCCTTATTATAATCAGGCCAAAGATACAATAGGTGGAGTGTAACAGACATGGAGGGCAGGCTCTCCTCTGATTGGCTAGAAGTTTTGACTTCCTCATTCAGAACCCGAACAGCAGCAGCAGGAGAAGAAGGAAATATCGAAGTGTGGACTTTTTCTTCTGGAGTTCTGGATTATGTGAGAAACATGGGGTGGTTTCCTCTCGTGCTCTCAGTCTCCGTGGTGTTCTGCGCGGTTCTTCCAGCGTTCTGCGGTAAGTGTGCGCTGTGTCTGCGGCTCAGCTGATCCACGACCCGGGGGCGAAATCGAAACTAAATCGTGAGCAGGTCCTAAAATGGCGGATGATGAATGAGTAATAAAATATCAGTTAAAAAGTTACTTTTACTTCAATGAAAATGTTCTTAAGTACAAGTAAAGTGACGTCTACAAATTTACTGAAGGAAAAGTAAAAGTAGATCATTTACTATTTACCGAATGAGTTTATTGTATCTGATCTTCACAGTTTTAAGGCCGTGCTTTTGTTTTCCACGTGCATTGTTTTTATTTGTTTACTCGGTTATAAATTAAAATGTAGTTAAGTACAAAACTTCTAACCAAACAAAACATGTAAAGTAAGTCAAATTAAATATATAAACAAAAACTACTCATTTTATTACAATCATTAAATTCATCATAAACCCCATGATGTAAACAGGAAGCAGTGATCAGATCTTGGTTCTTCATGTTGTTCTGTAATAATAACTATAGAGAGGCGGTTTTGAAGTACTGGACATTTTTTTTTAAAGATTTTTATTAAAACATTTTATACATATTTCTCAGAAGTTTGGGTATGAGCAATACTTGGTAGAACTTGGTAACGGATCAAAAAGCAGATTTTGTATCGCCCATCCCTAAGTTTCAGACCAGAAGTGGGCGGAGCTTCTCCAGTCTATAGCAGTAGATGCACTGCTTAATACTCACCTGGTATTTTTTTACATTAGGAATCAGTTATTTTACATGTTTTTATTTTTCTCCCCATTTTATTCCCTCATGCCGGACCGTCGTCAAAAGAATTTCACTGCATGTCGTACTCTATATGTATGTGACAAATAAAAAATTAGCTTTGATTTAATTGACAATATTTAATGCAAATCGTTTTTTAACTTAATTTCTTTATATATAAATATATATTTAAATATTTAAAAAAAAAAGATTAGGTGCGTATTAGGAAGTGCCACTACCGCTATAGACTATAAGCTCCGCCCACTTCTAGCCTGCCGTAGCTGTGACGGATCACTTCTATATCATTGCAGGATCATTTTTTTTTTTCCAAAAGTTCAACTTTAAATATTTACACACGTCATTTTCTCCTGCTGTACTTCTGTTGTACTTCCTGTATATTTTGAATGATTAATGTCTTGTCCAGTGTCTCGTCCAGTGTCTTATCCGGTGTCTCGTCCAGTGTCTTATCCGGTGTCTCGTCCAGTGTCTCGTCCAGTGAGCAGTTATTCTTTTATCTGTTAGTGTTTTTGAATTGTTTTTATTTGTTTTCTGATTGTTTAATTGCTGACTGTGCAGGTCTCAATAAAGACAGGAAAAATAAGTCTAATTATGATTACCATAAAAATGAACCAAATCAAAAATGGATGTCAGACAAAACCTTGAATGAAAACAATAATTTCATTTTCAAAGACATTTCCTAAATTATTCACATTAGTTGAACAGCAATTCAAACACAGGGTCCAGTGACTTGACTTGCATACAGGAAAAACGCCGCAGTCTTGTGAGAATCCATCAGCCTGTTGGATGAAACAGAGAAGTATCATAAATATAAGTTACAATAATAAGTGATAACATTAAAGCAGGCATTAAAATTAAACTACAAATTTCTAAAACTACTTACAGGCAGAGACAGAAATGGAACAAGTCAAGACAAGAAGCTTTAATTGTCATTTCTACCATATGTAGCAGATGCAGTACACAACAACGTTCCTCCAGAACCCTGGTGCTACATTAAACAACATAAAGCTCCATACAGAACACAGAGCCAGGACTAAAGTAAAGCATGGACTAAATGACAATTTAGAAGCAGTTTCCAAGTGGCCACTACATACTGTATGCCTCGATAACATGAATATCGTTACTCTGGTTTAAAATAATACAACTTAAACAACAAGCTTTATTAATATTAATCATTATTAGCATTAAGCAGGTTTGTTAATGATACTGATATTAGCTTCTGCCAGCAATGCAGGGGTGTAGATTACACGGGGGACGTTTAATTTTTTATAAAAAGTAAATTCGTCCCCCTCACTTTTTTTAGTGGAGAGTGTGTGTGTGACATGTTGAGGTTTTAATGGAGCAATGTATATAAATGCAGAGTGATTGTAAATTTAAAGAGAAAAGATAGTTTCTACATGACGTTCACGTATCCATGGCAATCAGTCACTCACTTGTCACCTCATCATCGTGCGCCCTATAGTACTGTAGCTGAAGTCGTTTTTTTTACAAAAATAGTCACGCGGTGTAAGTTGCATATGGATCTGAATTGTGTTGTACAGTGTTTAGTAGTTCAGCCTGTGGCTCTCGTTGAATAATGAGCAAGTTGTAAAGGATTTAGAGGATTATAAGGAAAAAAACTGCTTGGACAAACGTTCACTTTTTTCTGTGAAACTCTTTTATAACGTCTTTTGTTTTAACAAGTGTTTAATCAAAACCCTTCCAATAAGAATAAAGATAATGTTGAAGTGAGATTTAACAACATGTGTAATGGTATGTACACAGAGACACGAATAATAACATTAAAGATGTGATTTTAATAATAAGGAGCAGCTAAATCACACACACACACACACACACACACACACACACACACACACACACACACACACACACACACACACCGTAGTAAAGATGATAACCGACACTGAGTGAAGACAGTGGTGATGAGTATAAATAGAGTCCGGGTGAACAGACAGGTGAAGACGAGAAACAAACATGGTGGATGACGGGGTGCAAAGGATGATGGGTAATGTAGTCTGGGGAATGAGGGTAGATCACAGGAGAAACATTACAGTATGCTGATAGGAACTGATTTTTATTTCATGGGCTGCTCTTTCATTATTGCACTAATTTTACATTTTTATGTAAAAAGCTACTACTTTTAAACAAACCAGACAGGAAGCTTAAAATGAAGTGACACTAAATGTGTATTTCATCTCACTGTGTAATTGATATCGGGTCTTGACGTGTTTGTCAGTTGAGTTCAATACATATTTTCTTTCAATAGTTGGTTTTGAATGACTTGTTTTATTCCTGAAACATGGACTGTAGAAGAGAACTAAATGAAGTATTATTTGAATGTGCAAGTCTCCATTACTGTGTGTCATGTGCTGTGAATACACACAATACAATGTGAAATATGTAAACAATAAACTTCTAGTACCATTATAAGCACATCTTTATACTTTATACTCAAAAAGGTACACATTACTACCTTACAGTACCAATGTGTACCTTAATGTACAACTATTCATATTGGGGGTAAATAAGGTACAAAGATGGGTCCTGTCCCAGTGGCAAGCTGTTGTGTTTCGTTCTTTTTGTTTTATAATCATTTATAATCATAAAGCAAAAACAAATGATTTAAAAAACCCTGTCAATTACACAAGGGTTAACTGAGAAAAAAAAACGGGTAACACTGGACATTTCATCCCCCCACACTTTTGAAATGATGCCCCTGCAGCAATGTGTGGTAGCTGAGAATTCTGTAGAGGTGTGTTGGAGGAAACGTGAGAGGGAGCATGAAGTAAAGTCTGTGTGTGTGTGTGTGTGTGTGTGCGTGTGTGCGTGTGTGCGTGTGTGCGTGTGTGTGTGTGTGCGTGTGTGCGTGTGTGTGTGTGAGTGAGAGATGAGGGTTGGTGTGAAATGTCAAAACACGTATACTGTTGGGAATGTGTGCAATAAAATAGGGTTAAAAAACCACATAAATCCTCAATTTTAAAATTAAAGTAAACTTGCTACATTAGTATTCTGAAAATTCATCCTGAAAAACGGCTTCATTCCTTTGATAAAACTGATCAGTATAGAAGTATAGACGTAGTAAACATTTAATTTAAAATCTAATCCAAAATATATACATATTTTTTTCAAGTGCATTTTATTTATTCTGAAATGTGGAGGGAAGGAGCCCAGGGGGCCTCTGGTTTACATTTTGATTTGGGCCTCCAAATGTCTAGAACCAGCAGTGGAGCAAAATGACATTACAATATTAAAAACAGCAGCAGTGTATTTCTATATTTAAATTTTATACATTTTATATTACCACATGTGCAAAAGGAAAATTTAATTATATCATTTACATTTGCCATTTCCAAAAGTAGTTTTAATATGTTAGTATATAATATGTAGTTTTAATTAAATTAGAATAAAAATTTATTACACAAATTGATTTGATGTGTAACATCTGGGTCGGTCCTAGACTGGAGCCCCCCGGTCACCTTCCTCAACCTTCCAAAATAAATAAAAAGCACCTAAAATAAATATAATTTCTTACCTTTTATACAAAAGTTATCAGTACTTTAATATATTTATTTAAGTGGGCATATTAATGAAACTTTGACTAAGATCAACACTATTAAAAATGAATCTTATTGTTCCTTGGCCGTGGCCACCGAGCTGCTACCCGTTTTTATTGGTGAACTAGTGTACAGGTCTGTATTCGGAGATAACCACGCCCACTCTCCATCAAGGTGAAGTCTGTTCCTGTTCTCTGAGAAGCTCCCCTGAGCACTGGAATGAGTGTCCCACCACTTCGATGATACATCGAGTGTGCAATGATTAAAACATGTCTGTATATCTAATGGTGAATTTTGTTTTTGTTCATCTTCTCACAGGTGAACGCTCTCTGTTTTACACCTACACGGCTCTTTCTCAACCCCTTAAACTTTCTGGAATCTATGAGTTCACCGCACTGGAGATTCTCGATGATCAAGTGATCGACTACTATGACAGCAACACTCAGGTTAAGGTTCCTAAACAGGACTGGATGAAGGAGAAGATGCCACGGGATTACTGGGAAAAAGAAACTCAGACCTGCAAGAGCAAAGAGCAGTGGTTTAAGGTGAACCTGGAGATCCTGATGAAGCGCATGAGACACAATAAGACTGGTTAGTGAATTTGATCAATATTACCCTTTTTTGTAACAGTAAGCTTTCCTTCCAATTTTTTCATGATTTTATTGTCTGAGAGTAAACAGTCAACTTATCCCCCTGTGTCTGTTTCAGAACTTCATGTTCTTCAGTGGAGACATGGATGTGTGATTAAGAATGGTGCAGGTCACGATGTTACATTTCTGAGAGGAATTAATGAGTACAGCTATGATGGTACTGTGTCCCTTTCCTTCAATGAGAGAGACTCCAGATGGATCATCCAGGCTGCTGAACCAACCAAAAGCTCCCTGGAGGAGTATGAAGAGTGTGTGGACCGGCTCACCAAGTTCATGGATTATGGACAAGAAGAGTTGAAAAAACACTGTAAGTGTCTAAATAATATTAACTGAAATCACTTAATTTCCTGACTGATGTGCACTCATATTTGTTTATTCATATTCTGTCTTTTCAGCTCCACCAGATGTTTATTTGTTTGCTAAGAAATCAGTATCTGACCCTGAGAAGTTGACCCTAACCTGCATGGCCACAGGATTCTACCCTAAAGACATTGAGATGAATTTCAGGAAGTACAGAACTACTCTACCTGACAATCTGTTAACCTCTTCAGGAGTCAGACCCAATGGTGATGGCACCTACCAGCTGAGGAAGAGTGTGGAGATCACGGCAGAAGATAAAGCATCTTACAAATGTTATGTGAACCACATCACCCTGAAAGAACCAATAATTATTGACCAAGGAGAAGGTAAATAAATGAATGTAATTAATCTGAGTAATTGTTTAGTTCAGCCATGGAACTTTATCTGCTCACTGATTGGTTCCCCTGATACTGATATCTAAATAAATCTTTATCTTTATTCTATAAGTAAATCTGACTGGGTGTCCGTCATCTTACTGCACCTTTCAAAACAGCAGCAATGTAGCAGATCTTGTGCACCAAAACCAAACCTTTCCACACTTTCATCCTCTAAATAATCTCTCGCGCTCTTCATCCCAAAGATCTGCCATGGCTGAAGATATCATTCTGCAGTTTGTCATGTTTAACACTGTAGTTGGTTAAAGGAGTTTTATGAGAGGTTGTTTGTTTTTTCTTTTTAAGATATTCGATGTCTTGATTGCACCGTACCGAAAATTCAGAGTGGCATCATCGGAGGAGTAGTTGGACTTTTGCTTGCTCTGGTTCTGGTTGCAGTCATTCTCTTCGTCCTTAAGAAGAAGGGAGTGATCAGTGAGTATAACCACACGATGACAGATGTTAAGTAGAGTGTGTTTAGCATGTGTGCAAGTAAATGATGTGTGTTTATCCCTGATGAGGATGAATAAAGAAAAAACACCCTTAGATGTTATGAGGAAGAAACCTTGAGAGGAACCAGACTCCTCAATACAGGATGAGCAGAACCTCATCCTCCATACAGAACACTGGAGAGTGAGAACTAACATGAGCACTGGAGTGTGTGTTTATGAGTGATGATTTTTCTACAGTCTTATACAGTCAGGTGAGATTGTAGAACCAGGAGCTACTGAGCAACTCATAAAATAGCTCAACATCTGAGATCATCACAGATCCATCACCAGTTTCTCCATGCCAGAGCATTAAAATGTTCCATGATGGAGAAACTTGTGAATGTTATTTTTTAAATAGTGACAAAGAGGTTGTTTATTCTCAAACTCCAAACTCTACATGAAGTGGGATCCATAAGTTTCATTTACTGCTCTGTAGGTTGTGCAGATTAGTATCTCTGGTGCTTAAACAGTTCACCTGCATTAGATGCACCATTTCTGTGCACATGTGGTAACTGTTTACACTGTTTACACTGTTACAACTGTTTTTATAATCTGTTTTATTTCTCTAATCTGTTTAGGATGGGGATCCAGTAGATCCTTAACAGTCAAAACTGTCAGTGAGCTGACTGAAGGTAGGTGAAACTCCTCCCTCCTCAGGTTAATGATAAACTGATACAGAATAAATGATGATTAGGAGATTAATATAAGACGTGATTTAAGACTTTGGTCTTCTTGACTAAATTGGAAGAAGATTTATGTCTAGAAGTGTTAATGTACTTGTGTTGTTGATTCTGTACTGATGATGGATCTAATCCGGTCCAGAGCAGTTTCGAGAGTTATATTGTTATATTGTTTAACTTCTTGTTCAGCTGATCTCAGCAGGTTTCAGCTCAATCTGTCGACTTTATCTAGTGGCTTCTTTACATATAATGAACATGTGAATGAATAATAAACACTGACCTGCACTTTTTCTCCTTTATTTTCCAGGCATGCTGCAGAGTGTAAAACCTGATGTAAAAGACTCTGACAAATCAAGTGACTCTGGTAAAAAAAAAAAAATTAATTAATTAAATAATTAAAAGACAAAATTCTGCTTCATCTTTCCAATAAGCCAAGTAAAAACTGTTTCCTAAACTCTGTTGGAAACTGTAAAAGAAGCCACTGAAAATCTGATTGTATGTGATGTTTGCATTAGTGGAAATGCCACCGTGCTCCTTTACTGAAGCAGGTCTTTGTGCTTTTCAGGAAACAGCAGTGGTAGTTCTCCTGAAGGCAGCCAGGGCAGTATTGAGGAGAAAGTTCCTATGATGGCATAGGTCTGTCTGATCCTGGTAATTTTTATCAAGTCATTAATAAACAGATTTATTTATTAGTAAACAGACTTGTAAATTAGGGAGAATAAATTATTATTAAATCATTCATATAATAATAATATCATTTACAGTAGATCTGATCTGCACCTATTGTATACATTTAATCCTCACTTGAAGATCACCACGATGATGCATGATAATAAAACTTAGACTACATGTTTAAAGGATTATAATCTTTTAGTGCAAGATTTTACAATATTGTTAAAATTTTATGATATTTTGATCATTTTGATTTCATGCAGCTTTAAAATGCAATTAAAACATAAATATGTTGGCTGCTGGTGGGTTTGTAGGTCAAATCCTTGTAGAACCAAGTTTATCTGTAAGATTTAGGTTGAATTAAGACCAGAATTATAACATAAATCTCTAAAGATGAACAATGTGTACATGTTTTTACTTAAATTAGTGTTTTATGTTTATCTTCAATTCTATTTATCTGTTAATGATGAATATATAACTTATATCTTTCAGGTGATGCTGTGTGACCTGTGGATTTGTAAACATTGTGAAACATATACACCACTGTGTGTGCCTTTTGATAGAAACACACAGAGTGGTGTATATGTAAATACTGTAAATACTGTAAATACTGTAAATACTGTCAAGAATGTGTTAAGTTAAAAAAAAATCAATAAAAAAAAAAAAAATTCCTACGTTTTCTGTAGTTTTTCACCAGGTTTGCACACACTGCAGGAGGGATTTTGGCCCACTCCTTCACACAGATCTTATCTAGATCAGTCAGGTTTCTCCTCTGGATCATCCAAATGGTCATTGGCAAACTTAAGAAAGACAGAGGACACGTGGTGTTTTATGCTGCATCTTTCCCTAGTTTACATCGTCAATGGATGATTCACACGGTGCGTTTTCATGGATGAACACCAGGGAAAAATCGAATCGACCGATCGGATAATCGTGTTTTTTCAAGTTGGTGCTTCGGTCACAAGTTTCAGTTTTCCTTTGGATTTCATGAGTATAAACTGTACACATTCACATGAGCTCCAACATAGTACAGATACTTAAATCCCAGCTGCGTACTATTACTTTTGTGGGTTTTCTTTTTTTTCTCAGTCAATAAATGTTTATTGTTCATACAGTATAATCTCATGTAATTCTCCTGAGTGATAGAAGATAATGTCTAAAAGAAACACTGAAGTCAGAAAACTGAGGTTAATTACAGTATTTTTGAGTTACTTTGGTAGTAAACATATTACACCCAAGTAAATTTAGATGAACCTCTCATGTGTAAAATTAAACTGTAAGTTTCCCTAGACATAGTTTGAGCCAGTGAATCAGTGAGAGGGCTACATATATTTGACAAAATCCAATCTACTTTAAATTTGCAAGCTCCTGTAGCTCTGCGTTCATGTCTTTATTAAATATTTTTAGTAAAACCTAATTTGATTTATTTTAATCGGTGTCACTTGTTTCTTTGATTTTCCTTTTAAATGCACTTTTTATTAGCTTTCAATAGCTTCCTCCTGCTAAAGAGCAATTATTAATATTTTTGTGTCGCCTAATAAGGCCTGCTTATGTCTCCATATGTATGGGGAGGTGGTAGCTTATTGGTTATGGAGTTTGTGTTCTCATGTGCTGAGTTTCCAGCCACACCAAGCTGCCAGTCCTGGGCCCCTAAGCAAGGCCCTTAACCCCATAGCTGCTCAGTTGTAGGAATCAAATCAAATTTTATTAATCACATACACATACATACAGGGTACAACATGCAGTGAAATGCTTTATACGACAGTCTAGCATGAGGGGAATAGGGTGGGGAGAAAGAAAAAAGCAGATAAATAAACTATAAAATAAAATATAAGATATAAAGGATATCATCCATCCTTCTCTCTCTATGATTTTCCTCATTCATCAGCTGCTCAAAATACTCCCTCCACCTTCTCAACACACTCTCCTCACTAGTCAACACATTTCCCTCTCCATCCTTTACTGCTCTAACTTGCAGTACATCCTTTCCAGCTCGGTTCCTCTGCCTGGCTAATCGGTACAAATCCTTTTCTCCTTCCTTAGTGTCCAACCTCTCATACAGCTCCTCATATGCCTTTTTCTTGGCTTTCGCCACATCCCTCTTTACCTGCTGCTGCATCTCCTTGTTCTCCTGCCTACTTTTCTCATCACTCTGTCTATCCCACTTCTGTTTTGCCAACCTCTTTCTCCTTATGCTCTCCTGCACTTCCTCATTCCACCACCACGTCTCCTTGTCTTGCTTTCTATTTCCAGATGTCACACCAAGTACTTTTCTAGCTGCCTCCCTCATCACTCCTGCAGTAGCTGCCCAAACATCCAACACCTCCTTAACACCACTGAGCCTCTGTCTGACCTCTTCCCTGATCCTCACACTACACTCTTCCTCCTTTAGTTTCCACCATCTTATTCTTTTTTCAGTCCTCACTCCCCTCCTCTTCTTCTTCACCTCCAAAACCATCCTACAGACCACCATCAGATACTGTCTAGCTAGACTGTCCTACACCTTACAGTCTCCAATCTCCTTTAGGTTACATCTCCTTCATAGAACATAATCCACCTGTGTGCACCTTCCTCCACTGTGTGCATCTGCCCTTCCACATTTCTCTTCTTAAAACCATACCTACCATCACCTCCTCATCACCTCTGTTCCCTTCACCTACATGGCCATTAAAGTCTGCCCCAATCACCAATCTTTCATTCCTAGGGACACCTTCTACCACTTCATCTAATTCACTCAAGAATCTTTACTTCTCCTCCATCTCACAGCCCACTTGTGGAGCATAAACACTGATGACATTTATCATCATCCCTTTAACTTCCCTCTTCACATTCATCACCCTATCAGAAACTCTCTTCACCTCCACTACACTCTTACTGTACTCTTCCTTCAGAATCACCCCTACACCATTTCTCTTTCCATTCACACCATAATAATAAAACAGTTTAAATCCACCTCCAATGTTCCTGGACTTACTCCATTTCCACTTGGTCTCCTGAATACACAGCATATCTACCTTTCTCCTCTCCATTATATCATCTCCCTCTCTCCCTTTACCAGTCATAGTACCAACATAGTACCAACATAGTACCAACATAGTACCATGATCGAACCAGTCTGGATTCAAAGTGGCACATTCCACAGAGACGGCCCTGTTGGCTGTTTCTGAGAAACTACATGCTGCTGTGTACTTATCTTTCTGGACCTTTTAACAGCATTTGACACAGTCAACCACAAGACACTTTTGTCAACCCTCAAGAGCCTTGGTATCTGCGGAACAGCATGGGAATAGTTTGCTTCCTACTTGGAAGGTCACTCATACCAGGTAATATGGAATGGATCCACATCTGCCCCATGCAGACTCACCACTGGTGTCCCACAAGGCTCTGTACTTGGTCCCCTCCTTTTCTCCCTCTATACCCACTCCATTGGTGAAGTCATATCCTCACATGGGTTTTCTTATCACTGCTATGCAGATGACACTCAACTCATCTTTTCTTTCCCTCTATCAGATACCACAGCTTCCGCTCGGATCTCAGCATGCTTGTCAGACATATCTTTATGGATGAGTGCTCATTAACTAAAACTCAACCCCAGCAAAACAGAACTGCTGGTCATCCCAGGTGATTCATCCCCAGGTCAAGATCTGCAAATAACACTTCATGACTCTCTGCTCTCCCCTTCAGCCACTGTTCATAACCTCGGGGTAACTATGGACAATGAACTGTCTTTTTTCCCACATGTCGCTAATGTTGCTTGTTCTTGTTGATTTCTTCTCTATAACATCTGAAGGATTCGACCATTTCTGTCCATACAGGCTGCCCAGGTGCTTGTTCAGTCTCTTTTCATTTCAAGACTGGACTACTGCAACTCTCTGCTGGCAGGTCTTCCCCTGAACGCCATGCATCCACTGCAAATGATCCAAAATGCAGCTGCACGACTTGTGTTCAATCAGCCCAAGTTCTCCCACACCACCCCACTGCTGCGCTACCTTCACTGGCTTCCAGTAGCTGCACGTATCAGATTCAAAACACTGATGATGCCTACAAGGCCAAAAATGGACCAGCACCAACTTACCTTAGTGACCTCATCACATCTCGCACTGCACCACGCTGTCTGAGATCCTCCAGCACTGCTCGACTGGTACCACCTTCTCTCAGATTGAGAGGTAAGTACAATTCAAGGCTCTTCTCTGTTCTGGCACCGAGGTGGTGGAATGATCTTCCCCTAGATGTCCGTACAGCAGAGTCCCTGACTATCTTCAAGCAACGACTGAAGATCTACCTCTTCCTGAAACACTTAAATTAGCACTTTCCAAGTTTGTAGAATTCGAGTTATATTTATATTGAGTTTGTAATCTTGTGTACAGTGTAGATTCATTAATTACTAGAGATTTAAAGCACTTTTGCACGTCGCTCTGGATAAGGGCGTCTGCTAAATGCCGCATATGTAAATGTAAATGTAAACATTTAAAGTACCAACCTGAACCTCCACTTTCCTACACTGCTCCTTTCCCTGCCGTCTCTGTAGACGTCTTCCTCCTCTCCTTCTCCTCCTTCGGCCAATAGTAGCCCAATTTCCACCGGTCCCCTTTCGGTTAACGATACCTGTGGCGGTCGTTGTTAACCCGGGCCTCGATTTGGCACATGTTTTACGCTGGATGCCCTTCCTAACACAACCCTCCTGATTTACCCGGGCTTGGGACCGGCACTAAGAGTGCACTGGCTTGTGCATCCATTATGGCTGGGTTTGTCTCTTTTTTTTTCACTATAAAGCTTTTTATTTTTTTTTGTTCTATAATTAGTTTACTTTATTTTATTTAAATGAAGTAAAATACAGTTTGTGTTGGTTTGTGAGGAAAAATCTGATAACGGAATCCAAATGAATCAATATTGAAGCGTAGTTTTAAAACTGACTGTCGGCTCCGAATACTGAGACTGAAAGAGTAGATTTTTGGGAATCAGTCAGTAAAATGGCTCTGTTTTCCTCATTATTGAGGTTTTTATTCATATTTAAAGTCTGTGTTTTGATAAAGCAGTGAGTCGATATTGTGCAGCTGTTGCTGTGATTTATTTCTACACATTTTATTTATAAATAGGCGATTCCTCATTATTTATCATTCATATCACACAAATATATATTAATATTATAGTGATGTTTTCTGCATGTTCTGCAAAACATTCGTCTTAACACAAAAAAAAAAACAAGCTATTGTTTATATAACATTTGTATGAACGAGTGAATCTGGAATAAAGAAATGAGTGTGTGGATGAAGAGTAAACACTTGGAAGATTTAGAGCAGGGGTGGCCAACCCGCAGCTCGCGAGCCGCATGCGGCTCTTTGGCTGGTTTCATTCGGCTCTTACGTTCATATGGAAGTTTGTGTTTTTTTAATGTGTGTTTGCATCGCTTGAGTTCAATACGGTATTTTTAAAACTTAAATAATCTCACCCCTACTGGGAAACTTTGCGGTATTTGCATCTTACGCACATGTGCATTTGATGAAAATACGGTACTGAACTCAAGTGAAGTGAATACGCACATACAAACAAAAACACACACACAAAGTCCTTGTTTTCTACCCTGTAACACGTGAAATCAAAGCACTGATCTGTTCTGACTGACACACGTGTGAAAGAATTGCTTTGAGTGGCAACAACGGAACACGAGGCAGATTTGAAGGGGATTGTTCAAGGCAAGGATGCCAAAAGTCCCACTAAGTAACATGCAGAGTAAAAGAACAACGCTATTGTACATTATTATATTTTTATTTGTGGACTTGGTTAAACTAAGAGTTTGTGTGTTTAACAGTGATAACCTTCTGATAAGAAACCCAGAGGCTTAAATGTTGCGCTACCATTTCTATAGACTGGTGGTGATGATGATGACGATGATGATTGTTGGTAAGGGACAAATAAAGCTTAGCGCTTGCAGCCTTCCTCGCACTGCACGTTACAGAAGACTTCACCTACTGTACAATGGACTCTGTGGTTTCCACATCATCTGTCATCTGAGAAATGCAGGCAGACAGGTTTATTAGTGGAAAGACACACTCTATAATATCTCAGATCTCTCCTAAAACCTACCCAACATCCACAAACCCTGTGTAGAGACCTCATAATAAAGAACTAGTTTCCACAGTTTCATAAGACGTCTCAGACATTTTAGGCTTTTTCTGTAAATACACTGTAAAAAATGTCCGTAAATTTAACGGTAAAATACCGTATATATGCTACAGGATAGAACCGTATTTCACAAAACTTGCAATAACCGTAGAATTTACAGTAAAAAACTGTAATTAGTTTTACAGAGTAAGACCTTAAATTTAATAGTTAAAAACATAAAAAAACAGTTTATTGCAGTAAAATTTACAATATACTGTATTAGTTACCATAAAAAAAATATATTCTATTTTACAAAAGGAAAATAAACATGTCACGCATTTGAAAATATCTTTTTTGAAAACTTAATTTTTTTTATTGTAAGGTTGTTTCATTGAATTGCCCTCCTAATCTTATTACAAATACATAAACATATTTGACACCTCTGTGCAGTGTGCAATTGAAAACCACAATGCAGGACAGAGGACATAAATAATTATTACATATGTTTGATAAAATCATCTTTGTCTATGTAAAGTTGCAATATGCTGACTTCTAAAAAAATTGTATGCTTACACGGTCTGCCTAAAAAGTTAAAAAATGTCCACCTTGACACTTTGATTTTGAAAACTAAAATATTGTTTTGCTGTAATTAACAGTGATTTTACAGTTTTCATGTTGTGTGATTGAAATTTCTGAAATCTGTTTTGTCTCTGTTCTCAGGTGTTTGTTTTAAAGAAGGAAAAATATAATAAGCATTTGAAAAAGTAACCGTTATGCATCATCCAATCATGAAAAACGTTGCGCCTTGTGTGCAAAGAATTTGATTGGCTGAACTCTGATTGGTCGGAGCACACAGCAGCGTTTGCTTTCTCGCATTTGAGCAGTGGCCAAATGGCGATTCTTTCAAATTATTGTCGGAGCTGAACTAAAAATAGGTGAAAATATTCCTTAAGATAAATGTTTATGGGCACATTGGATTAAACTGTTTTAATCAGTGTGTGGATTTAAACATGAGTCTAGGCAAACTCCAGCCCGGAATGTGAAACATTATTTAGGTGTTTAAAACAGCAGTAGAGTGTGTGTTTGTTCACCTGGTTAAAATGTTTAGCTGTTATTTCTGTGGAATATCATTACAAACCCTTCGGGGGCATGTTTTACATGTCAAACTTCACCGTAATGAACCACGAGGTGTGTTCAAGTGCGCCGCTACAGATTGCAATGAAACGCTTCGTTCATACGGGGCATTTAAGGCTCATTTCTATCGTAAACATAACATGGATTCACATGTTGCTACTGCAAATGTCCTTACAGTGTTAACGTGTAAT
>MU549698.1:344729-362834 GCA_024362625.1 Silurus asotus
AAACGGGACCTTTAGTTACAGGCCCTACAGAGAGATTGAGTGAGACTGATGAAGGTGGAAATTTCAATGACCTGTTTCTCAGAAATATTTGTCTTTTCTACTTGAAATTACAAGGGCAGTTTATTCTGCCAGCATCAACTATACAAAATATTGTTGAAGAGATGCAGAGCATACACGAACTAGGACAGACATATACTTTGAATAAATAGAGTGCATTTCTGAAAAGTGATTTCGAGCTAACAGATGAGCACATTGGTAGAATATGTAATGTCATGAAGGAATCTGACCTATTTAGCATTAGTCATGAAGGACCAATGAGAACCAATTTTTCAAGAACAAAGGCTTTTAAAAAATGTTCAGATACACAGAACCTGTAAAGTTATACTTAGGAATAGATGAAACAAGGTCGCAGAGGTTTGCCTACAAGACACTTTGAGATGTTTATTGGAGTCTGACTTATGGCGGAATTGTGCTGCACAGGATAAATGCTTACCGTGCACTCATGTGCTTTGTGATGTCAGTGATGTTCAGGTATACAAAACCAATGAGTTCTTTTCTCAAAACCCATCATGTCTCAAAATAATTCTATATCAAGATTCTTTTGAGGTGGTGAACCCATTAGGTTCAGCAAAAAGCAAGCACAAAGTTCTAGCTGTATATCTGTCTCTGGCTAATTTACCACCTCATATAAGATCAAGTACAGACCACATGTTACTTGTAATGCTTTGTCGAGAAAAAGACTTCAAACACTTTGGACATGACAAAGTTTTCTCAAGGCTGATTGCAGACTTGAAAGACCTGGAAGACAATGGAATAACTGTGGCAGAGGAACACATTAAAGGGACAGTTTTTTGCATTGCAGGGGACAATTTGGGGTCCCATAGTATCGGTGGATTCACAGAAAATGTTAGTGTTTCTGAATATTTCTGCAGGTATTGCCGGATATCACGAAGGGATTTTCAAACAGATCCAAATGCATGTGGGCCTCAGCGTACTCCTGAAAACTACAGGATCAATCAAAATGTCTTACAAGGTATTGCCGGATATCACGAAGGGATTTTCAAACAGATCCAAATGCATGTGGGCCTCAGCGCACTCCTGAAAACTACAATTCTGCAGTCAGCGCACTCCTGAAAACTACAATTCTGCAGTAGCTGTTTTACAGTCTAAGGGACAACAAAACATTAAAGGTATAACATCTGAGTCAATTTTTAATTCATTGAATTACTTCAATGTTTGCATGCCTGGCCTGCCACCTTGTTTAGGCCATGACATTTTTGAGGGTTTTCTTTCCTATGATTTAGCCCTTTTCCTGAAGTACTTCATCAAGCAGAAAAAGTGGTTCACCTATTCAATTCTAAATAGACGCATTAAGCAATTTAAATACAGTGCATCTGATGCATTGAGTAAGCCATGTGCAGTGAGCACAAATGGAGTAAAGCTTTCTGGTCAGGCTATTCAGAACTGGAATTTTTTAAGACTTCTTCCAGTGATCATATGTGACAAGGTAAAAGAGCCCATGGATGATGTTTGGCAGTTGATCCTTCAGCTAAAAGACATTGTGGAGATGATTTGTGCCCAGAAAATTTCTTTGCCAGAGGTTGCATACCTTGATGTTCTTATCCAAGAATATCTTGCTTGTAGATTCTCTCTCTTTCCAGGACATAGACTAAAGCCTAAGCATCACTACTTGCGACACTACCCTGCACTGATTTTAAAGTTTGGTCCTTTGATCGGGTAGTGGACAATGCGCTTTGAGAGTAAGCACAGTTACTTTAAAAGATGTGCTAGGAACTTAAAGAATTTTAAAAACCTGTGCTTCACTCTCTCTGAAAGACATCAAATGTACCAGGCCTATCTGTCAGAAGGGTCTATGTGTGATCTAATTTCGAGGGTAAAAAACAGCACCGCATTTTACCCGGAGCTGTATGGTGGTTCTGTTAAAGATGCAGTGAGGCAGTTTGGATTTACAGAGAACAATACCAAAGTCTCAGCAGAAGTAATGTACAGGGGTACGTTATACAAACAAGGCCAGTTTCTTGTAACACATAATATGAATTTAATAGAGTTTGGAGAACTTGTACTTATTCTAATAAAAGATGAAGTTGTTCATTTTCTGCTGAGAAAGTATGTAGCAGAGTTCATTCCTGAATACCATTTGCATGAATTAAAACATCAGACTGAAATAATGCATTGTATGAAAATCAATGATCTGGCAGATTTCTATCCTTTAACATCATATATGATGAATGAAAAAAGGGTTATTCCATTAAAGCACAGTGTGATGTCACACTGAACATGATTGTTGATCAGTATTTTCTCATACCTTTTGGTTTATTTATGTAAAAAAAAATGTTTTTATTGTTTTTCAGAAATTTGTGAATCAGAGCTAAACATTTCAAACATCAGCAATGCCATTGATGCTGTATTACCTGACCTTCCAATCACAACCAAAAAATCTCTTGAGGACACCTTAAAATCACTTGGAGTGGAGACCCAAAGTGATTTCAGATTTCTTGAGGAATCAGATCTGGCAGCTGTACTGAGGCCCATTCAAGCCAGGAAATTTATTTCTGTTCTAAAGGAGACCAGTAAGTCCATGTAATTCTTTCCGTTACAAAAACCTTAAAGGGATAGTTGACCCCAAAATTAAAATTGTCATTAGTTACTCCCCCTTAGTTTGTTCCAAACCTGTATACATTTCTTTGTTCTGCTAAACACACAAGAAGATAGTTGGAAGAATGTCAGTAACCAAGCAGGGATGAGGTCTGTTTGGTTACTTTTGGGGTAAACTCTCTCTTTAATGTTCAGACATAATTTTTGTTATTAAAAGTAACAATTACTTTTATTACTTTTTGTTATTTGTTCTATTCAATACACTTTATATTCTGTTTATTATACAATAACAGTAAAGCAAACAATGATTGTGATCATTAAAATAATTGTTCAACTGTAAAGACAATCTTTTCATTTAAAATTAGTGCCTGCTTTGGAATAACAATAGGGCAATAAACAGTGATATTTTTCATTTTGGTTGAACTATTCCTTGTCCAACTAAGTACGTACAAGTGACTGTTTTTATTTTTTACAGCACAAATTTCCCAAACCCCAAAGCAAACAGTCTGTTCAAATCCGGGATCTTTTCTGTCCCAGAGTTCTTCATGCTCATCTCCCAACACCTCCCCTCCTAGTGTAAACTGGGTGGACAGCTTTGAAGTCCCATGGAATACGTTTCCTGAGGAATTAATGCAGGCACTTGAGAGACAGAAAAGACCAAATCCTCGGTTGCGTAGGGAAATGGTGAGGATTGTTGTTGCGGCAATGATGAAAGTTTGTACTTGTCCAAGTAGGAAGAATTTAACGGAGGTCGCCAAAAGGATGGTTGCTAAATATCCAAATTCTTTGCAAGATGTGATTGAAGAGTGTGTGATTGGTCCTGGATACTACTCCTTGGTCAAACAATTTCAAGCCAGGGTCGAAAATGCAAGAAGGACCAGCACACCAAAAATAAAAAAGCGTGTTCATAATACAGAGGAATGTGACACTGAGGAAGTCACACCTGAAAAAAGAGCTGCAGTCCAGGATACATACGGCTGCATTAATTGGGAAGTTCGATTTATGCCCCTCAGTAAAACTGCTGAAAGTCAGCAGTTGAAAAAAGAGAAGATGAGGAATCTGTCACAAACAACTGACTGGAATGAAGAGGAAGTGAAGGTTCTTATGAAGTCTACATACTACAGTCAACGAAAAGATATCAACAAAGGAACAGACATGAAAATCCTCTTTGATGACTGGCCATTTTTGTTTCAGGAAAGTGGAATGGAAGTGCATTTTAAAGACCTCACAGGGATGCCATTTAAAGAGACCTTCCTGAACAGCATCGACAGAAAAGGAAATAGGCTGTTGAACTTCATGAGGAATGTTTGTGCAACCAAGAACAAGCATGTCTTACAGGCTATCACAAAATTACAAGTTTTGAGAGGACAGAGAAATGGTTGCTCTGAGGATGTGAAAGACATGATTCTTCTACTTCTCTCCTATTTTGATGAGAAAGAGGACCTCCTTCTTCATTATGTAGAAGAGACAAGCCTCGCAAAGGATGTAGAGTTGGAAAACCTGCCTGTGACACCTTGCATTATTGTATGTGGTAAGTATAATTTTTTACATATTTTCCACAACACATGCTGAATACTGTACAATATTACATAAATCATGAGCATTCCTGTTTTGTAATTATTATTCACATGTCTTGATGAATCTGAAACTTAAAACTTATAAAAATTAACCCAGTCCTTGCACGTTATCTGCCTTTTGACATGTTCTGCATATTTAGCCCCTTTCTACCACTGACTGTATCATTTGGAGATTGTCTTTAAATAATGTGGACATTTCAGAGACTTGGGTAATAGTTGTTTGAGTCTTATTGTCATTAGTGTTAAAAGATGAGGGTCATGGTCAGAAATTTGGATGCTGGAAATTCAAAGCATGTTCAGGACCTGGTGGATTTTCTTTAATGTCTCAAATTAGATGAGAGAAATGAACAACAAAACATGATTGTTCATCTTTTATGTAACATTAGAGAGAATTAAGCATTTGGGGTATCTAAACCTTTCGAACTAGGTCATTTTATCAAATGGAGTTAGTAATGTAGAATGTGTAGAAATATATTATGTGATAGTTTTTCAGGGCAGTACTAAATAAACTGCTATGTTTATGATAGTCATATATGTAAATACACAATTACCTTGCTACATGTACATGTCTTCATTAAATTGAAATGTATCCACAGGACGCATGCTGCTGTTCGATGCATGCTCAGTGTGGACTGCAAGATTGTGTACAATGACATCACTACTTTCATCGCTGCTGTTTGCCTAATGTTCGGCAGTTACTACTGTTTCAACATTCACTACCCTACTGAACTGGCGTCAGTGCTTGAATTCCTGCAAAGGTATGGAAAGGCACCTAGGAGAGGAGGTTCACTTAATGTTTACAGTTTTTCAATGTTTTTTTTTTTTCTTTCTTTCTTTTTAAGGTGTTTTTTCATCATCAATCCTGAAAAGGGCACAAAAGTTGTGGAAAAGAAGAACAAAAAGCGACTCCAAGTGAACCCAAGAGTCTTCACCCTAATATCTGACCTTTCGGATCATGAGTGGCGAGAGACTTTGTAAAGGTGGCCTGCAAATGATTATCAAGTTTAAACATTAGAAGCATTAAAATGTTAATGACTGAGTTGTAGCCACATGTTTAGTGGTAGCTATACTCTGTAAGCACTTGTGCCTTTGTTCTGCTTTAGTAGTTCTTACTGTAAATGTTTATCTGAACCGTTAACTACTGTATCTTCCCAAGCTCAGTTTAAAGTGGCAGTTAGGTAGCAGAATTGTTTTTAATTCTAAGTCTAAATTTATGAGTAGTCTTTCCTGACTGATCTTAATCTGATCTTAAGCCACTGTATACTTCTGTTAAAACACGTTAACAGAAAAATACATTGTTTTAAATGCCTGCCAGTCTTTAAAAAAAAAATACATAGGTCCACACTGATGTCTGAGTCTATTAATAGATTTGGTGATTTGATGTAGGTTTGTGTTCATTAATCAGAATGATAGTACTCTTAATAGTTTCTTAGAGGTAAAATCTGAATGTTTAGAAATGTAACTTCTCTAACCCTATAGTGTGATCAAATGATGCTTTGAATTTACTGTGGTTGTTTATAATAAAAAATAGTTCAACAGCATTTACATATTGAATGTTTTTTCCTTAATTTAAATAATGTTCCTGTTTGCTTTGTGAAATAATTATAGGTTTGAGCTAAATATTACAAAATAAACCTTTAAATTAAACAGTTTTAAACTGTAAAAAAGATGGTTATGAACCGTAATTATTACGATGTAAACCATGTAATTTGACAGGTATAAACTGCTTTTATAACAAGATAAATATTGGTTCAGACAGTTATAAACCGTAAAAAAAAACAATTAAAATCCGTAAAATATACAGTACAATGGGTGCAATCCTGTACAACCAATAACGTTCCTACCATATTTTTTACGGTAAAGTTCTGGCAACCACAGCTGCCGTTTTTTTACCGTAAAATGTACGGTTTATTTTTTACAGTGTTGTTAATCTCCATGTGCTATATTTCTCCAGCGGTTTGCTCCCCATATTCCGCCCGCATGATCGCTGCGGATGGGGGATCCGCCGCCTCTCAGGAGGTGTAGTCGGCTGCAGAGCACCGTTCCAGCCGCTCTGAGTGGGTCAGGGGCCAGGCCCGAGGGGTTGGTTCTCCCTGTGGAAACTTTCTGTCAGTCTGGAGGGCTGCCAGGAGTCTCTCGGGGGTCCTGGGTACTGTGGAGAAGGGCTTCTTGTCTTCTCCTCCCGGGTCAATGGGGTGTGTCCCACCCTGGTGGGACCCATGCAGGCTCTGGTCTTGGGACAGGAGGTGCGTGCTCTCCTGAGGAAATGGGCCATCGAGGTGGTTCCCTTCTCCTTGTTCAGAGAGTCAGGCTGCAACAGCACGTGCTTCATTGTTCTGAAGAAGGATGGCGGGTTGTATCCCATTCTGGATCTCCACTCCTTGAACCACTCACTTTTGAGGCTCAGGTTCGGGTTTCTCTTTTAGAGAGGTCGTGTCTCAGGTCGAGTCTGAGGACTGATTTGTCATATGTTAGATCTGAAGGTTGCATGCTCCCATGCAGCCGTCCTTTACCACACACGGGAGGTTCCTGAGGTTGCTTCTGGGGCGAAGCTTGCCAATATCAATCCTTCTGTTCGGCCTAGCGCTCTCACCCCGTACCTTCACAGAGTGCTTGAACGCGGCACTGAACCCGCTGTGGCTTCAGGGCATCCGCATTTTGTATTATATCGACGATTGGTTGATGTTGGCTCGTTACAGCACCAGGCAGTTCGGCATTGAGATGCTGTTCTCGCCTGCGTTAAGGTACTGGAGTTCAGACTGAAACGGCGGGTAGAGTGTACTTTCTCCAGCACGGAGAACCACTTTCTCGGCGTGGAGTGGGACTCGGCTGGGTTGTGGGCACAGTTGTCTTCCACCCGGTTTGTATTCATTCTCACCGCAGTCAACAGTCAGGTACAGTGGTGGCTCGGGGGTAGGAGGGTTCTCCCCCAGAGGGAGTACGTATTGTACCATCAAGGTCTCGCGGTGTGCCCTTTGAGCCTTGGATGCATGGAAGGACCCGAGGCCCTGTTTTAGGGACTCTTTGTCATCATGTAACGCTAACAACAGATGCTTTCCTCATGGTTTGGGGAGCGGTCATGAGTGGCCACTCCGCCCAGGGTCTGTGGAGTGGCCCACGTCTTTCGTGGCACATAAACTGCTGCTAGATGCTGGCAGTGTTGTTGGGGTTAAAACACTTCCTTCCAGTCCTGAGAGATCGCCATGTGTTGGTCCACACGGACAATACTGCGGTGGTCTTGTACATCAACCACCAGGGGGGCCTCCGGTCTCGCCCCTTGCAAACAACTGCCGCGAGAGGTCCTCTTGTGGTCCCAGGAAAAACTTCTCTCATTTAGAGCCGTTTACATACCGGGACGGTTATATGTCTGAGCAGACGCCCTGTCAAGACAATGGCTGCCATGGGACGGTCTTGGCCGAGGCTACGCCTGTACACCTTTTCCTCAATCGCGCTGCTCTCAGGAGTTCTGGAAAGAGTTCGTCAGAAAGTAGTTTGTCTCCTTCTGGTAGCACCTCGATGGCAGGCGGAACCCTGGTTCACCCCCGCCCAGAGTTGTGGAAGCTGTGGCTGTAGCCCCTGAGGGAGGTCGTATGCCGCATGATGGGGACTGTTAGCGTCACGGTGTGAGCACCATGACTTGGACCCAGTTAACTGCCCGGTCAGTTTAGTTCTGGAGTTTTTACAGGTATAGTTTGCCACAGGGTTAACCTCTTTGACCCTGAGGGTTTCCGTGTTCGCTGTGTAGGCACCCATTGGTGACACGTTTCCTCCGTGCCGCCCGGAGGCTAAGGCCTGGGACGTGATTTAGAGTGCCTGTTTGGGACTTGCCAGTTGCCTCGTCCCGCCTGGAGTTTGCGAACCTGGCATGGCCAGAGTGTTTCTTTACACAAGGCTGGGTGCGTGCCTAAGGTGCCTACGGCTCCCACATGATGTGTCTGTTTATAGCCCCCGACCAGGGGTTACAAGGCCCGGCTGTGTCCAGGGTGAACACTGGGTGCTTATCTCCACAGGACGAGTCCTTGAAGGAGGTCGTTGCAGCTGTTCGTCTGCTGTGGCCCTAATAGGGCGGGTCTCCTGGCTAATGGGCGGACATTAAGCAGGTGGGTAGCGGATGTCATCCTTTCAGCTGCGAGTCCTGGTCCCCCCTCCGATCGGGGTCAGGGCTCGCTCCACCGGAGTGTGGCGGCCTCTACGGCCGGGTCCGCTGGAGAGTCACTCCAGGACATCTGTGACTCTGCGGGTTGGTCCACACCGCTGACCTTTGTCAGGTTCTATGACCTTGACCTCAGAGCCACCCCAGGCTCCTCTGTCCTACATGCGCTTACCTTCTCTCTTTGCAGAAGCTAATGTCGCTACCACCGCACAGCCATCTTGTAGCTTCCTGGTTTTCGAGATTTCACACGTGGTTCAGAGCGTGGACAACGCAGGGGCATTCCCATAGCGTTTTGACGCAGCGTCTCATTCCCTCGGGGAACTAGGGTTATGTACGTAACCTAGACCGTTATCCCTGATGTGTCCATGTTGGTTGTTTTTTCAACTTCTTTTTTTTTGAGCTGTGCATGGCTGCATAGTTGTGAATATTAAACAATTTTTTTTTTTTTTAAGTCAGTGTAAAATGAGTTTAATACTCTAATAAATTATGTTTGTAACTGCAATTATACTCTAAAAATTCATTTTAATTTTAGAATGATTCATGCTCTTTATTTATAAAAAGGATTTTTAAGTGCTGCTCATTTGCGAGAAGGAAATTTTTTTCTTTAAGATTGTCACATGACCTATCTGAGAAATAACAGACATATAAGTCCCTGAAACCAAAGTATATAGAAGAGAGACACTCAGGCAGTGTGACAGAGTGTGAGCTTCAGTCTGAGTGGTTGGTGTTTGTGTGTGTGCAGGAGAATCAGTAATAATGAAGTGCTTGTATTTTGTGTCTGCTGTGTTTCACATGGCTGCAGGTGAGTGAAGTTATTTTCTATTACAGAAAGGAGAGAGAATATTATACAGTTCTTAGTTCAGTTGCTTTGAGTTTAGTTAATGTACTTACTGTCCAGATTGGGTTTACAGTAGGCTAATGATTCAGATTTAAAACTTTTACATCCCCATAATACTTTCATGTTTTTATACATTTACTGAATGACATCTATTGCAAATGGTTCATGGTCAAGTGGATCCACAAACTCTTTAGACAGCAGTAATTGTGGCCTGCCCAAGACCTAAGACCCAAGAAAGGTGTGCTAGTCAGTTTCTGAGGCTGGTGGTTTTAATATAATATAGGTTTTCACCTAATTATTTGTATCTAACCAGACTCTGACTGATCTCACTTTAAAGTAATGAATATATATGATCCAGTGGACAGAGTCATGTCAAAAAACGTTCACTCAGGAAGGAATTGCACTCTGTGATGGGCCATGTTTACATTCTCCTGATTTCTCTCTTCTTTTTGTAGCCAGACAAAAGAAGTCCAAGAATTTAGAAGGGGTGTTTGGCCATCAAATGGGCAATCCTTGCTTTCTGATATTATCTGCTGTCAGATACTATCTGCTCATCCTCTGTTAGAACCATGTCCTGCTCCAGTGGCTCAAGCACATTGAAGATCCCATTGCACAGATCACTTTCTAGGACCTGGCCAGGGCATAGATGGCTTTGGCAGATTTTCTTTCACAGTAGGGGATCTTTCCAGCCTGAGACAGACAAATGGTATGTGGAAGAAGAAGTGCCAGTTTGTGATTCTAGGGTGGCACCTTAAGTGGATCAAACTGCTGTTCTGTTTTTTTTTTTAATGTTCTCTGTCTTAGTATGTGTGCTCAATATTGAAAAAATAGCAAAAAAATATTATTGATCAAACCTTGAAACTCTTTACATTCAAGTACAGAGAGAGGTTCATCTGTGATTATGTGGTTCGAGTGTATTAATGCATAGCCATGAAACTTTTTTTTGTTTGCGGCATTTATGTTCTGTACACACCTGTCTTGCATTTTCGCTGATTTATACACGTTTAAATGTTCAGTGTTTTTCCTCAATAGTTTTTTTGTATTTTTATCAATGAGTTCCCAATAGAATGTAGTGTATGTTGTACTATTTAATTCAAATGAATGCTTTACTTTTCAATTCATTTACTTTTTTATTTTTATTTATTTTTTCTTTATTTGTATTCATGCCCAATCGCGAGGAGCTCCGGCCATCAATCTGTTGCCTGCCAGGTCTGGTTTCCTCATTAAATGCAAGTATGGGAAAAAGAAACGCAAACCCGATGACGCTAATGCAGATTTTTTGGTGGTGTGGTGGGTCGGCGCGAACGTCTAAGCGTGACACAAAGCCCTCCACACGACCATACAAATAAATCTCCACACAATTCCACCCATTGATGTATTGTTCAACAGATTTTTTTTTTTTTTTCAAAAGAGGCAGTGATTTGCCATTGATTTTTTTTTTTTCAACTGTGCACATGTTTTTTTGCAACCCTAAACTTTAAAATATTCTTCTTGACAGTGTTTGGAGCCGACGAGGCGGATTCAAATGATTGAAACAAAAGTGTATGCCTGTCTGAACGAAAATCAAAATGCCGTGTTCAAACTGTGGCGAGTGAAAAATGACTGCTGCAAAAAAACGCAGCACTTTTGCCAACCCTAACCCTAACCCGTGTCTAAATTTTTTTTTATAAACATCTTGTCGGCATTTTGTGCTGTATCTGGAATGATCGATTGTGCTGTAGGGTTAGGGTGCTGGCATTGGGCCATGAACCTCGGCCAGACCCTCGCTGGCGGGTCTTCCTATGTTGATGACCCTGGGTTTTATTTTTGTTTGTGGAGGAAACCTGGAGAATCTCTGTGGCGTCCACGTAGCCGTCTTGTCTCCCGAAAGTTGTTCCTAAATCTTGCTGGTTTAAATATCACAATGAACCAGGATATTAAAATATATATATATATATATATATATATATATATATATATATATATGATTTCAGTGCGAAAACTGCTGCAAAGTTTTATAATGCCCAAAACGGATAAAGACCAAACCAGAAACCTGGGAGGAGCATTGACGCGCTCCCGCCTGCACGGGGAGAATTAGACTGTCGCGAGCGGCGCCCAGATTGGACAGAGATTCGGGCCAATCAGACAGCAGTAGTTTGTAGTCAATCTACTGCATTTCGTGGAGTACATTGTCTAAATACAAAATTAGGAGATGCCATTCAATATTTAGCTAAATTAGCTTGTCATCAAAAAACACTGACAGAAGGACATACTGGTGTATACGGCCGGATTTGCACTTTTCATTTAAAAAAGCATGAAACGGTGCTGGGGTTAAAAGCAGTTTATAAACGCAGATAATCAAATCCACACTGCAACCCCTATTTAACTGGCAGCCTGCAATTATATTGCGTTTTGAATTTGATTTGTGTTTTAGGTGCAAAAAGGCTGCAAAATCTGCCCTGAATCTCGAAAAAAAGCCACTGTCGCACGAACCTGTGATTTTTAGAAGATTCCAGTGCGAGAAAACGAAAACTCTTTAAAAGAAAAAAAGCTTTTTTCTTTAAAAGAGTTACACAATTTTTTTTTTTAATGGGGAAATGTATTTTATCCACCAAGTCTGAGTCATTATTATTCACTTCTTTTTTTCCCCTACTGGACAGCCAATCTGACATGTTTACTCCTGTAGTCAGAAAGTGCTTGGCGGTTCAGTGTAAAACCAAAACATAGCCCAGCAAGGTTCCGCCAAGTCTGACACTGGCAAATTTCTCGGCCACCGCGAGGGGCCCATGAGATGACCCTGACAAAAACCTGCCCAGGTATGTCAGTCCCAATCGTGGAAAACTTATCGCTGGAATCAGGGTGCAATTATTTTTGCTGAGCCCAGTGTTACTCTCAGTTTCGGGCAAATCGGCGGCAACTACTGGCGATTCTCACTACAAAATGACTGAGATTATAGGCTGCGATACAAGAGACGAAAAAGGCTGGGGAAAGTTGTCAAAATAAAAACATTGGCAAAAATGTTGAGGCAGTAACTTCAACACCTTCCCGATCAAAAATACTAATGGGGGGATTGTTTAAACTCCGTGCACAGGTCACTGTTGACCCCTAAAGAACCTGGATGGATAGGATTAGTACCCACCATCATGTTTTTGATGAAATAAATATCAGCTTTGATGAAAAATTCCTATAAAGTTGGGAAAGGTGCAGGAAAATATTTTTGGGCCAGTACTATAATGGACAGGATAGGCCTTCTCATTTTTTGTCTGCAAAAATGGAGCTCTCTAATAAGCAATTATCTCTATTAGCAGGTTCTCGGCACAAGATGGCACTAAACTCAACATAGAACAACTTATGAAAAAAATTCTGAAGTGAGAAATGACATAATGGTAGTTGTAATTTCCTGAAAGCAGAGTATATGAAAGAAAGACACTCAGACAGTTTGAAAGAGTGTGTGTGTGTTTCACTGTGAGTGGTGAGATTAGTGGGTGTGCAGAAGAATCAATGATGATGAAGTGCTTGTATCTTTTGTCTGTTGTGTTTCACGTGGCTGCAGGTGAGTGAAGATATTTTCTATTACAGAAAAGAGAGAGGAAATTAGCCAGTTCTTAGTTCAGCTGCCTAGTGTTTATTTAATGTGCTTTCAGTCCAGGCTTGGTTTACAGTAGGCTGTAGTTCAACCCTGTTCCAGAACAACCACCCAAGCACTGTCAAATGTTTCTGATTTTAAGCTTTTATTAACAACAACTTTACATACTGTAGTGTTAGGATCTAAATAGATGTGTACTTGTTGTTAAATTTTCCAAAGAACAGCAGTAATCTTTAAACACAAGGTAAATCTATTTCACTGCAAAACCAGCAGACTGCCCAGGTCTTCGTTATAAGTAGATACATGAGAATTTCACACCTTTTTCTGTTGTCTCTCTGGTGGCCAGTGACCAGCTTCAATTTCTGTTTCATGTCTTATTAAAGTTTTTTAGATAGTAACATGCATTTATCCTGCATATTATTAATACTGCATTTATATTTTCAAAACTCACAGTGGTATGTAAACTGATTTGTACATATTGTTATTACTTTAACACAAAAGGATTGAATCACCTCTGTAAGGATATTCTTGGCTTATATAATATGCCAACAATATCGGAGGCAGGCAACAGCTTCTCTACACATTTATTTTGACATCTTACTGGTGAAATTTTCCATGACAGCACAAATATGCGTATACACGTACACCTCTCTCTCTCTCTCTCTCTCTCTCTCTCAAGGGTCTTGTCTGTCCCCCTTTTATCCTCGCCAATATTCCCTAAAACAGAAAACTTATTAGTGCAACTAAGCACATGTATGTGATTTGTACCACTCACATTCTCTAGCTACACTATAGCTGCAATATTAACAATGTTTGATCAATACATTAAGTGAGAGTTGTGTTAATATATTTCACATTTTGTTTACAAAAAGAATATGGAAAGTGTCCTTTTTTTTTTTTTTTTTAATTAAGCCCCAGGCTCTCAAAATGTCTGTGCAGAACTGCTCAGGAACTGGGATGAGAAACAAGATTTTACAATTAAATGTACCAAAGCATAAATATTTTCTCTGATTTACTGTGAAATAGTGTACTTCATATTGTTTTAGTAAATACTGAAATTTTGTATGCTTGTTTGTAAAGGCTGTGCTCTCTCTGGTAATAAAAATACACTAGATATAGTTGGACACAAAGGTGGTTCAGTGCTGTTACCCTGTTTTACAAGCAGGGAATATTAATAATTGCAGTATTTCTATTATTACCTGTAAATGTTCTGTTTACAGGCTGTGAGCTGGTGAAGAAGACAGTGATAGAGAAGGTGACTGGGTTTACAGGAGAGTCTGTAGTTCTGCCCTGCATCTGCACGGACATTCATTACAACCCAAGCTCTGTAAAATGGGAGTTTAATAAAAAGGAATTTGGGAAAGATCAAGAAATTTACCCTAACCTGACTGGACATCACAGAAACAGAGCAAAACTGGTCAGTAAAAACTCTCCAGGAAACCTCTCTCTACTCATATCAGACCTGACTGAAGAGGACCAGGGAATCTACAGATGTTTTGTACAGGCGGATAAAAGAGATTTAATACTATTTGTTGAAGGTACTTTAACTTTTTCATGCATTTCTCCACTGTCTTTTGTTATATTACTAACAGTGCTAAAAACGATTATTGGTTTTAATACGTTTTGTCATTCTTTTCAGTAAGAAGAGGAACTTCAGCACCATTGAGGAAAACACAGACAACACCTCCGTCAGAACAACCTCGGAGGAAAGAAACATCAACCTCTACACCTGCATCATCCTCAACAACACAAGGTAAAAAATAAAGCAAGCTCTTAGACTCCCACTAACTGATATAACTTTCTGTTTTAATGACAATTGAAAATGATATTATGCACATTATTATTAGATTTACTCATATTAATTACACAGTTTTCTTCATTCCTGTGTTTTTACTGCTGCTGACCCTTAATGTAGTGGCATTTATTAGTCATAGATTCAATCTGTCTATTAAACTCTAATGTCAACTTCACAATTCAGAATGAAAGCAGATTTGGAGATTAACTCAAGAATTTACATGAGCATGGGTTTACATGAACATTAACCACATAATTCAATTCATACTGAAAGAAAACTAAATGTTTTCCTGATACATTTTCTCTTGGGGATCAGATCAGTGGAGGGCAGTCAGTCAATAAATTTGTCTGTCTCTGTATTTGTTCACAAGAATTCTTAGATAAATCACTAAATGCGTTCTCTTTCTTATAGCCAGTACTGCAACAGAAATGTTTAAACATGGATATTGGTTTTGTTTAGTTTTGTTTTGTTTTTATATTTTAAAATGAGTCATGCTCATCACTCACGACAAATTATGTTCTGATCTATATGATCTATGTGAGAAAATAGACAGTGGTTAAAGTTTTCTGAAAAGAACTAAGTATGTAGATGAGAGACACTCATGCAGTGTGACAGTGGGTGTGTGTGTGTGTGTGTGTGTGTGTGTGTGTGTGTGTGTGTGTGTGTGTGTATGTGTATGTGTGTGTGTGTGTGTGTGTGTGTGTGTCTTCAAATTAATTATCTCCATTTAACACAACTAAAGGGGAAATCTATCAGAATCAATTAAAAAAAAAAAAAAAAAAAATACTGATAATGGAAATGAGACGTTAAAACTGAAACTTTGGATTTGTATCTCGCATTGGACAGGTCTCTCCAGAGGTGTCAACTTCAGCACGATTTATTTTTTTTTTTGGCCTGTATCAAAGTGGTCTATGGCCCTCACATACTATTTGAGCTTAAATGCATTGTAGTTCTGAGTTTCTGACTAGGTGGAGATACAGAGAAAACATTTGCTCAGTGTCATCAGAAATGGCGGAACCAAAGAGGCTGCCACTGAGAGAATTATCTGCCAACCTTTTTTGTAAAAAATGAAATAAAAATCTACTAATGGAAAGCTGTGTTAAAGGCTTTTATCTTCCAACATGTTTAATTATCAAATGTAATTTACCTGCATTTGATTGATTTTACCAATATGAGTGCATTAAAATTGAATCAGTATACAGTACCTCATATCTAATGAGTGGCCCAGTTGTTCGTATATTTTTCTGTATGTGGTCCTCAGGAAAAAAGCTTGGACACCCCTTTATTACACCATCTCATGTGAATTGAATGATAATGTGACATGACATTAAAATCAGTGTCATTGTAAATTTACAGTCAGAGAAATTATACATAACTTTGTTGTACAATGCAGTGATTGTCTTTGTCAAATCCCTTTCTATCTAAAAAAAAAAAAAAAAAAAAAAGCAGGTTTTCATGTCACTCTTTGTACCAAGTTTGAGACACAATAGAGAAATATGACCTTTGTCTACTCATTTGCAATTTGACCCTAATTGGGCAAAATAATAGCCCACTCATTACATTATATGACACAGACAGAGAAAATGGAGACTTAGCTCAATAGTCAGGTTGTAATGATATAACATAATTAGCAACACAGCCTCACATCCAATGCTTTACGTCCATAACTACAAAAGTGTTTCACTTTCAACTTGATATTAACACTGACAAATACAATCTTTATATCAGCTCACGCTTAATATAACACACTTGATGTAAATCTTTATAAATATATTTTTGTACTTGTCATAAAGGATTTGTGTATATTCATTAATGTGTTTGATTTGTAAAGAATATATTTTGGTTGGTAAAGGTATGTGTGTAATAATACTAACAGTGATGAAAATGAAAACAATAATTTGATTAAAACAAAATTAGTCATTCTTATCAGTAGGAAGAAGAGAAACTTTAACGCAATCGAGAAAACCAGACACAACACCTCCATCAGAACAGCCTCAGAGTAAATCAACAACTTCGCTTCTTGCATCATTGTCAACAACACAGGGTTAAAAAAACACCTCCCTATAACTTACATTAGATTTTATTTTTAAACACAAGTGAAAAACCACAAATCTATTATAAGATTTACTCACTGGTAAACTGGCAAATGTTTGCTTTCACTTATAGGCAGTACAGCAAAAATAGGTTTAAACATGGACTAGAGTAGATTTCAGTGTTTCTGGTTGATTCCTGTTATGTACTATATGCTGTACGTTAGTGGGAGGTGTTAGGTTTCTTCCACAGGGGGGCAGTGTAGAGTCATCTATTCAGCTTTGATCATGTGGATTTTTTCTTCCTGATTAACTTCATTTACTGAATTATATCTTTCACAATTTTTGTTTGATTGAATTTAACTTTAATAATTCACATAAATTATAATAGAAACGTAATTTTCCTGTAACTAGTGCATCACTTCTTTATTCTGGTCTTAGCTGTAAATAGATGAGTGTGAATTTCACACCTTTTTCTGCTGCCTCTCAGTCACTGACCACCATCTTCACTTCCTACGTCATACGTTAGATACTGTTCATCCATAAAACTCTAAAAATCTGTTTATCTGCTAATAATGCTCAAGAGGGCATGTTGTTCTAGCGATCTAACAGTAGGGGGTACTAGCAGAAATGTGCAAACAAGGAGTAGAAATAGAAGGTTACGTTTTTGGAAGTGAGTAAAAATATGCAGTGTGTTTCTGCTGTGAATAAGCCCTTCTGTGTTGTAAAGATAAAGAAATCGAGATTAAAACGAACGAAACATCAAACTACACACACTTGGAACACCTGAGACTAACTGCTGTACTGAGCTGCACACTGGGAAATAAAACTGTGAAGAGTTTTGAAAAAGTGATCATAGTATTGAGAAATGTGTTTAAGTAACTGTAGAAAACTAACTGGAAACAGGTGAAAGAAATCTGCACATTGTGTAGTTTTACTTTCTCCAAGTGCTCTTTATTTTCACATGGAGTTGTAACATGGTGTCTAACCAGAGCTGCCTATGTGTACATTTCACTCTGGGATTTAAAAGAAAAATACACACATGAGCACAGGAAAGTGTAACACACACAGTAGTTACTGTAGGAACTGGGCTAAGTAATGAGATCTGAGATTTAAATGTACAGAAATGTTTATTTTTCTGTGAAACATTTTTGTATGTTGTCTTTAAAAAAAACAAAACATTTTTTAATTTTAAACTGCATATTTAATTCAGTAGATTGTGACATGTTGTGTGTTTGTTTCTGTAGGCTGTGCTCTTTCTGACAAAAATCTTATAGAAATCACCCAACTCAAAGGTGGTTCAGTGCTTTTACCCTGCTCCTGCTCTGACCTGCACTCCAAACCTCAGACATTCACCTGGTGGAGCAGCAGAGCAAGACAGTGGACTGAAATGTTAAATGATGAACACTACCTGGGCAGATATCAGCTGTTTAATAACACTTCTCCTGCTAATCTGTCACTACTCATATCTGACCTGAGAGAAGAAGATCAGGGAGACTACAGGTGCAGCACTGAGAAGGAACACAGAGAC
>MU549698.1:377786-424233 GCA_024362625.1 Silurus asotus
TGTTTGCTAAGAAATCAGTATCTGACCCTGAGAAGTTGACCCTAACCTGCATGGCCACAGGATTCTACCCTAAAGACATTGAGATGAATTTCAGGAAGTACAGAACTACTCTACCTGACCATCTGTTAACCTCTTCAGGAGTCAGACCCAATGGTGATGGCACCTACCAGCTGAGGAAGAGTGTGGAGATCACGGCAGAAGATAAAGCATCTTACAAATGTTATGTGAACCACATCACCCTGAAAAAACCAATAATTATTGACCAAGGAGAAGGTAAATAAATGAATGTAATTAATCTGAGTAATTGTTTAGTTCAGCCATGAAACTTTATCTGCTCACTGATTGGTTCCCCTGATACTGATATCTAAATAAATCTTTATCTTTATTCTATAAGTAAATCTGACTGGGTGTCAGTCCTCTTACTGCACCTTTCAGAACAGCAGCAGTGTAGCAGATCTTGTGCTCCAAAACCAAACCGTTCCACACTTTCATCCTCTAAATAATCTCTCGTGCTCTTCATCCCAAAGATCTGCCATGGCTGAAGATATCATTCTGCAGTTTGTCATGTTTAACACTGTAGTTGGTTAAAGGAGTTTCATGTGAGGTTGTTTGTTTTTTCCTTTTGAAGATATTCGATGTCTTGATTGCACCGTACCGAAAATTCAGAGTGGCATCATTGGAGGAGCGCTTGGAGCTTTGGTCGTTCTGGTTCTGGTTGCAATCCTTCTCTTCATCCTTAAGAAGAAGGGAGTGATCAGTGAGTATAACCACATGATGACAGATGTTAAGTAGAGTGTGTTTAGCATGTGTGCAAGTAAATGATGTGTGTTTATCCCTGATGAGGATGAATAAAGAAAAAACTCCCTTAGATGTTATGAGGAAGAAACCTTGAGAGGAACCAGACTCCTCAATACAGGATGAGCAGAACCTCATCCTCCATACAGAACACTGGAGAGTGAGAACTAACATGAGCACTGGAGTGTGTGTTTATGAGTGATGATTTTTCTACAGTCTTATACAGTCAGTTGAGATTGTAGAACCAGGAGCTACTGAGCAACTCATAAAATAGCTCAACATCTGAGATCATCACAGATCCATCACCAGCTTCTCCATGCCAGAGCATTAAAATGTTCCATGATGGAGAAACTTGTGAATGTTATTTTTTGAGTAGTGACGAAGAGGTTGTTTATTCTCAAACTCCAAACTCTACATGAAGTGGGATCCATAAGTTTCATTTACTGCTCTGTAGGTTGTGCAGATTAGTATCTCTGGTGCTTAAACAGTTCACCTGCATTACATGCACCATTTCTGTGCACATGTGGTAACTGTTTACACTGTTTACACTGTTACAACTGTTTTTTACTGTTTTCTCTAATCTGTTTAGGATGGGGATCCAGTAGATCCTCAACAGTCAGCACTGTGAGTGAGCAGACTGAAGGTAGGTGAAACTCCTCCCTCTTCAGGTTAATGATAAACTGATACAGAATAAATGATGATTAGGAGATTAATATAAGACGTGATATAAGACTTTGGTCTTCTTGACTAAATTGGAAGAAGATTTATGTCTAGAAGTGTTAATGTACTTGTGTTGTTGATTCTGTACTGATGATGGATCTAATCCGGTCCAGAGCAGTTTCGAGAGTTATATTGTTTAACTTCTTGTTCAGCTGATTTAAGCAGGTTCCAGCTCAATCTGTCGACTTTATCTAGTGGCTTCTTTACATATAATGAACATGTGAATGAATAATAAACACTGACCTGCAGTTTTTCTCCTTCATTGTCCAGGCATGCTGCAGAGTGTTAAACCTGATGTAAAAGACTCTGACAAATCAAGTGACTCTGGTAAAAAAAAACCATTAATTAATTAAATAATTAAAAGACAAAATTCTGCTTCATCTTTCCAATAAGCCAAGTAATAACTGTTTCCTAAACTCTGTTGGAAACTTGAAAAGAAGCCACTGAAAATCTGATTGTATGTGATGTTTGCATTAGTGGAAACGCCACCGTGCTCCTTTACTGAAGCAGGTCTTTGTGCTTTTCAGGAAACAGCAGTGGTAGTTCTCCTGAAGGCAGCCAGGGCAGTATTGAGGAGAAAGTTTCTATGATGGCATAGGTCTGTCTGATCCTGGTAATTTTTATCAAGTAATTAATTAACAGATTTATTTATTAGTAAACAGACTTGTAATTTAGGGAGAATAAATTATTATAAAATCATTCATATAATAATAATATCATTTACAGTAGATCTGATCTGCACCTATTGTATACATTTAATCCTCACTTAAAGATCACCACGATGATGCATGATAATAAAACTTTGTTTAAATGTTTAAAGTATTATAATCTTTTATTGAAAGCGTTTACAATATTGTTACAATTTTATGATATTTTGATCATTTTTATTGCATCATGCAGCTTTAAAATGCAATTAAAACATCAATATGTTGGCTGCTGGTGGGTTTGTAGGTTAAATCCTTGTAGAACCAAGTTTATCTGTAAGATTTAGGATGAATTAAGACCAGAATTATAACATAAATCTCTAAAGATGAACAATGTGTACATGTTTTTACTTAAATTAGTGTTTTATGTTTATCTTCAATTCTATTTATCTGTTAATGATGAATATATAACTTATATCTTTCAGGTGATGCTGTGTGACCTGTGGATTTGTAAACATTGTAAAACATATACACCACTCTGTGTGTGCCTTCTGATATTAATGATGTTATAATCTTTTCTAGCACTTTTTCACAAGTTCTGTAGTTTTATGATCAGGTATAACAATCATGTAGCGTAAATACTGTCAAGAATGTGTTGAGCTTAAAAAAAAATTATAATAAAAAAAATATATATATATATTTATACACATGATGTTAGAGACAGAGATCTGATGTGGGACCCCTGTAGGATCAGCCAAAATAAGTATTAGTATGCATTATTATGTAAATTTGACAAAATCCAATCTTCTTTAAATTTCCCGGATACAGAGGCTCTGCTTTCATGTCCATCATCCTCAGACTTTAGCTTTTGCAGGTTTAATTGCTTTGGGCAATTTTGCTTGTATTGAAAGAAGAATGTGTGATCTCCCTGATCTTTTCACAGAATTTTACAGGAAAATAATCACTACAGAATCTCCTCATATTTTTAGTAAAACCTCATTTAAGGTGCATTTGATTTCTTTTAATCGGTGTGACTTGTTTCTTTGATTTTCCTTTTAAATGCAGTGTAGCAGATCTTGTGCACCAAAACTGAACCGTTCCACACTCCATCCTCTAAATAATCTCTCGCTCTCTTCATCCCAAAGATCTGCCATGGCTGCAAATATCATTGTGCAGTTTGTCATGTTCAACACTGTAGTTGGTTAAAGGAGTTTCATGTGAGTTTGTTTGTTTTTTTTCTTTTGAAGATATTCCATGTCTTGATTGCACCATACTGAAAGTTCAGAGTGCAGATACAGAGGCTCTGCGTTCATGTCCATCATCCTCAGACTTGTGCAGCTTTTGCAGGTTTATTGAAAGCTTTAGGCAATTTTGCTTTTATTGAAAGAAGAATTAGTGATCTCCCTGATCTTTTCACAGAATTTGACAGGAAAAGAATCACTAAAGAATCGCTGCATATTTTTTTAGTAAAACCTGATTTAAGGTGTATTTGATTTATTTTAATCGGTGTGACTTGTTTTTTTTATTTTTCTTTTAAATGCACTTTTTATTAACTCAAAAGCTTCCTCCTGCTGAAGAGCAATTATTAATATTTTTGTGTAGCCTAATAAGGTCTGTTTATGTCTCCATATGTATGGGGAGGTGGTAGCTTAGTGGTTATTGACTTTGTGTCAATAAGCGGTGGTTTTTGCCACCACACTAAGCTGCCAGTCCTGGGCCCCTGAGCAAGGCCCTTAACCCCATAGCTGCTCAGTTGTAACAATGAGGTAAATGAAAGTTTTTTTCTGTATGAGTGCTAAATGTTATGTTTATTACATTTGGAATTTTTACTTCCTGTATAAATCACGAATATATATACAGGTAGTCGTCAACTTACGACCCTGATTGGGACCGACAGATTGGTCGTAACATGATTTGGTCGTAAGTAGAGTAGGCTATATGTACAGTACTGTGAAATGATGCCGAAGCTGGTAAGCACTGTCGTACGCTGCGGCTAGCGATTGTGGTCGTAAAGTCGAATGGTCGTAAGTCGACAACTACCTGTATTTATATACATTTCTGGGGTTTTTTTTCCGTCAGAGGTGACCGTCGTATCTCTAAAATGTCGTGGTCATGGTCTGACTGTATATCATTATAATGATGAAGAATAAAAAATATTTTTTACAAATAATAATATTCTGTTCATGTCTATTTTATTTACCTTTTATATTTAAAACCAGATTGAGAATAAGCGTACAGTCATTTCCAAAACAAACCACTGACTGTTACACAGGTGCTGACACTGGAGACTCCTTCCATAAACCATCAGTTCTGCACTAAACGAGTCCTTGTATATCACTTCACTGTATTAACACTCACTCATGTATTTCTCATTGAGATTATTGAGCTATTGCTATAAAAACCCTACATTAATACAGTAGAACCAGTGTGTTAATATACACCAGCTGCTACAGTCAGATCTGCTGTTCTAGAGAATCAATCCAGAATTCAAGGAACACATCAAGCAATCAAATAACAGATTTAACAGTAAGATTTATTCTAAGAGAAGATTTAAAAATTTTTCTGAGGTAAAACATTTCCCAAATTAGCAGTATCATTTTTTTAACCTGAGAGAAGCTCAGAGTTTCTCAGATGGTTATTTGAGGTGAATCAGAGTCTTAATGTATTTAATCAGCTGCATTTAGGTAAATTATTATTATAAACAACTAATATATTAGTTATAATAAAAGATAATGCTAGTTCATCTGAGGTAAACCATTAGGTGTATCTGAGGTGAACCTGGTAAACCTGAGGTAACGCTCAGAACCTGTACAATGAGACTCTTTTTATTCACTGTAAAAGTTTTTTTGTTCTATAATTAGTTTACTTTATTTTATTTAAATGAAGTAAAGTACAATTTGTGTTGGTTTGTGAGGAAAAATCTGAAAAACGGAATCCAAATGAATTAATATTAAATCGTAGTTTTAAAACTGACTGTTGGCTCCGAATACTGAGACTGAAAGAGTAGATTTTTGGGAATCAGTCAGTAAAATGGCTCTGTTTTCCTCATTATTGAGGTTTTTATTCATATTTAAAGTCTGTGTTTTGATAAAGCAGTGAGTCGATATTGTGCAGCTGTTGCTGTGATTTATTTCTACACATTTTATTTATAAATAGGCGATTCCTCATCATATATCATTCCCATATCACACAAACAACTCTGATGTTCCCTTTGTATTAATTATTATATTTATTCATTAATATTTCATAAATAGTGACATTTTCTGCAAATAATGAAATGTTTGTGTCTTCACTTTTCTCAAAAACTCCACAGTAAAATGACTTGAACTTTAAGACTTTAATAGAGAAGGACACTCTAAATAAGAATTATTTGAAATATTGATCAAACCTATAAAATAAAATGTTTTATAAGTGTTTAAATGTGGAATATGATTGAAAATGCAGTGAGATTCTTTTTGTTTTTATAACAGAAACTCCTTACTGAAGCGTCTTTACAGCTATTTTGACCACGCCCACCACCCATACCATGAGTGTTGTGAGGTGAATCTGAGGTGATTCTGAGGTAAATCTGAAGTAAATTTGAGGTGAATCTGAGGTAAATTTGAGGTGAATCTGAGGTGATTCTGAGGTAAATCTGAGTTAAATGTGAGGTGAATCTGAGGTAAATGTGAGGTGAATCTGAGGTGATTCTGAGGTAAATCTGAGTTAAATGTGAGGTGAATCTGAGGTATATCTGAGGTAAACCTGAGGTAACTCTCAGAACCTGTACACAGAAACGTTTTTTTTTATTTTTTTTTTGTTCTATAATTAGTTTACTTTATTTTATTTAAATGAAGTAAAGTACAATTTGTGTTGGTTTGTGAGGAAAAATCTGATAACGGAATCCAAATGAATTAATATTAAATCGTAGTTTTAAAACTGACTGTCGGCTCCGAATACTGAGACTGAAAGAGTAGATTTTTGGGAATCAGTCAGTAAAATGGCTCTGTTTTCCTCATTATTGAGGTTTTTATTCATATTTAAAGTCTGTGTTTTGATAAAGCAGTGAGTCGATATTGTGCAGCTGTTGCTGTGATTTATTTCTACACATTTTATTTATAAATAGGCGATTCCTCATTATTTATCATTCATATCACACAAACAACTCTGATGTTCCCTTTGTATTAATTATTATATTTATTCATTAATATTATATTAATAGTGACATTTTCTGCATGTTTCTGCAAAACATTCGTCTCAACGCCAAATATAACAAGCTATTGTTTATAGCCTGGCCGAACCATTCGTATGAATGAGTGAATCTGATCAGCTGGACCAAAGTGAAGTCATTTAGAACAGTGTTGAACTGAATAATGAAATGAGTGTGCGGATGAAGAGTAAACACTTAAAAGATTTAGGGAACCAGTTTCAGCAGGTTTTTCCAATACACTTCAGTTTTATTTGTAGTGGTCTTTACCAGAAGATCTTCCACTCTATTCTATGTAAAGCAGACCTTCATGGAGCTGGCTTTGTGCACGAGGACATTGTCATGCTGGAGCAGGTCGCTGCTGCATTCAAAGACGTCCTGTACAAGTGTGTCAACAACTTCATGGTAACGGTTTGTGGAAGAAACACATATAGCTGGAAAAGTTGGGTGTCCCAATACTTTTTGCCAGATAGCGTAGTTGTGATTGGTGAAGAGATTCTACATTCTCCTCTGGGTTCCTCAATCCTTTTTATCAATAGTAGTTTAATAATTACTTTAGTTACATGTTTATATCATAGTAATTTTTGAAATAAAGTTTTGTATCAATTATTTGAAAAGAAATCTTAAAAATACATTTAAATGGAATTCCTTTGAACATTCCTTAATGCTCATTGGTTAATTTCCTGAGAAGAGAATACTTTCATTTGTGGCCACGCCTGCAAAAAAAGGTCCTCATAGGTGTCAGAGTGAAGTTACTCAGGCTTCAGGTGCAGAGGCAGGAGGCAATGGGGCAGATTTCAGTCGTCTTTTCAGCACTCGTGTTGTTCGGAGCTCCTGTTCCAGTTCGGGGGTGTGAGTCACTTACGTTTATACTCTGTGTGTGTGTGTGTGTGTGTGTGTGTGTGTGTGTGTGTTTGCTTCTTTTCCACCATGTTTATGATCAAAGTAAGTTCTACTAATTAATTACATCCCAATTCTATAAGGGATTTTGGTTGATCATAATCGTTTAAAATAAATACTTATTTGCGTTCATTTGATTATTATCTTTACCAATGAACAAAACATAAAATGAAGTGAAAGTATCCTGTCTTCTGTTAGTTTTGTTTAGATGGCACTCACCTGGCAGGTAATGTGAGGTGGCTGATTGGGATTGTCCTTATCAAAGTAAATGTCTAAGTAATATCTGATGTTAGCAGTGACAATCAGACACACATTGTATGCTGAATGCATTCGACTTGTCCATCATATCACATGGTTTCTTCATTTAAATACACATGTTTCTGGAAGAACCCAGAGCGTGTCACAGAAAATAACAGAAAAAAAAACCCTATGAAGGCTTGTCGAGTCTTTAATACAGCAGGTAACAGATGTTTTATTACAAGTAAACCCACACCGTAACAAAAATGCTACAGAAACGGAAAGTAAGCCATCAGGCACAATGAGCAGTGGAATAAATAAAAAAATACTGAGGTGGCGTTTTCTTTTCATTGTCTTCTTATAGGTCAGCACTCTCTGTTTTACACCTACACGTATCTTTCACAACCTCTCAATCTGCCTGGAATCCATGAGTTCATTGCTTTGGGAATGCTCGATGATCGAGTGATCGACTACTATGACAGCGAGACTCAGGTTAAGGTTCCTAAACAAGACCGGATGAAGGAGAAGATGCCACAGGATTACTGGGAAAAAGGAACTCAGTCCCGCAAGAGCAAAGAGCAGTGGTTTAAGGTGAACCTGGAGATCCTGATGGAGCGCATGAGACACAATAAGACCGGTTAGTGAAGATTCATTACTAATAATCACATACTGTATATTATAAAAAGTGTTTAAATGATCTTTACCTTCACTGCATTTCAGATCTTCATGTTCTTCAGTGGAGACATGGCTGTGTGGTCGATGAAGGTGCAAATGGGAGTCTTAAATTTGTGAGAGGAATCAGTGAGTATGCCTACGATGGTACTGAGTTCCTCTCCTTCGATACGGAAAACTCCAGATGGATCGCTTCAGTCCAGGCTGCTGAACCGACCAAAAAGAAATGGGATGAAGTTCCCATCCTCAACCAGTACACCAAGGGCTACCTGGAGAAAGAGTGTGTGGACTGGCTCAGCAAGTTCATGGAATATGGAAAAGTTGAACAAAATACTATTGTAAGTATTCAACAGATGTTACTACAAATACTTCAGCTCAGGATTTACAACAAAAAGTAATGCAAATATCTTACAATTCTCTGCCTTTTCAGCTTCACCAGATGTTTATACATTCCTAAAGAAATCACTAGCTGGCCCTAGAAGGTTGACCCTGACCTGCCTGGCCACAGGATTCTACCATAAAGATATCAACATGAAATTGAGGAAGCACACATCTTCTGTACCTGAACATCTGGAAACATCTTTAGGAGTCAGGCCCAATGGTGATGGCACCTACCAGCTGTGGAAGAGTGTAGAGATTAAACTGGAGATTGAATTGCAATGTGAATCACATCACCTTCAAAGGGCCATTTATTAGAAGTGGTGATGGTAAGTCTAGTGTTTTGCTTGTAGACATGTAGAGTTATGTTCTTGTAGATGATGTAGCTCAGTTTTTAGCATATTTTTATGTTAATACTTTGTTTGTTCTTCATTTGAAACAGTTCCATGCTTAGACTGTAATGTATTGAAAGTTCCAGATGTTATCATCAGTGGTGCAATCAATGGACTAAAGCTGGCTGTGGTTGTAGGCATCTATATGTTTATACGGAGCAGAATATTCAGTGAGTACCACCACACAAACAATCACAGATGTTCTATATTCTATATATATTAATGACTACACCATGATTAGAGGAAATCCAGGATTGTGATTGGCTGAAAGTTCAGGTGTGAATAGTGGATTGTGATTGGCTGGAAGTTCAGGTGTGAATAGTGGATTGTGATTGGCTGGAAGTTCAGGTGTGAATAGTGGATTGTGATTGGCTGAAAGTTCAAGTGTGAATAGTGGATTGTGATTGGCTGGAAGTTCAAGTGTGAATAGTGGATTGTGATTGGCTGGAAGTTCAGGTGTGAATAGTGGATTGTGATTAGCTGGAAGTTCAGGTGTGAATAATGAATTGTGATTGGCTGGAAGTTCAGAGTGTTGGTAGTTTGTGTTTGTCAGTAGAATCTAAATATAGCGCTGCATATAAACAACTGTAACTATAGTAACATCCAGTTCCAGTTCCATCTAGAGTAAGCCATTGATTGTACTTGTTTCCTAATGACCTCACTGAGTTCCATGGAGAAGTTCTGCATGTGATGAAACTTCTATGGTAATTACAGGGATTTTGGGACAAGATGAATTTGACAAACTGGAGAAGAAAATGAGAAAAAGAATGGCCAGGAGCCACAAGGAGTTACCTCCAACACAATCTCTCTCTCATTTAAATAAGTGTGATCTTCAGGCACTACTTTATCTCTGAGTGTGATTTGGAGCAACAGAATTCTAGTTCTAACTCTGCGTATATAAACTGCGTAATAAAAATAAGCTTTATTTTAATCCATTCAATCAGTTTTCTCTGCAAACATCAACAACAGCTTGAACTCCTCAGTGCTGGAAAGTAAAAATGGTAGAAGATAATCCACTAATCCACCTCCACACCATGCACAGACATCCTGTAACATCTCACACCTACACCCGGACTTACTCACTTACTTTTATTGTATATTGTTTGAATTTGAAGCTATAAAATATAATTTTAGATGGAGTACACTGATGAGGAATCGTGTCTGTTGATCTTTTTTATTCACTTGAGATTGTGTTCTGAACACAACCAGTAACAGGATACAGGCTCATCACTAGTATGTATTAATAATGAGACGAAGTCTGTAAAAATTGTGTTACATTTCTTTGTGTGTTTCAGTCAGATGTTACAGAAATCTGGAAACTTGGTGGAAATCATGGTAAGCCATATTGTCAGCTTTCCAGCTAAGCAGATTCCAGCAGCTAATTCATTCTGATGGTTCCATTGACTCATTTCTGTAAAATAAGCTTCTGTTAACAATTCTGGTGTTTGTAACCTGCGGGGATAAATTCCAGCATTCATGCTTCTATTTATTGATGAGTTTTATTTCTTTTTTTGCAGGTGGATGTGGCAGTATTTATAATATACAAACTACAACATGTAAACCATTTACACTTTCACAAACAGTGTTACAGTGTTTTTGCTCCTTACTACACCTGATTTTCTGTCTTCTGTTTTTTTCTTTTTGAACTCTCTGGTTTTTGCTTAAATGGACGAACCTTTCTGATGTCACTCTTCATGTAATGTGAAGGCCCATGCTATAAAAAGAAAGAAATAGGTTTCAACGTGTCACATTCTTTTTTTTTTTACACATTCCAGCTTGTTAAACATTTGGGGTCAGAGCACAAGATCAGCCATGATACAGCACTTCTGGAGCAAGGAGGGTTACGGGCCCTTGCTCAAGGGCCCAACTGAGGCAGTTTAACAGTGATAACCTTCTGATAAGAAACCCAGAGCCTTAAACGTTGAGCTACCATTTCTGTAGACTGGTGATGATGATGATGATGATGATGATGATGATAATTGTTGGTAAGGGACAAATAAAGCTTAGCGCTTGCAGCCTTCCTCGCACTGCACGTTACAGAGGACTTCACCTACTGTACAATGGACTCTGTGGTTTCCACATCATCTGTCATCTGCGAAATGCAGGCAGTCAGGTTTATTAGTGGAAAGACACACTTTATAATATCTCAGATCTCTCCTAAAACCTATATCCCAAAATAAAGAACTAGTTTCCCCAGTTTCATAAAACGTCTCAGACACTTTAGGCTTTTTCTGTGAATAGAAAATAAAATACATTTGTGGTAAAGAATGAAAGAAAAACTCAGGAACTAAAAACAAAACAATAAACTGTAAAACGCTCTTTATATAAACAATGTACTTTGGTAACAGGGTGGGGCTTAACAATGCTTTACTCTGATTGGCTAGCAGGATGGACCGCACCAAGACCACAAATTTGCACTCTGAAGGCGGTTTATTTATTAGAATACTTACAAACTAAAGTTTTTTTCGGCTTCTCCCGGCACTGAGAGTGGCTGGGGATGGTCCCCTGACCCGGGAATCGAACCCGGGTCGCAGCGGTGGGAGCGCTGCGTCTTAACCACTAGACCACCAGGGGACCAGAATACTTACAAACTAATATACTGAAAGAACTTCTATACTGAAAGAACAGATGGAAAGAAAGAATTTCAACTATGGAGTTCTACAAACACTATAACACTACAGATTACCACATCTAGAGTTTTCTCCTGGTCATGGAGACATCTATCCAAATCTTTCTAGCAATTAAAAGTGCAGAACTGTGAAGCCCCATTCTTTATAAGAGCTTTTTGTGCCATCAGGGTGAATGTAAACTTTGTAGTGTGTAAAGATTCATAAACCATGTCAGACCTTCACTCCTGAGTTTTCAGTTTCAGAGAATTCTGTTGCACTCTCATTATTTCCGCAATGGTTTCCTTCAGTACCTCAAATTGAATTCCATAACTTTCCTGGCTTTCACTGACCGAATGCGATGGAAATTAGTTTTTCAAAGATAGGAATTTGAAAATGCATTATAAACTGATATTTTAATGCCTGATGGCCTGGATAACAGTTTTTCAGTCATAGTGAGGAGGTTTCCCTGAAAAATGTTGGGGTCAAAAGCTACAGAACCCTCATGGACACCTGCCCTCTGCAAGAGAATAACTGGATCCAATCTGGAGACTGATCAAACCTCTCAACCCCAGGCCAAGACCAATAAAACAGCCCATTTTCCTCCTGGCTTAATTGAGGACATCAATCCATCTGGTTCTCACTGGCCTCATAAACTTGGTCATCTCATGAATGTTCTTCCCAGAGCTCCTAGACCTTCTTGTGACCATTTTTGTATCTGATGATATGAGTTCTTCTTGATGTGTGATGCTTCATAAATGACATACTTTTCTGTTATCCACTTATGATTTGTCTTGTTATTATAGAAACTAACATATATTTAAATCCCAAGTTGAAGATAATAATAAAAAAGCATTTAATGACTGTTTTTATAAACCAACCACCAAGCTGAAAAATTTTCTATTAAGTGAAAAAAAATCTCCTCTCTTTTAGATTAGTATTATTAGATTTGAAGTTCGATTAGATGCTTCAGATGTCCAAGTTTGAGATAAATCATCTTAATAATGTCATTGATTCTTTCATAAACAACTGATGTATTAGTTAATGGAAATCAAAGTTAATGCTAGCTCATCTGACTAGCAGGCAAACCTGAGGTAATCCTGAGGTAATCCTGAGGTAATCCTGAGGTAATCCTGAGGTAAACCTGAGGTAAACCTGAGGTAATCCTGAGGTAAACCTGAGGTAATCCTGAGGTAAATCTAAGAACCTGAACAAGGAGACGCTGTTTATTCACTTTAAAACTGTATTTTGTGGTAAAGTTTTATTTTAGTAAAGGAAAATACAGTTTGTTTTTGTTGTGTGCAAAAAAAAAAATCCGATAACGGAATCTAAATAAATCAATAACAATATTTAGAACCGACTCAGAACCGAAACTCGGCTTCCATTACCAAGACTGAAAGTGTCGACTCTTTTTTTTAGGTGTCGAGTCTGAGTTAATTGACCGACATTGTTTTGAATTCCTAATTATTAAGTTTTTTTTCCGCTTTATAGGGTGTTTATTCGTGTTTACATTCAGTGGCATTGCATTAGTAATGACATTTCCTGAATATTTCCTACAAAAAAAGAAGAAAAACTAAAACGATTCGGAAATGCGAGTCGAATCTCAACGAATCGCACCGCAGGGTAACTGCGCACTTCAGCAGGGGTTTTGGGTTTTTTTTCTCTGCAAAAACCAAGATTCTGAAACACCTGGCTCAGAACATCTGGATGTAAGTGGTGTTAAACATGAGCGGTGTGATGGAGGTGTCTTCAGTGTGGGTTTTACTCCTGCTTGGAGTTCCAGCTCATGGAGGTGAGAGCTCCTCACACATTCCTGTACAAACTAAAGTGAAAGTAAAAACAACCTCCAAAGGGAAAACTCTTTAGTACAGTTCTGTGTGTTTCGAGGAATTGTGTTTTGTTGTTTTTGCACTTGTTTTCTTTAGTTGTCCCTGTTTTTAATTTCCTATTTATTTCTTCTGAATTGTTTTTATTTATTTATAAAACTGCATTTGGAAATTGGGCAGTGGTTGTGTTGTAGCATATGATGTTCCTGTGTGGTGTTTTGGTTTCCTGTAGGAGGTAAAACACAAAGATAAATCTGAACTGATCTTCTATAATAATAATAATGTTTCTATAATGGTAAAGACTTTACCACTAGATTACATTTCATTATATTTCGGTCCATGAATATGTATTAAACTATTCCCAATAGTCTCTTTATTTCATTGTGTATCTCTTGGGTGTGCTGCTACCAGTAGAAGTGTACACGTTTAAGCTTCTACCCAATCAGATTTCAGCCATCACGGGTCAAAGGTCATCTTTTTTAGAGAAGGGGTCACCAACCTTTAGCTACTTCTTGAGTACCGACTAATGTGAATGTCTACCAGTTTAATACACACTTCTGATACAAAACATGTCCTCAATTTCCCTTTAATTATATGTTTATTATTAATAATGAATGATATTTATCTCTATCAGGGTCAAACTCAACTGCACATGGAGCCAAAACTCAAAACACACTTCAGGTCACGAGCCGAACAGAAGAAACATTTATTAAACTCACTAAAACAATGTGTTTTATTATGAATATAGATAAAAACAGACAGGAATATTATTCCAGAATAAATACAATTAAACTTTAAATAACTTAAAATATTTTGCTCTCTATAAAAATATCTCCTGTGGAACACCAGACGTCTCACAGTTTCATCATGCAGATCTTCAGAAACTCTCCCTCAGTAAATAACCTGCTGATGAGACTCTGATTTCTCCTCTGTTTTCACACCAGCTTCACTTTGGGATTGTTCTCTGGTGAAAAACATCTGCTGAAATGTCAGATTCTTCTTTAACTCTTCTTCTTTCTGGATCTTCTGCTCTGCATTCAGGTTCTTCAGCTTCTCCTGATGTTTTGTCTCGTAGTTGAGTCTCAGATTCAATTCATTAATTACAGTCACATTCACTCCACTAATAACACACACGCACACACACACACACACACACACACACACACACACACACACACACACACACACACACTTGTTTACCGCCAGTGTCAGTAAACATCTACTCAGAGTCAACTTTTCTCTTCACCACTGTGAGGCGCTGTTTCACAATAGCGTTAAATACATCAACAGAAGCTCCACTTGATTGACGCTGGAATGTTCTCAGGTGGTCTAGTGTTCGGTAAGACAGCTGAAGCGATGCATTATGGGATCTGTAGTTTGTGTTATCAGCACTTCATATCGCCGGGACATTAAGACCAATAATAATAGATCTTTATAAAAATCATCTCGCGGGACAGATATAATTGTACGTAGGGTCGGATGTGACACTGAGTTTCACTCCCCTGATCTCTGTGAAGACACTGATCATGTTAATGATTTCTCACAATAATTATCAACAATCATTTAACAAGTTAGGAAACAGATATTTTAGAAAAGGCTCCCAGGCGACTCATGTGGTCCTTGCGGGCGACCTGGTGCACCACGTTGGTGACCCCTGTTCTAGAGCCTTCACTTGATGCTTGAAGGCTGTTGATTATGTGTTTTGCTTTAGTGATGATGTTCATTCGGACTGTATGAGATCCTGTGTGTGATGCAGCTCGGTTCTACTGCACTTCTCTAGAATACTGATGCTTTCTGTAGACGTCAGAATGATATTAACAGGTGGCTCGATGTTGCAGTTTTGTTTGTAAATATGATTGTGAAACACGTTGTAATCATATCGAGCTTCATGAGGAGATGTTTGATGGTGTGAAAGCCAGAAACTCCACCTCCTACATTCCTGAAATAAATCCTTTTCATTCTAGTTTTATTCAGGTTCTGTTTCTGCTTCACCCCCAGTTTTCCCAGTGAAGGTTCCAGATACCATGTTAGAGGATTGTTCTTATAATTAGTGTGTAAAATTCTGGGATTTGGTGAAGCAGTTGTTGGATAATCTGTGTTTAAATATATTGTACATATGATTGTAGGAGTGTCTGCATGTTTCATCATAGGTAGACACTCTCTGTTTTACACTTACACGTGTCTCTCACAACCTCTCAATCTGCCTGGAATCCATGAGTTCATTGCTTTGGGAATGCTCGATGATCGAGTGATCGACTACTATGACAGCGAGACTCAGGTTAAGGTTCCTAAACAATTCAATTCAATTCAATTCATTTTTAAGGATTACTGGGAAAAAGGAACTCAGTCCCGCAAGAGCAAAGAGCAGTGGTTTAGGGTGAACCTGGAGATCCTGATGGGGCGCATGAGACAGCGAGACTCAGGTTAAGGTTCCTAAACAAGACTGGATGAAAGAGAAGATGCCACAGGATTACTGGGAAAAAGGAACTCAGTCCCGCAAGAGCAAAGAGCAGTGGTTTAGGGTGAACCTGGAGATCCTGATGGGGCGCATGAGACACAATAAGACCGGTTAGTGAAGATTCATTATAAATAATCACAAACTGTATATTATAAAAAGTGTTTAAATGATCTTTACCTTCACGGCATTTCAGATCTTCATGTTCTTCAGTGGAGACATGGCTGTGTGGTCGATGAAGGTGCAGATGGAGGTCTTACATTTGTGGGAGGAATCAGTGAGTATGCCTACGATGGTACTGAGTTCCTCTCCTTCGATGAGGAAAACTCCAGATGGATCGCTCCAGTCCAGGCTGCTGAACCGACCAAAAGGAAATGGGATGAAGTTCCCATCCTTAACCAGTACATCAAGGGCTACCTGGAGAAAGAGTGTGTGGACTGGCTCAGCAAGTTCATGGAATATGAAAAGGAAACTCTAATGAAAAAGTGTAAATACCATAACGATTTTACAAAAATCACTTCAGTACCTTATTTACATAAACAGACGTAAAAAGGAAACACTACATTTTTCCTTCTTTTCAGCTCCAGTTGTTCATCAGTTTGCAAAGAAATCAGTAACCGACTCCAGCAAACGGACCCTGAGCTGCCTGGCTACAAATTTCTACCCTGAAGATGTTCAGATGCATTTGAGGAAGTCCAGAACTTTCCTACCTGAACATCTGGTAACATCTTCAGCAATCAGACCTAATGGTGATGGAACCTACCAGCTTAGGAAGAGTGTGGAGATCATGCAGGATGAAGAACCATTGTACGATTGTTATGTGACCCACAGCACCACCGAACTACCCATCGTTATAAAAGGGGGTGAGTTTTGCTCCAGAACATCTCACATTTGTTTTATAATATTGTGTGGATGGAATGTACTTTTTAAATGTAAATGTTTTGTCTGGAGGTTTTTTAACATTCTGGTTTGTAGAAAAAGTTCCAGTGTGAAATTTGAGGAGCTTCCTGTTAATCCGAATCCCCTCACTCACTTAATGATTACTTACTTAAGGTGCCTAGTCCTCAGTGCTCCAGGGTTGCTGTATCATGGTGGACTCTGAGCTCTGACTTCAGCTTCCTAACATCACTGGGACATGTGAAGAAAGAAGTTCTGAGAGGACCAGGTTATGAGTATCACAGAAAAATTATATCAGTCCGGTGATACCTACTGATCAATTAATGCTATCTGCTGAACCAACCATGCAACTGGCGTGATCCTAGACATGATGTGGGAACGAAACCTTCTCCATGGTGCTTATGGTATTTAACTGATCACAATCCAGAAACAATAAGCTTTCAGTGTTCTCACGTACTTTCCCAGCGTATCATCACCATCCCTCACAGGAAGCCTGGTTTTCTTCTTTATGTTGTACTTGTGGTGATTTGTCTGATTTAAAAAATAAATAAACAAATAGCTATTTATATTTCTATACCAGCAAAACACACCTGATAATCAGATCAGATCTGATCATTCTGTACCCCTGCTGGAAGGAGTCTTCAGTGTCAGCACCTTGTAACACTCAGGGTTTAAGCTGTATGTTTTTTGTGATATTTTCAGGACAGATGAGTTTTGACAGTTTGTCAGTAACACAACATTTTATTGTTTTATTAACCCTCAACCTCAGAATTCCTGAGAATTAAAGTTCTCTTTCTTTCTCGTTTTTCTCTCAACAGCATGAAGTCAAACCTGAGGATCTGATGGCAGTTTATATTCTTTCAAACATCACAAAGCTGCAAAATATAATCATGCTTAGAATTTATTTCATATTGTTTCATATCACCTTTGATTTCATTATTTTTAATGATCAAACTCTTTTCATGGTTTCCAAATCAAGTAGTTCATAATTTGTACACACAAGTGTGTTGGACGTCTTTGGATCTTTTGGATCTGCTTTCCATTGGTTGGAGTGGAAGACCCCTGTACTGTACTGTACTGTACCCCTGCTGAATCTCCACAAAATCTATGAACAAAATTTTACAGCCAGATGTGAACACACTTTCGACCATATTATATATTTCATTGTGTACTTTCTATTACCATATTTTTCGGACTATAAGCCCACGTTTTTCCCACGTTTTAAACCCCGTGGCTTAAACAATGAAGCGGCTTATTTATGGATTTTTCCTGGGTTTTTCCCGGTTTCACAAACTTCAAGCCAAAAACTGAACCCCATAACATTTAGACCAATAAAATTTCAGAACGGAAACAAAAAAAAAACGCAGCTCACCTGTGTTCTGAGCTCCACGGTGTCAGGAGAAAACACTTCCCCCAGTGGCGCATGACGATGACAAAAGATAAACTCCCCAGAGAAATACAGTGGAACCCTGACCTACAAGTTTAATTTATTCCATGGACGAGCTCGTATTTCAATTTGCTCGCACATTAAATCAGTTTTCCATATTGCAACATATTGCATTTAGTGTATTTCGTTAAAGCCTGTGTAAAGTTCTTTAGTTTCAATGTAGAGAGGCTTATAGAGAGGTGCGGCTTATAGACAGGTGCGGCTTATTTATGTTCAAAATAAAAATATTTGTCAAATTCAGTGGGTGCGGCTTATAGCCCGGAAATTACGGTAGTTTGATCTCTTTGTGTATAAATAAATAATTTTCTATAAAATGTATAAATATTATGTCTATTAACAGTATTATTAGAATAAACTTTTCATCTACCATTAACCTGACTGGTATAAAGCACTTAGTGAATCAATCAATTCATAAAATCACTTCTATTTATTCTTCTGGATATCATTTAATATCTATTGTCAATACTTCTTCACTCTTGATAACCCAGATCATAAACTCTGAAGCTGTGAATGCTTTTTGGCACCAGGACCTTAGCAGCAGATCCTTTATGTCGTCTAGGTTTTGAGGTGAAGTGTCCATGGATTGGACTTGTTTAACTGGCATGTTCCCAATAGACATGATTTTACTGATATCTGGGGATCAATAAACAATTAACAGCTTGATCTTTTTGGACATTTTCTTCAAACTGTTCCTGCCCAAAGTACACAGCAGTTAGAGAACACCATGATCATGAAGTGTGGAACACATTAAGATATTGACTTGACTTAAAAATTCCTGTTACTCACGCCCTCTGCTGGCTGAATGCTGCACCTGGAGGATAATCATTCATGATTTGGGAATCTGCATGACAGATTTTGGACAGTAGATAACCTGCTAGTCGATGCAGTCAAACAAGACACACATATAGAAAGTTTTCCAGAAATTTCCATGAGTTGCTTTTCTTGCATATACGGATAGAAAAATATAAAAGTGCACAAACTTACACACCCCTAATACCCATTACAGCCACTGTGCAGTCAGGCAGTAGGAGCATCTCCCACCACCCCATGCAGATATTTTAGATTATATTTAAGCTTCTTTCTTTGTCTCGTTAAACTATATCATATTTTGCCACATGGTTTTAGGTGTTGGTTGCATCTTCCTTGTAGCCCCTCCTCCCTACCCCCATAGCTCTGACATGAAGAATATGAGAGATTGTAGTCACATGTTCCTGCATGTTCCTGCAGCTACTGTAATGGTGCTGTAGGTCCCTCAGCACACTCCTTTCTAACTTTTCTTCTTGTCCTTTGGTTGGTTTTGGAGGAACACTTGTGCTTATTGATGTCACTCTGGTGCTCTATTTTCTCCACTTGCTGAATATGGCCTTCATCATGTTCCATGTGATGACTGGGGGAAATTCTTTAGCTGAGGGATGTCATAGGATCAGTATGATTCTGCTTGGTAAGATCTTTAGCTTTAGAAGGTATGTATTGTGGAGTTAATCAGTGTTTGTTTATTTCTGTACACTGGTGTGAAAAGTGATTATGGAGATTTATTCAGCTACATGTGTGTTAGTGAAGTCAGGTAGTGATGTAGGTGAGAAGGTCTGGAGTGCATTCAGTGTTCACATTCATCTCAAATGTGTTCAATGGGGTTGGAGCTCTAAAGCAGGAGATCTTCCACGCCAACTCATTGTAAGCAGATCTTCATGGAGCTGGATTTGGGCACAGGGGTATCATCATGCTGGAACACGTTTGGGTCTCCTAGTTCAAGTGAGGGGAAAACTATTAACTAAAGAAATGGAGTGTAGACACGATCTCTAAAACTAAACCCAAAACATGGCTTGTATAACACAAATAAATAATAAATATACTTTCACATCAATCCAGTCGTGTGTTTGTGACTCTTTAGATTTATACCTGAAACAATTATTATTCCAAACTTATACTTGTTTTTTATTTTCCTATTTTTAAAACTGTTTTTAAGCTGTTAAAAATCTTAATTTCAAAAAGTTTTAAAAATTCTATTTAAATTTAATTTAAATTCTATTCTACTGCAGGGACTGGAGCTGGTGTGAAAGAGGCAGATGTAGAGGACAGAGGGGTATGAAGACGGATGATACGCTGTGGCGCCCCCTAATGGGAGAAGCTGAAAGAAGTTAATTTCCTGCAGCTCAAACCTGCTCAACCCAACATCTACCCGGAAACTTGTGACGACCGTGTTTTTATTTTCTATTGGACAAGCAGCTGATACGAACATGCCAAAAATCAGACAAAAGGAGATCTAAAGATCAGAGGAGATCTACAGACCAGAGAAGATCTACAGACCAGAGAAGATCTACAGATCAGAGGAGATCTACAGACCCGATTATCTGGACTAAAAACTCAAGAAGAAGAAGAAGAAGAAGGTGTGGAGGTTGATGATGATGTTTACTTGTCCAAAGTTTAAACCTGCAGTGACGGTTTGAATGCAGAAAGCGCGCAGGCGCATGCGCAGTTGAACATCAGTCTCAGGGTGGAGAAGTTCCTCTTTCTTTCCGCTATAATCCACGCGGTCTGTACCGAACATCTCCTCATCTCCGATTATTAAACTCTTCTGTTACTCGATTCTCTCGGAATTTATCCGATTGGATTGATCAGAGAAGAAGCTGGAGAAGCTGATGATGGATCTGAAGATGAAGATGATGATGAAGGTGCAGGTTGGAGTGTGTGTGTTTATGACACTGGTCCTCGCGCCTGGTCTGGGAGGTGAGTTCTTCCTTCATCAAACCGAAAGTAGTTTAATAATCGCATGATTTCTGACCGGAAGTTGACACTAATGGTATTATATGGTAGTAAAACCAGGCCTGGACTTAAACCGCAGGTATTTGGTTGGATTTTTGGATCTGTGTTTGATATAATGTTGATGTTTCTGTGACTTCCGGTCTGAAATCTAACGGTCCATTAACTTCCTGTTTCACCATCATGTGTTTATTTCATTTCTATTTACTGTCATCTAATTACATCTGATTCTAATCTGCCTTTTCCTAAATATATTTATTATTATTATTGTTTAAATAGATACTTATTTTATATTATTAATTAGCTTAATGATTATAATTTATTTTTAAATGTAATTATCATAATTATGTAATTTTTAACAGCTGTGACTGAAGTTTTCACTCCTTTAACACATTTCACTCACAGTGAATAGAAATAGTGCAGAATATCCAAAATATATATATATTTATATAATATAATATAATATATATAATATAATAAAATATATATAATAAAATATAATAAAATAAAATATAATAAATACATAAAGGGAGAAATAATTATAATTTTAAGAATAAGACATTTTGAAATAAAACATTTGAGTAAGATCCTCTACACTATGGAAATTTGTGGTTAACACACACACAGTTTTTTTCACACAGGGAGTATGAGTGTGGTGTGTTGTCATCTGGGTCCATCAGGCACAACAACACACCACACTCATACTTTCTCACACACACACACACACACACACACACACACACACACACACACACACACACAATAAGAAATGTTCTACAGGAAATACACCTACACCTGCAGTGTGTCATGTGGCCTTAACCAAAGTAACAGGTCAAATCCTGAAAATAAACACACACACACACACACACACACACACACACACACACACACACACACACACTGTGTGAATAAGACCTGAGGATTTTACAGATGCAGATTTTCAGTCTAAAGAAATGAAACAGAAAATGAATTAGTACAGAATAATGTTACTAAATGTGCAGTTTTTTGGGTGTGAACACGTCAGAGGTCCACTGATGTGGGTCTTTAGATAATTATTAGATAAAAAATGGGCCTGGTTCATCCGCCGGCTGATCAATCAGTCAACCTCTAGAAGAGATTATTTTAAAAATCATAGTTTTTACATGGATTTTAGAGTCCAAAGAATACAGTGTTCAAACTGAGAATATTTACACTGAGTGTTTGCACAGTTGGATGGTTTTTCACCTGTCTGACAAAATAAACAAGGAAGTGTACTGAACCCATCATCTGAAAATCAACAGCTACAAACGCCTGTGTAATTCACTTCAATATATTTATAATATTCACCCCGTGCCTGTGAGAGTATTTACTGTCCAAAACTAGCTTCACAGAAAGAAATACGAGGTGTATCAACAAGGTTTCGGACTAGTATTAAAATGCTGGTTTGGTATCACACCAACAGATGGCAGCACAAGGCTGCACACACAGTCACAGGGAGCACCGATCTTCATAAGTCAGTGTGCCAGAAGACATCTTCCTGTGTACATCAGGAGCTGTGCAACTGGTGCTAATCTGAAATGTTGAATTACCACGTGTGTGTTTTGATGTGAAACTGGACAAATCTGGCACGGAGAAGTTTGACATGGCATACGTTTGACATACGGCGATGCTGCAACGAGTGAAAGCCACTTTTAGCTTCTTATATGTCAGAGCATTTCCTCTTCAGTGGAGCATGCAGGAGTGGAGAACATGTCAGACTGAAGAAAGTGGTGGGCCGTGGTTACACCATGCCTGTGTATAGTGCAGGTGAAGCAGGTGTTGCATTTTCTTTTGAATATAAAATAGAAATTATCATTGACTTTTTCCGATTACATTTTGTTTAAAGGCCATTTAGTGAAATGGAGAAAGTCGTACTGTAGATGGTTTATTCATGTCTATAGGTCTATCTTGTGTTCTCCTGGAGAGAAAAAGCCTCAGATTTAAAGGGAAAATTAATACTAGTTTTCTCTGATGGAGGGTCGAGGAGAGGGAGAACCTTGGGGGAATATCTGATAACACAATATAATTGACCAAGGACCAGAAAAATCCACATCTTCATATTTCCCTGTTTGTGTCTCCAGTCTACAGCATCTTCTTCTGCTTGTGTTGTGGTAAAGTTGCATGTACAATGTGAACATTTAAACAAAACTATGCGAGTGTGAACTTTGGAACTGGATTTCATTTTAAACAAAAGTGAAAGTTAGTAAAATAACCTTCTGGTTTTTCTCCACCAGTTAATCACACTCTGTTTTACACCTACACGGCTCTTTCTTATCCCCTCGAACTTCCTGGAATCTATCAGTTCACCGCACTGGGAATGCTGGATGACCGAGAACTCGACTACTACAGCAGTAAGACTCAGCTTAAGGTTCCAAAACAAAACTGGATGAAAGCGAAGATGCCACAGGATTACTGGGAAAAAGGAACTCAGTCCCGTAAGAGCAAAGAGCAGTGGTTTAAGGTCAATGTGGACATCCTGATGGACCGCATGAGACACAACAAGACTGGTTAGTGAATAATTCTAGTGAGCTGTAAAAATAGTTGTTTAGTGAAACAGAATCATTATCTGCACTGTTTCTGTTTCAGATCTTCATGTTCTGCAGTGGAGACATGGGTGCATAGTTGATAAAGATGCAGATGGGAATTTAACATTTGTAAAAGGGATTGATGAGTACAGCTACGATGGTAGTGAGTTCCTCTCCTTCGATGGGGAAAACTCCAGATGGATCGCTCCAGTCCAGGCTGCTGAACTGACCAAAAGGAAATGGGATGAAGTTCCCATCCTCAACCAGTACACCAAGGGCTACCTGGAGAAAGAGTGTGTGGACTGGCTCAGCAAGTTCATGGAATATGGACAAGAAGAGTTGAAACTATTTTGTAAGTATTCAAATAATTTTTGCTGGAATCACTTCAGTTTATGGTTTACATAAAAAAAAAAGATTCTAAATTATTTTTGTTTTTTTCAGCTAAACCAAAAGTGTACATGTTTGTGAATAAATCAGTGAAAGACCCCAGCATGCTGACCCTTACCTGCCTGGCCACCGGGTTTTACCCTCCAGATGTACAGATGCAAGTAATTAAGTACAGAACTTCTCTACCTGAACATCTGCTAACATGTTCAGGGGTCAGACCCAATGGTGACAACACCTACCAGCTGAGGAAGAGTGTGGACATCAAACCTGAAGATCGAACCCAGTACAAATGTCAAGTCACTCACAACATGCTTCAGACAGTCATAAGAATCAATGGGGGTTAGTGGAAAATCGTTACTGAACCACGTTCATCGAAAGTGTTATTTTAGAATGTAATAGGTTTATTCAGTCATGTTCTTAATTCTTCTTATTTTTACAAGATGTTTTAGAAAACTGCCCGGCCTGTGAGACACGTTCAAGTGGAATTGTCGGCGCATTCGTTGGAGTTTTGCTTATGCTGGCTGTAGCTGCAGTCGTCCTCTTTTTCTTGTGGAAAAAAGGATATTTGGGTGAGTAGACCAAAACAATCACAGATAATTATAGAATCAATTGATAATGTAGGGCTGGGTGAGGATGGCAGTCCAGGAGCAAATGCCATGAGCAATAAACATATAATCATATATATATAATCATTAGCAAGTTAAAGTAATGGTTCTGATTTTGGATTTTTGTGTGGAAGGTTATGAGTTCCAATTACAGCACCATCAAGCTGCAACTGCTGGGTCCTTAAGCGAGGCCTCTAACTTCTTCTAGCTTCTTCTCTGATCATTTTCTAAGTTGTAATAATGAGGTAATTGAAAGTGACTCTGGATAGGAGCATCTGCCAAATGTGCTAAATGTGAAGCTGTTATTGATATTTGCAGTGCAGAACTGAACAAATCCATGTGAATTCGGCAAACTGAGAAAAACAAAACAATATTGACTTTTATGGCATTTAGCAGACACCCCTATCCAGAGCAGCTTACAACTGAGCATTTAGGACTTGCTAAAGGGCCCAGTGGTGGCAGCTGGGCAACTTATGACAGTTCAAGTCCAAGCGCTGAGCTGTTGAAGGTGGTAAGATCCGGGTGACAACAGGACATGATTTTAAGCAAAAACATTCATGACTACATAAACACAAAAACCTGGACGTGCACTATAGTAGTGCGTGCCAAAGCTCATGGGGAGATATTTTAAACACAACTCCCCCCTGTAATATTCAGGCTGTTTATATAGAGATTTATAACACATGGAATGTCACTGAGGACAAAGCTAAGTTTGCCTAAAACTTACTACGATCATTTTTAAGTCTGCATCCAATTTTTGCAAGAAAGGTGTTAAAATGGTGCCAAAACCCAGGATGGAAGAGAGGTGTAACATCACTGAAGACTCAGTGCTGTCGAGGGAGCTGCACCAGCTCATCGTGAAGTGAAGCAGCCATTGCGGCTTCCACCGGCATTCTGTTTGACCAGCACTCCACCAGCAGCTCCATTGAAGTCCAGTTGGCGTTGTACCCAGAGACAGGCAACTCCTCCCCCTCTTTTTCTCAATCTCCCACTCCTTCTTTGTTGACTCTTCCCTCACTTGGGGAAGAGAGACCACAAGGTAGAGCCGTGTATGTGGAAAAGTGTATGTGACTCTTCTAAATAGAAGGCATGCAAAACCACGAGTGTGTGTGGGTCCCCAGTTAACGCCAATAGAGAAAAAAGATGTCCATAGGGCGATCCCCTGAGGACTAAAGAAAGATGGACCATCCGATCATAAAACTTTGGAAGCGGTCATCAGAAAGCCATTATCTGCATTATCTTAACCGAGACTGGAAGCCTGTCATAGTCAGCAAGCCTACTGACACCTTCAGGTCCTTCCATGTGTGCGGTGCAGAAGCTTTCCAAAGCATTACCTTTTGCAGGATAAAACACATCCTATCACTGCTGAGTCCAGAATATCTTTAAGCACTCGACACACAATGGATCACCCAAAGCAGACAGAGAGACATATGGTATCAGATCATACATGAAGTGAACCCTGAGCTGAAAACATGCTTAAATGGTGCTGAAACCTGGGATAAAAGAGAGGTATAAGACCAAGGAGTCTGTGCCGTGGAGGGAGCTGTACCAGCTCATCGTGGATGCAGCAACCACTGTGGCCTCAACCTGCATCCTGTTCAGTGAAATGGGGCCAGTGTCAGAATAGGCATCCCACTTGCTGTCACGCCTCTCCAGGGAAGTTCAGTTGGCGGTGTACATGGAGACAGGCAACTTTCCCCCCAACCCCTACTCCTCAGAATCCAGGAACAGTCCCTCAACTTCAACCTCTAATGTTGAGCAGGGGGAATCATCTCAGGCCAGACATTTCAGTTTGCACTGTTTCAGTGACCGGTGACACGGATAAAAAGGAGAGAAAAGAGCCTTGTGGAAGAGAGACACCTTGCAGAGCCGACTGAGTGTGTATGTGGAAAAGTGTAACTGGGTCCCCAGTTAACGTCGAGAAAGAGCATGACAATTCGATCATAAAACTTTTGGAAGGGAACTTTAGAAAGCCATCTGCAGTGCTACAGAGACTGCAAAGAATGATGAAGTACAGTTTCAACATCCTACATAATATCCGGAGAGAGGCTAATATCCGGAGAGAGAAGACGTTCTGGACTTGTGTATGCACTATCGGGATTAAAGGGAAAGAAAGCAACGCAGTGAGATTAAATGGAAAATAAAGGAAGCTATGCTTGGTGGACCATCACCTGTCTCTTCTTTCTTCCACCCGAGCCAGAAAGGTGCCAAAAATGGTGCCAAAATCCCAGGATGGAAAAGCTGTATTATGCCAGGGAGTCTTCTCTGTGGATGTGAGCTGAACCAGCTGATCATGGAGTGCAGCAGTGATTGCTTCTCAGTATCCAGGAACACCACCCCCATCCTTTACCTCTCACAATTGCAGGGGGAAGTCAGCTCAGGCTGGACATATCCCTAGCCCGAGACGTGTGGTGGGGTATGTGGCAGCAAGTGCATCCACCCCTACATAGAAAAGCGCCTTCGCGTGGATGACCACCGCTTTGCAAGTGGACTGAAAAGCTGGGAGAAACAAACGGTAAGAAGCACATCAGTATTAGTCTGCGCAGTGTCAGTGTCCGGTGACACAAATAAAAAGCTCCAGATGGACACCAGTGAAGTGAATGAAAAATGGCGAACGAAAAATGAAGGCTTGTTTAGTTTGCATACTGACACTTGCACTGTGTATTTCATAACTAAAAGTATTGCTGAGTTGCAGTCTATCACAAGGCACGGTTTCAATGAAAGAATTGCTAAAAGGATGAACAACCCCGATTCCAAAAAAGTTTGGACACTGTGTGAAATGTTTACAATTTAGAATACAATGATTTGCACTTTCTCTAACATATTAGAGAAAACATTCTTGGTAATAAAGTTGATTCTGATTTAGAAATCTCATAAACCCTTTCTGTGGTTGTCTGTGGTCAGATGAATCAAAGTTGCAGTTGCTTTTTTGGTAACCATGAGCACCATGTCCTCCAGACTAAAGAGGAGAGGGACAATTCGGCTTGTTATCAGCACTCAAAAAAGCCACATCTCTGATGGTATGGTGGTGCATTAGTGTCTGTGGAAGGGGGAACTGGTACATTTGGAACGGCTTCATCAATGCTGGAAACTTTATACGGGTTTTAGAGCAAATAATGTTTCCATCCAGACAATGTCATTTTCAGGGAAGGCCTTGTATATTCGAGCAAGACGATGCTCCACCCAGAAGTGTTGCGCAGATAGAATCCTGTATCAGACACATATGGGACAACATTCCTCTCCCAAAACATCAGCAACTGGTCTTCTCGGTTACCAGATGTATATGGACTGAAGACGTGATGCTACAAAGTGTGGAAACATGGTCTCAGTCATCTTTCACCAAAAACAGTACACCCCCTATAATCAAACTTACTGTTTCTGCAGGACCTACAACTGATCCACCTTCTGTGAGGAAAAAATGTCCAAATAAAATCTTAGGTTCTGAGACAAGCCTTGTATATTTTGTGGAGCTGTGACCAGCAGGGCAGGGTCAGGTGGCAGGGCTGTGACAGGAGCACTGATATAAGGGGGGAGGATAATGGCATTGGAGGCAGCTCTTTAGGACTTTGGTGCAAATAAGGTTTGAAGGGCAGAAAGGGAGTCATGGAAAGCACAGACCTTTGTCTCAAGCCTCGCAAAAACATGAACAGGTTGTGGGAGGCCTCACCATCTACCATCTTGCAGGAGTGTGGCTTAGGAGGCTGTCTCATTGATCTTTGAGCTCTTTGTCACAGACGGCCAGGTCAGTCTCTAGAGAGAGCTTAGACTGAAACTTTGCTTTGCTCATTGTATCCAGAGCTCTTCTACTCATTAAAGAATAAATATCATTCCAGTCTGATGGACAAGCCCGCTATGGCTCTTTAATCTTGGGCTTAAACTCATCCTTCCCAAACACTTTCATTAGCAGGTTCACAAACTCGGCTACAGTGGCAATACCTCTGGTTTCTGTGATGACCAGTAGTTCCACCCACTGGCAGAGACAATAGGAAGTTTGTGAAGCTTAACATCAGAATTGGGCCTCACAATTGGATAGCTGTGGAACTGGAACTGATCCAAAGAAGACGTTTTCTATCTAAACTGACCACATCTACTTACATGTTTAATGGTTTGTGGAATTACCTGTGTGTTCAAAGCTTCATTTCAGCTCATCAGAATCAAGTATTTCAGTATACAGTCCACGGTATAGCTACAATTTATACCTTTATACAATGTAGAGGTCAATTTTTATGGTAACTACATACAATATTTCCTTTTTTTATACTTCTGCTGCTATTAAACTGGACAATCTCACATGGAATTATTCACTTTTATCATATCTCTGATCTTTGCCCTAACTCTTGCTTTTTACTCTCTTCAGCTTGCATGAATGGGAAGAGGAATAACCCGGGACAACCTAATGGAAACATTTCCTATATTGCAGCCCCTAGCAGTAAGTGTTAAAGTATATTGAGTTTGAAGTTTATAATGATTATATTTGTATAAAGGTAGAAGCAGGTGTATAGGAAGTAGACACGAGAACTGACACTTCTGATGACTGATATCAAGACGTCTCATATTCTGATAGGATTTAGACTTACTTCAGAATCAAGTTTAGATTTAGAGTTTTTTTTCACCAGACATGAATTGCTGAACATTAGGCTGAACATACCTGACCACTTTTTTACTGAAATTGTAGTTGATCATCGTAGTCAGCGGTGTAGCAGCATTCTGCAAACTTGCCCTCACAAGCCAGTGATCTCCAGCACAAACATCTTGTGGTGGGGACGGAGCTTCATAGAGCTTCACTCTTATTGGCTAGTAAAATTTGAATAAACAGTTTCTTGTAGTAGAGACGTTGGAGTTTAGTGTTTTAGTTTGTATTTAATTTCTCAAACCAGCACCAGAACACTTTCCATTTGCACCATTGTTTTGACAAGTTTTTACTTCCTGGACAGCTTCATGTCCGTCCCAAAGCTCTGAGGGTTGTGGAGCAGGCACAGAAATATGTGGATTGTATTTGGGGTTTCCAAACGTTTAAAATGTTTAAAACCCAACATGGGAACTCTGGTTTATTTCATTGCTCACGTGGTCTCCTGTGTAAACTTTCAGATGATGTTTGCCAGAATGCTTGATTATTTATTATTCCATTCATTATTTAATCAGAGAAATTTATTTAATCACTAATTCCATAATCATTCATTTTATAAGTATCAGCTCCTCTGGTTTATATCAGGACATGTGGATCATGTTTCTCTTCTCCTATTTTACAGCAGCATAAAGACCTGCAGACCATGAAGTTCTTCAGCCTGCAGATATGAGTTTGTGAGGTTTTGAACATCTGTAAATATCGATTCAAAGCACTTTCTTGTTTTCGCTCGTCTCATAGCAGTCAGAAGAATGGAACATCAGTAGAAGTGTGTCATGGTCCATCACGAGCTGAAAATCCACAATCTGGTTGTAGAACCTTCGCTCAACTCATAACAGTAACTGACTCAGCACTTAGCTTGAAGATTGCTCACATTTTAGCTGTCGTTCTGTTTTTATGCAATTTTTTTTTTTTTTTTTACCAGCTAAATTGTAAAAAGTGTGAAGTATGAGGGTATGTGGAGGAGAACATGGAGTGGCCTGAAAAAGGTTTAGAAGTATTTGTAATTGGGTTTATAAGTGTGGGGTTTTTGTTACTTGCAGCTTCACAGGTTTTAGGCAGATTTTTTTTAAATGCTGTAAAGTAAAAATGCTTTATTTTTATCAATGAACAGACTGGAAAGTAAACGAACAGAAATCCGAATTCAAATCAGTATTTATTGTGACCCTCCTTTGCCTGAAAAACAGCAGAGATTCTTTTAGCTATACCAGCACTCATTTTTTAAAGGAACATCAAAACTACAAACTTCTTGAAGAACTAACCACAGATCTCCTGTGGATTGTGGCTCCTCAAATCTCCTGATGTATTTCAGACTCATTGATGTTGAAGATACGCTGAAGATAGATCTTAATGACGTTGGCTGTATGTTTGGGCTAATTGTCCCACAATAAGTTTGGGGACAATCAGACGCCCCCCTGATGGTCCTGCATGATGGAGAAGGATCTGCCTGTATTTCTCAGCATTGAGGACACATTTACATTTACATTTACATTTACATTTACATTTGCGGCATTTATCAGACGCCCTTATCCAGAGCGACGTACAAACGTGCTTTAAATCTCTAGTAGTGAATAAATCTTACACTGGTACGCAAGAATACAAACTCAATATAAATATAACTCGAATTCTACAAACTTGGAAAGTGCTAATTTAAGTATTTCAGGAAGAGGTAGGTCTTCAGTCGTCGCTTAAAGATAATCAGGGACTCTGCTGTACGGACATCTAGGGGAAGTTCATTCCACCACCTCGGTGCCAGAACAGAGAAGAAGAGCCTGAAATGGGTCATGTCCCATGGCCCATAGATGTGATTATTGGATGTGACATTGTTTTTATTTTATTTATTTTTTATTGTTCTATTTAGCTACCTTAAATTGTACATACGGTACACCTTTGCGCCGATATTTACAACGTGGACCTGGTGTGTGGTGTACAGGAGGTTAAAGAGACCTGAATTCCAGTGTTCTGCTTCTTTTACATTTCAGCAGCTCACATCATTATACAAGTTACTGCAACCACTGAATAGAGAATCATTTGCATTACATAACCACAGAGGTATGCTGTGTGTGTGTGTGTGTGTGTGTGTGTGTGTGTGTGTGTGTGTGTGTGTGTGTGTGTGTGTGTGTGTGTGTGTGTGTGTGTGTTTTATCTCTTTTACATTTCAGCTTACATCATTATACAAGTTACTGCAACCACTGATCAGAAAATCATTTGCATTACATAACCACAGAGGTATGCTGTGTGTGTGTGTGTGTGTGTGTGTGTGTGTGTGTGTGTGTGTGTGTGTGTGTGTGTGTGTGTGTGTGTGTGTGTGTGTTATGACCCTCAGATGTGGCAATCTGTATTTTCATGAAACATTTTTGTTTAATATTGAAATTTTCACAATACAATAAAACTTTGTGTTGAACAGTATTTGTGTCTTTAATGTTATTTAAATGTTGTTTTTCTTTATTATTACATTTATATTATGAGGTTAAACATCAATCAGTTCTTTATTAAAAAAAGATTTAACTGAAACTTGCAACGTTTTGACATTTCACCTTTCTAGTCAATATGATGAAAGAAAGAAAGAAAGAAAGCGATTGGATGAAATATTTCACGTTTGATGCAGTATTTTGCCGCTCATCACGGTACGTTTTTCTCCGAAGGCAGAATGTTGTAGGTCACAAATAAAGGTTGAAATGTGTGTTTAATATCAGTGAATTTTTTGCTTGCTGACTTGTTGACATTGTTTCTTCCTCTCAGTCTTAAATGTAATTAATATTCTGGGGTGTTTATTTTTAACTATTTACTGGGACACTTGGGTTTGGAGGAAGTTTCATCATTGTACTTCAGGTTTTGGCTTCATATCTGCCATATCTGATGTCCTCCTGGAATTACTGAGAGGAGGATGGATTCCAGTCACAGAAGTTCTTCCCTCAACACCACCTGCACCACTTCAGAGAGGAGTTGATGAATCGATATGGATGTTTCTCTGTAAATCTGCTTTGCGACACTTTATTGTTATACGGTAACGAGGTAAACGTGCGTTTTACTTCTCACGTGTACTTTACAGCACAGTGAAATTATTTCTTCACACATACTAGTGATTGTTAGAAAGCTGGGGTCAGAGAGCAAGGATACAGCGCCCCCTGGAGCACAAAGGGTTAAGGGCCTTGCTCCAGGGCCCAACAGCGGCAGCTTGGTGACACGAGGGGCTTCAACCCACAACCTTCTGATCAGGTTCCTGACTACAGTCTCAACCAACCAGCCTTAAAAACTGCCCTACAAATACCCTGAATAGAGTCTCTGAACAAGCTTCTAAATATATTTACTTTTTATTAGTAGCAAAATCAGGTGTTTATTTTTATTTTCATTAAAAATATATATTATTTTAACATTAATAATAGTAATAATAATAATAATAATTATTATTATTATTATTTTATTTTAATTATTGTTATTACTATTGTTGTTATTAATATTATTATCTCACTATCATCATTATTATTAATTTGACGTCACAGTATTTCTTCGCACTTAAAACTATTGCACAATAATAATAAATCTCCCTTTTTTTGGGGGGGGGGGGAAAGTAAACAAATAAACAAACAAATAAACAGGTCCGTAGTTTCCGGCGTTCCCTTTTCTCCAGAACCGGAAGCGGAAGTCGAGTCAGTGCGTGTCACGTGACGCAGCTGTGAAGATTCCGACGCTCGCGCTCGCACTAACGCGGAGTAAACAGACGGAGCCAATGGAGGCCGCGGATCCTCGGTCCTCGAGTGACGGCGCGCGGGCCAGCAGAGGCGGTCTCTCCGGCGGGGAGAGCAGCAGCGACCGCGACGGCGGGCGGGCCGGAGGCAGCGGCGGGGAGGGCGAACGGGAGCAGCGGGAGAGAGCCACCTTCGAGTGTAACATCTGCCTGGACACCGCCAGGGACGCAGTGATCAGTCTGTGTGGACATCTGTTCTGGTACCAGAGTTTTATTTTATACATTTTATATGTTTTTATTTCCCACATTTATTTATTTTTATTGCCTGATACAAATCCAGTGTCCGGTAAAAACACTGCAGCTGCTGGTTTATCCACTGAGTCCTAATGAGGAATTTCATCCCATTTCAGTGTTAATAATATTATATATATAAATATAAATATTTACTCACTATAATATCACTGAATTCTGAGGATAAGATCTTTATAAGCTGTAATGTGCTCTGTGTGTAGTGTTATATAGTTTATATTCCTCCTCATCAGTGTATATGATGAAGGGTGTGTTAGTAGTCCTGGGATCTGAACCCTCACCCACCTGGTGCTGACTTCTGTGATGGATCTCTGCATATTTAACGTCTGAGTCGCTGTGGAGAACGTGTTCTCGCTCACTTTCACAGATGTTACCATGGATCCACATCTGGAATGATTGACAGTGGTCATTAACTCTCTGATGTGAACTGACCTTGTGGAAGCTCCGCCCACTTCCTCACGATGTTTGATCCTCTAGACTCGAGTGAATTCTCGAAGTGTTCTTTCTCGTGTTCTCTGGTTTTGGTGTTGGATCTACACCTTGGTGCAGGATGAGGAAGTGGTTAAGTGGCTTTGGGTTGCTGATCAGATGGTTTCACTTTTCACAATTTCACTGTTTGGTTCGTAACTTTCTGTGCTCCAGAGCTGCTTTCTCATAGCTGTGGTACCTGAAGGAAGAACTTCACTGTGCTCCAATCACTTTGTTCCATTCAGTTTTATTTGTAGCTCATGTTTAACAGTGGACAAAGTAGCGTTACAGCGATAAAGAGGTTATAAAGGATGAATTTATGAGTTTAGTGCCTGTAAGTTTATCACCACTAAAACTCCCTGAGATGGACTGATGAAGAAACCTTGAGAGGAACCTCATCCTCAACTGTGAATGTTCAGTGATTCCAGTTCCATCGTTGTTGAGGTGTTTAGTGATGGAGGCTTCCATGCAGACCTGTGGTCAGTTACAGTCCAAATCCATTCTCAAAGTTCTTGAGTTGCTCAGTAACTTTGTTAACTTGCCCACTTTAATGAGTAAATTATTAACGTCTGGATTGGTCACGGTGAGTTCTGAAGAGCACGCTCCAATGTGGTTTTGAGAATCCACACTGTTTTAGTGTCTGGTCGTGGGACTGACTGGTTGAGGCTGAACGTGTATTTAAAAATTGTTGACTGTAGATGGGTATGTGATGGAACTGAATTCATACCAGCAAGGAACGTTCCTTATCTTCTGCCCCCTGGAGGACATTCTGAAACGGTTGACGGGGAAAAATGCTTAATGTGGCTCAAGGCGTGTTTTTTACAAGACCAGACTGACTAAACATGTTAGTAATAAATCATACTATATACAGTAGGGGTTCAGCAGGTCACAGCAGGTTACAGCAGGTCACAGCAGGTCATAGCAGGTCACAGCAGGTCACAGCAGATCCAGCAGTTTACAGCAGATCAACAACAACGGCTAGCAGAGGAGCAGAAGAACGTGAAAAGTCACATTAAGCCATGTTTTACACAAGCCACCTTTACCTATGGGAGAAAACGCTTAACGTGTAATTAAACGTGTTCTGTTGGACGTTTGGACTTCTGTGCACGTGTGTACACACCATGCTTTATTGTTAATGTGTTTACTGAGTTCAGTCTAATCGTGTTATGACACCCCTCAGTTAGAGATTTGATTGAGAGCCCCGAGCGGATGTCTGTAGTGGAGTACACATGGTTTATGGGGAGGAATGGGTGGAGTCTGAGCTGTGGATGATCCCCCACAGGTGCTTGAGAAGGTGTCAGAGGGGTTAAGTGGAGATTAGGAGAGCAGTAGGAGAGCAGGATTACTCTGACTGTAGTGCAACACTAATCATATACTCGATTCGCTTTCCTACAGGATTTTTGTTAGTAATGTAACCTGCTTTTATCATTTATATCTGTGAGCTGGAGCTTCACCATGATACGCTAGAGAGTCGTCAAATCCAAACAGTTGTCGTGAGGCTTTTTTCCTCAGACCTGTCCTACAATGATGTTCCTTCACTGTCACAATCTTTGGGAAGAAAAATAGTTCCTACCTGAAGTTTGTTGTTTGATGCAAGAAAAACTTGGTCTAGATCTTATTGTAGAATGTTCTTAACCTAGCTGAAGAACATGTGGTAGAGTTGTGGGAGAACTTTCAGCTTGTGACCTTGAAATAAAACCCTGATGTAAATATTGACTCTTGCAGCGAACGTCGGTTTCCCTCGGAGCAGCCGTACTGCGTTTAGTAAACACTGCTCCATGTTTAATGCCTCGTCCTTTCCATTGTGTAACCTGCCCGTGGTGCTCATCATTCATTCAGTTTCGTTTGCGGTCCCTCTCAGGGGTTGTTGTGACAGCAGGATTAAAGGTCAGTCAAGGTTTCTCAATCCCTGGCTACAGATTCCAGCTCCTCCTAAAGAATTTCTAATTCTCACTGGGTTCATTGTGGTCTGTTTGGGTGGATATGAGTGATGCTGATCCACTTGCCAGGTGACCTTATAAGGTTTATGAGTCACAGTTTGGAGGTGCAGTGACTGTACTCAAAGACCCCCATGGACCCACAAGCTTTTTACACCGATACAGACAGTAAGCTGAACCAAACCTCTTAAATATGTACCTTGTTTACATTTTGGTGAAGTTTAATGCTCCCAGAAGGACCACCCTTGGATATTAGATCTGTGGGGACAGCAGACTACGAGTAGCCCAAATATCAGTCCTGATTAAGGGGCAAAACTGATGAATCGGTCAACCTCTAGTTACAAGGACCCACCCAATGAGTCAGGAGTCGTTGACCCACAACCTGGTCATGATGTTCCTGAAATAATATCAAGGTGCCATTTTGCTGACTCTTCAGGATGCCAGATGAAAAGTGGGGGTCATGTGATGTACAGTCCTGATCACTTTGGTGGACTGCCATAATAATTAAACATGAAATGAGAAAGAAACTTGGCCATGCCTGAGCAGCACACTTTCATTCTGTTAGGAAACCTGATCTGCCCGTGTCTACCTACGTACCTCTCAGTTATGTCTATAAAGTATTGAACAATTGTCCACTTCCCGAGAGATTTGGAGAGTCTTCAGGCTGAGAGAGGTCAGGCTGGAGTTCTGGTGTTCTGACTTGATTTGCCTGAATTTAAATTCGGTGCTCCTGTTTGTCAATTCACACTGCAGTCATTAATCCTGCTGTTCCTCTGTGTCTCCACAGCTGGCCATGTCTCCATCAGGTAAGTCAGCTCCTCTTCTGGTGTTACAGATTTGCTAGCATGATAAGTACAATTCTGAGAGGTGGAGGTGGTAGCGCAGTGGACTCTGGATCGGAAGGTCTCAAGTTAAACTCCCTGCTGGGACCCTCGGTTGTTAGTTGTTCTGGATAAATGTAAAAGTAGACCTGGTAATGGCACAGTAAAAAATGTCACCTACATTAAGCCATGCTAATAAAGGTGAATTAGCATTAACATTATCCTATCAGTGCTGTGGTTTCCTCACATGGCTAGAATGAAATGAACCTGAAGAAAAAAGAGAGATCGTGAGCTAGCAAGGCTGATGAGCATCTCACCAAATACGAGGTGGTATCAAAAAGTTTGGAGACTCGCTCTGCTTACATGAAAGTGCTTTATTTACGTTCCCACACACTCACCTTCAAAATAGTTCCCTAACACAGTAATAGTGTTCCTGGAGTCTACTTTTCGACGTGTGTCAATCACCTTCTGCTTGATCGCTGTAGTGGTGTCAAAACGACGACCTTTGAGCTGCATCTTCATCTAAGGTGGATGTGGAAGTGAGATCATGTCGATTGTTCTCCGATGATCATCATGCACGAGTTGCCGAACGTTTTTTCAGGGGTTAAGCACGTCAGAGTTTTTTCTGACCTCTCGTTGTGTTCCAGTGATGTTCTTCCGCCCTTGACAACTCGTTGCGGCATCACCATATGTGAAACGTACCTCACGTCAAACATCACTGTGGCAGATTTTCCCAGTTTCACGCAGAATTTCGTGTTTGCTCTTTGTTCTAACCTGCTGTCCGTGATGAAACAGCAGCTGTGGTAACGAACCTGATGTACACAGGACTTCTAAAGGTCGGTGCTCCCTGTGACTGCTGTTTGTGTTACAAATCTAGTCTCAAAACTTTCTGATGCCACCTCGTATAAGTCCACTTGTGAAAGATAAAGAGGCTGATTAAGAGTAGAAACAGTAGTCGCAGTGGTAGGAAGTTGGGGTTGGGTACAGTTCTACAGGCACTAGTAAGGTTCTAGCTGCAACCCCTGGTTTCCTCCTGCAGTGGTTGGAGACAAGGCCAAGCAGGCAGCAGTGTCCTGTGTGCAAAGCAGGAATCAGCAGAGACAAAGTCATTCCTCTGTACGGCCGTGGCAGCACCAGCCAGGAGGACCCCAGGTACGTCCGTCCCCGTATACATGACAAGCACACCTGAAGCTGCGATACGCTGTAGCCACGCATTCACGTCATACCACAGCTTTATCAAGTGTAAGTGTGTGTGTGTGTGTGTTCCAGATTAAAAACTCCACCTCGACCTCAGGGACAGAGAACAGAGCCTGAGAGCAGAGGGGTAAGTCGTCCTACCCTACAGGGGGTAATGGGGAAGATAAGATAAGATAAACCTTTATTCGTCCCACAGTGGGGAAATTTCTGTTACACACTATAGTGTACAGTATAAACACAAATAAGGAAATAGAGACCACTAGTAATTAGTTACACACGTATTACAGGTAATATTACACACAGGTGGTATTATCACACAGTTAAACAGTAACAGTGTGTATTTTGGTGACTGGTTCACTGAGCAGCTTTGATTGTAAAGTCTAATAGCAGCAGGGAGAAAAGACCTTCTGTATCGCTGCTGCTCAGAGATGAAGCTGTTTCATACAGGGGGTGAGAGACGTTCTCCAGTAATGATGATAGTTTAGCTCCCATCCTCCTTCTCCCACCTCCTGTACAATGTCCAGGGGAATCCCCAGGACTGAGCTGAACTTCCTAATCAGCTTGTCCAGTCTGCAGTAAAGATGCTGCTACCCCAGCAGACCACACCATAGAAGATGGCTGAGGCCACCACAGAAAAGAGTCAAAAAAGGTCTTCAGTAGAGCTCTCCCTGCACTCCAAAAGACCTTAGTCTCCTCAGCAGAAAGAGTCTGCTCTGCCCTTTCTTAAACATTGCCTCAGTGATGTCTGTCCAGACCAGTTTGATGTTCAGATGAACGCCAGGTATTTGTAAGAGTTCACTTTCACAATGTTCTTTCCCTGAATGTTCACTGATGGTAATGATGAAGTGTGTTTGTGCCTACGGAAATCCACCACCAGTTCTTTGGTTTTCTTCACGTTTATCTGAAGGCAGCTCCGTTGGCACCAGTCCACAAAGTATCTGTATAAGTCCTCTGTACTCCCTGTCATCATCACCATCTGTGATCAGGCCGATGAGTCATCAGAGAACCTCTGTAGGTGACAGGTTTCTGAGCTGAACATGAAGTCTGGAGTGTAGACGGTGAAGAGGAACGGGGCCAGCACCGTTCCCTGTGGGGCTCCAGTGTTGCAGACAACCATGTCAGACTCACAGTCACGAGTCCTCACATATTGTGGTCGGTCTGTGAGGTAGTCCAGTATCCAGGCAGACAGATGATGGTTCACTCCCATGTACACCATCTTATACCTCGGGAGCGCAGGTTGGATGGTGTTAAAAGCACTAGAGAAGTAAAAAAAAAAAAGCATGACTCTCACAGAGCTCCCAGCCTTTTCCAGGTGTGAAGTATCTGGATTTAGGAGAAAGATAACTGCATCTTACACTCCAATGCCAGGTTGGTAGGCAAACTAAAGTGGATCCATTGATTGGCTCACCAGAGGTCAGAGATTAGTGAGCACCAGCCTCTCCAATATCTTCCCTGGATGCGAGGTCAGTGCTACTGGTCAGTAGCGTGGCACCTTCCCCAGCTTCAAGCTCGGGTCAAACATGTCCTGCAATATGATCAAATCTGTTAAAGACTAGATTCAGATCATTCACCCTCAGCCTGAGAGCTGGGCTCCTTATAACCAGTGATGGTTTTGAGCCCCTTCCACACACCGCTGATGTTGTTCTGCTGCAGCTGATCCTCCATCTTCCTCCTCTAGCAAGCTTTTCCTTCTCTGATCTTCAGGTCTCTCTGGACAGTTTTCAGCTCTTTCTTGTTTCCTGATTTAAACACACTCTTCTTTTTTAAGGAGAGTCTTTATCTCAGGGTTGTTCCACGGTTTGTTGTTGGGGAAAACACTGTACAGTCCTGGTGGGTACAGTATTCTCCACACAGGAGTTGATGATGTCAGTGATACAGTCTGTTAGATTGTCAGTATCGCCCCCGTGAGGAAGGCGTGATTTAAGGAATTGATTGTAGTAATATTGTGTGTGTTTAGTTTCAGGGTTTCGGTGATACCGGCTTCCACATGTCTTTCGGTATCGGTGCTTTTCCTTTCGGCTTCTTCACCACAATATTCAACACCAACGACCCGTTCCACAGACCAGGTGATCCTCAACCAATCACGTCTTAGAACACTGGTACTGGAGACTCCTTCCACAGCCTGTCTGAAATTCTTTTTGTTTTTGTTTTTTTTAATTGGAAATCATTTTTAGATCCTCACTACGCCCCGGATCACCAAGGCAACGGGAACGGTAACAACGGCAACAACTGGCAGGACTCGCTCTTCCTCTTCCTCGCCATCTTCTTCTTCTTCTGGATGCTGAGTGTGTGAATGTGTGTAGGGGAGGGAAAGAGAGAGAGAGAGAGAGAGAGAGAGAGAGACTGGACGAAAGAATTAGGAGGAAGAGATGATGTTGAAACCAACACACACACACACACACACACACACACACACACACACACACACACGGATTATGCAGAGAGGGCATCAGTATTAAACATGTGCACATCATTACATTCATTATCCCACCGTATCATATCTGCTTCATACCAAAGAGAATCCCTCGTCTCTCTCTCACACACACACACACACACACACACACACACACACACACAATAGTGTTCAGTGCATTAGTGTGTGAAAGAGTATTACTATCCCCTTTGTATCTGGTTTCTATGACAACGAGGGGGTTCCCACGATCATTTTAGTGTTAGATAAATGCGTCATAAGTAAGCAACGCCCCCCCATCCAGAGTCTTCAGCTTGATGAATCTGTGAGGTGCTACTGATTAGCAAAACTAGCGTCGCAACCACTAAGCGTTTATGCTCGGATAATCAGGGAACAGCTCGGACCTGGGAAGCCTTCATGCCTTGTCGCTTTCTTCTTCATGTGTTTGTAGCGTAACATCACACCGTATTAGTATCCAGATGTGCCTGAATGGGCAATGCTAAATTCCTCTCTAACATTTCCAGGTACGATTACAGCTTGCACCGTGGCTGGTTTGGGATTTTCTCCTCCAGTTTACTCTCGTTTTTCTATTGTCCGTGTTTTTCTGGAAACCATGTAGAAGGTTTTCTCAGACTAGAAGAGAAGAAATTTTGCAGCAAAAAGTGAGGCACACAGTGATACGGAAAGCTAACAGTTAGCAGTTTGGCGACCCGGCCGGTAGGATCGGGCCGAATAAAGGATGTAGCCAGCCGCAGTGTGCAACTGTGAATTCTGGGGGAGTGGCTTACCGTGAACCAGTGGCGTCCCATTTGGGTAGATCAAGAGCACTTTGAAGCGTTACTTACTTGTACATGGAGACACGAGTGTAAACCAGAAGAGTCATGAAGCACACCACATCGACCTTTCAGCTGTAGAGTGAAGGTGTGTGTGGTCACTGGCCTTTAACTTCACTGCCATCTCTTCCTGATACTGATAAGAAAAAACAGCCTTCAGTTGGAAATGAGTCCTGGACGTGAGTCTGAACGAGGGACGTGAGTGATGGTCAGGCCGTGAGTCCTGGACGTGAGTCTGAACGAGGGACGTGAGTGATGGTCAGATCGTGAGTCCTGGACGTGAGTCTGAACGAGGGACGTGAGTGATGGTCAGACCGTGAGTCCTGGACGTGAGTCTGAACGAGGGACGTGAGTGATGGTCAGATCGTGAGTCTGAACGAGGGACATGAGTGATGGTCAGGTCGTGAGTCCTGGACGTGAGTCTGAACGAGGGACGTGAGTGATGGTCAGGTCGTGAGTCCTGGACGTGAGTCTGAACGAGGGACGTGACTGATGGTCAGATCGTGAGTCCTGGATGTGAGTCTGAACGAGGGACATGAGTGATGGTCAGATCGTGAGTCCTGGACGTGAGTCTGAACGAGGGACGTGAGTGATGGTCAGATCGTGAGTCCTGGACGTGAGTCTGAACGAGGGACGTGAGTGATGGTCGTCATTGTCGAGTCATGTATGCGAGTCTTGAGTCATGGTGGTCAATCCTCTGATGTGTGACAACACTAATCAGTAATCAGGCCAAAGCAGTGTTTCCTCTGCTGCCCCTAATTTCTCAGTGTTCTCCACATGTAGGGAGCGAGCGCTCGATGGGTGACTTCACTCTCACAGCCTGGTATTTTAATGGCTAACTAGCGGTGAGCGTATTATATAATACATTAGCGCTGTGCATTACCACAGCCGCTCTGATGAACCCTGTCCGTATATGAAACACGTCATTACGAATTTTGCACACGTATACGACATCAGTATCACCAGTTCTCTGGGGTTGCGGTTTGGGACGGAGCCTCACAATGGCCGACATTAGAACAAACGTCACGTGAATCCGTGTTTTGAGGGGCGGAGTGTAACATCGGTGTCCAGTTTATTACAAACGCTGTTCGGTGGAGTGAGTCTGACACGTGACGTGTGTGTGTGTGTGTGTTTGTGTTTTTTCCTATGATGAGCTCAAGTGTCTGTTCCTGTACTCTTCTGTAAGTTCTAACATCACCATGGAGGAAATCAGGAAGGACGGTTTTTCCCCGTAACACACTGCTGTGGACTCGGTCCCGAGAGCGAGCGTGGAGCACCAGGACTAGGAGAACCTCAGAACCATGTTCTTGAGTTGTCCAGAACCAAACACTCCAAACATGTTTTTTGACTAGCATTCTGGGGAGAAGTGTTTTATTAATGCCCCGTCTGCCATTTTGTAAAGATAACAGCACATGGCCATGCACACTCGGCCAAGCGGGGTTCAGATCAGGATGGTGGTGATCAAGCTGTGTGTGTGTGTGTGTGTGTGTGTGTGTGTGTGTGTGTGTGTGTGTGTGTGTGTTGCGCTTTACCTTGCTGTTGTATTACTCGTCTTTTTTGGCCTGAATAAAAGACTTAATCTGTGTTGGGGTTGTGGGTGGAGCCTACAGGATGTGGGCGGGGTCCTATACGGTGCGTCTGTCAATAAATGTTTCCTATCAGATCTAAACTCCGCCTCCTGTTTTCTTTGATCTGTTTCCTTCTGCTTCGCTCCAATTTTTATTATTATTATTTGCTCTCTATAAACACGTTTAACCCACTTGTTTAACACCCTGTAGAGGAATAAATCTAGTGGAAGATCTGTGAATGAAGACTACATGTAGAATGAGATGTTCAAAAAGCACATACCAGCGTGTGGGTTTGTGTCCACAAACTTTTGGTTCTGGTGTGTATAAAATTCTGTTCATTTTTATAAATGATTTGTTTTCAGATTGTTTAATTCTGTTTTATTTCAGTCTCTGTCTTTATTCACTTCTGTTCCACTCTTCTGTCTTTCACCTCTTTTATTTGGTTATTAGTTTTTTTCTGTTCATCTGTAGATGTTGGTTTTCTCTCTCTCTCTCTCTCTCTCTCTCTCTCTCTCTTCCCTTCCTTCCTTTTCTCCATGGTTTATTTTGAATTAATTCTTTTCCACTGATTAAATTCTGTAGATTTTTCTCTATTTTTATTTCTTAATAAATTAAGTTTATAATTTAGCAGGTTTTTCTTTTCTCTCTTGTTTTTTTCTATATTGATTCTATATATTTTTTTTATTATATTGATTATTCAGTCTCATCTGTTCTCATCTAATCATCAGTTTTTCTCCCATCTATTATTTTACTTTTTATATATATATATAAATATAAATGTTTTACTTTATTATTTTCAGCAGGGACTCCTGAGGTAGAAGGGGCGGGTCTGAGGGGCTTTTTGAACAGTATTATACACAAGGTTTTGAGGAGTAAATTGGAGCTTCAGTAACTGGAGAACAGAACAATGGTGATGAGAAGACACCAGATACATTCCAACAGAAATGTTTAGAACTTAAAGAAAGAAAGAAAAGGGTTTAAGAGTAAAATGAAAGCAATCCAAACCAATATCAAGTAGAAGGTTCTAGACCAGTATTATGTAAATGAATTTAGACCAAGACCAGAATGAAAGAGTTTTACTTGAAGATTCAAACAGAGCCATAAAGATCCATGAGATTAATGAGCAACTTTGAGGAAGGATTTGGACTGTAATTAATAGCATGTCTGCTTTAATGTGCTCAGAACCACAGCCTGTATTTAAACTCCATCACTGAACTGTTTATAACCTCATCAATGATGAAACTAATAACTGGGCGTTTGGTGTTCAGGATGAGGATCAGTTTTAATCTGGTTCCTCTCAAGGTTTCTTCCTTCACCACAGTCACCACTGACTCACTCATGATCTGTGTTCTGATTTGTTAAAACGCTCTATAAGTAAAACTGAATTAAATGTAACTTTAAGGCTGTAGAATTAGATAATTACCAAGTTTATAGAACATCCATTCTAGAGCAGCATGGGGTGTTCTAGAGCAGCATGAGGTGTTCTAGGGCACGGTTACACACAGGGCTCTGGAACAAGTTTAAAAGGTTTCAAGAAAAATATCAACTGATTGATTCTAACCAGTTTGAAATAAAGAGTGTGGAACTGTGTGCACTGAAGAGATCCAGAATGACGCGACTCTAGAGCACAAGGAAGAGCAGCAACTACACCCACACACACACACACACACACACAGAGACAGTATTATAATAAACACTTTACTCCACAGCTGCATAAATTCCACTCATCATCATCATCATCATCACTGTATAAACGTCTGTTCAAAAATAATTTTTTTGTCCTCTGGCACTAAATGTTGAGGAACATAAAAATGGACGTGTCTCTTAGAGCATCAGGCAAACATTACAGTCATGTAGAGTCTGACACACACACACATAAATCATTTACACACATAACTCTGTATAAAATATAAACCATTCATCTCAATATTAAACCTCTCTCTCACACACACACACACACACACACACACACACACACACACACACACACCCCTCACTGCTCCAGAGCTTCACAGTGTTGATTAGTTTTCTTCTGTTAATCCAGATTAATGATTCATATACAAACATTCACTGAAATAAATTATACAGACACATTTAAAGCTGGTTTGTGTGTGTGTGTGTGTGTGTGTGTGTGTGTGTGTGTGTTTAATTAGTCACACACAGCTAATGGCAACAAAGGTTAAAGTTAAATTCAGAAAAGAAGCAAGACACCAAACACGCCTCTTTCACACGTTCCTCACGTGTCTATTCAGCGTGTGTAGAAAGCGTCACGTCTGGGATCAGTGTTTCTGGAATCTATTTTTTCAGGAGTTTCAGTTTCTAAAACAATTCTGTACAATTCTATAAAATATAGGAGATAAACGTCTATAAAACTAAGCTAACACGTGCTAATCACGTATTTCAGAATAAAATGGCGTGAACACGTTAAAGTCCCACTGAAGAACGTAATAAAACAACTCGTGCACGGTTCAGCCCAGGATCAGTCTCAGAAGCATCATCTGGTTAAACATGGAGAGATGCTGATAGAGCGGCCTGGAGGAGACGTGGAGCTGGACGCTGGTGTAAGTCAGAAACCTGGACACTAAAAGCAGTAAAAACAGCACATGCTAGTAAAGGAGGTTAAAGTGCAGTGTGTGAGAGCAGGTAAAGAAGATCACTGGTCATGTGATTTGGTTTAAGTGGAGCAGGACGTGAAGACTCATTTTTTGGGCTGTTTGTTTTTCTTGTTCAAGATCTTCATCAGGTTCTTGGACATGTAATAGGGCTTCTCGGCGCTGCCGTCATTCCTCTCCAGATCTTCCACTAAGGAACATAGCAAGGAACATGGTGAGAAACACAGTAAAAAACAGAGGTAGATACCCAGTGAGAGGTAAAGGAACAGTGAGAGGTAGATGAACAGTGAGAGGTAGATATACAGTGAGAGGTAGATGAACAGTGGGAGGTAGATGAACAGTAAGAGGCAGATGAACAGTGAGAGTTAAAGGAACAGTGAGAGGTAAAGGAACAGTGAGAGGTAAAGGAACAGTGAGAGGTAGATATACAGTGAGAGGTAGATGAACAGTGAGAGGTAGATGAACAGTGAGAGTTAAAGAACAGTGAGAGGTAAAGGAACAGTGAGAGGTAGATGAACAGTGGGAGGTAAAGGAACAGTGAGAGGTAGATGAACAGTGAGAAGTAGATGAACAGTGGGAGGTGAAGGAACAGTGAGAGGTAGATGAACAGTAAGAGGTAGATGAACAGTAAGAGGTAAAGGAACAGTGAGAGGTAAAGGAACAGTGAGAGGTAAAGGAACAGTGAGAGGTAAAGGAACAGTGAGAGGTAAAGGAACAGTGAGAGGTAAAGGAACAGTGAGAGGTAAAGGAACAGTGAGAGGTAAAGGAACAGTGAGAGGTAAAGGAACAGTGAGAGGTAAAGGAACAGTGAGAGGTAAAGGAACAGTGAGAGGTAAAGGAACAGTGAGAGGTAAAGGAACAGTGAGAGGTAAAGGAACAGTGAGAGGTAAAGGAACAGTGAGAGGTAAAGGAACAGTGAGAGGTAAAGGAACAGTGAGAGGTAAAGGAACAGTGAGAGGTAAAGGAACAGTGAGAGGTAAAGGAACAGTGAGAGGTAAAGGAACAGTGAGAGGTAAAGGAACAGTGGGAGGTAAAGGAACAGTGAGAGGTAGATGAACAGTGAGAGGTAAAGGAACAGTGAGAGGTAAAGGAACAGTGAGAGGTAAAGGAACAGTGAGAGGTAAAGGAACAGTGAGAGGTAAAGGAACAGTGAGAGGTAAAGGAACAGTGAGAGGTAAAGGAACAGTGAGAGGTAAAGGAACAGTGAGAGGTAAAGGAACAGTGAGAGGTAAAGGAACAGTGAGAGGTAAAGGAACAGTGAGAGGTAAAGGAACAGTGAGAGGTAGATGAACAGTGAGAGGTAAAGGAACAGTGAGAGGTAAAGGAACAGTGAGAGGTAAAGGAACAGTGAGAGGTAAAGGAACAGTGAGAGGTAAAGGAACAGTGAGAGGTAAAGGAACAGTGAGAGGTAAAGGAACAGTGAGAGGTAAAGGAACAGTGAGAGGTAAAGGAACAGTGAGAGGTAAAGGAACAGTGAGAGGTAAAGGAACAGTGAGAGGTAAAGGAACAGTGAGAGGTAAAGGAACAGTG
>MU549698.1:434695-452195 GCA_024362625.1 Silurus asotus
CTGTGATCACCTGAGTGGTGGGACACTGGAGACCCTGGAGTGCGGCGGCCATGATGTTTGTCGCTGTGGCACATTTTAGGATGTTAAAGTAAAACACATTCGGTTTATTCCTGATAGAAAGAGAAAGAAAGATTAGATAATAATAATAATAATAAAAGGATATACATCTATACTGAAATGTTGTTATGTATTGGTCTTGGTGTGTGTGTGTGTGTGTGTGTGTGTGTGTGTGTGTGTGTGTATCTGCTCACTGATTGGGTGGGAGGCCACAGAACATGCCAGTGGAGTTGCGTGGGAAAAGAACATGCCGTGGGTCTCCATACAGCCATGCTGCAACACAACACATATATATATATTCATCTTCATCTCTACACACTGTGTGTGTGTGTGTGTGTATATGTGTGAGTGTGTGTGTGAGTGTGTAAGTGAGAGAGTGAGTAAATGTGTGTGTGTGTGTGTGTTTGTGTGTGTAAGTGAGAGTGAGTTAATGTGTGTGTAAAAGTGTGTGTGTGTGTGTGTGTGTGTGTAAGTGTATGTGTAAGTGAGAGAGTGAGTAAATGTGTGTGTGTGTGTGTGAGTGTATGTGCGAGTGTGTGAGTGTGTAAGTGAGAGAGTGAGTAAATGTGTGTGTGAGTGTGTGTGTAAGTGAGTGAGTAAGTGAGTAAATGTGTGTGTGTGTGTGTGTGTGTGAGTGAGTGAGTAAATATGTGTGTGTGTGTGTGTGTGTGTGTGTGTGTGTAAGTGTATGTGTGAGTGTGTGTGTGTGGGTTCACAGCAGGCCACACCCCTGTTGAAGGTGAGTAATATAGTGAGGAAGGTTATTGACTTATGGTACTGTGTAAAAGTGATAATTCAGGTGTAAACTCATGTCTAACAGCTTCTACACTGAGGAAAGATCTAAATGATGTTGGCTGTACGTTTGAAGTCCTGCTGCAGAATAAATTTGTGGCCAATTAGACGCCTGCCTGGAGGAACTGCATGATGAAGTGTTTGCTTGGGTTTCTCAGCATTGAGGATGCTATTAATTCTGAATCTCCTACCCCATTTGTGCAGCTGCAAGAAACCTCCACCATGCTTCACTCTTTATTGTACCGCTCTCCAGACCTTCAGCAAACATCCTGCCATATTTCAGATTTTGACTCCAGAGCTCCTGCTGCCATTTTTCTGCACCCAGTTCCTTTGTTTTCTTGCAGAGTTCAGACACCTAGACTTGCATGTTAAAGATTTAGCTTTCGCCGCATTTCTTTAATGAAGTTCACTTCTAACCAGACATTTAGATGTGTACCTGGGTCTCACTGGACATTTTTGATGTTGAAGTAATCATGATGTGTCCTTCATTCTCTACATCAAGTTTCCTTAGTCAACTTTTGCAGCTACGCTCAACATCACCCATTTCTTTTTTGCTTCTTCAAAATATCTTGAAGAACGCATGTTGCTGTGCTCAGTATTGGTGTAGGATCTGTGACATGAAACTGTCCTCCACAACCTCACCTTAGAAGCAGAGTTCCACACCCAGTCTGAAGCTCCAGTTTCTGTTTACTTTTATGACTGGGTTTCAACCAACATAGGAAACTGATGATCATCAGCACCTGCTTGGTAGAAGTTGTTTATCACACAGCGGAGTCTGATTTGAAGCCAGAGGGTGTTCACACCAAATATTGATTTAATTGAGGTATTTTTGTTTGTTTAATTTGTTGTTTGCTTTACATGACAGTTCATATAAAAGATTTGTGTGAGTGACGTTGGTAGCGTTAATTCCTACACACACCTACACAAGTGTGTAGCTAACAAGCTAAGCTAGGCCAAACACTCTGCTATTAGCTTAGCCATTGTTCAAAACACTTATATGGTGTAATATAATGTCAGAACTTCATACTGAACTATACATTAAACAATAGAGTGAAAAGAAACGGTCACATGATCAACCCTTGATGGCCTGGGGGAGTGGTTGGGTTCCTTTTTAAACAAGGGCAAGACCTGATTTCCTTGTGTAGGCTCTTACCCAGAATTCCAACCACCATGTATCCTACAAGAACCAGCATGAACAGGACACAGCAGATGATATCAGTGCAGCTCCTGGAAACAAAGATCATGCAAATTAGCTATAAATTTATGATTTTCTCCAACACACACACACACACACACATACACACACACACACACACACCCACACACACGCGCGCACACACACGCGCACACACACACAGACCTGTTGTGAATGGGTCCAGCAAACGTCGGGTCGTACGGTGTTGGTTCTCCTGGAACACAAAACGGACTTTAGTTACACACTTGACAGTGATCGCTGTAGAGCCGCATTAGCAGACAGGATGACGATCGCTAACTAAAGCAGTTCCATTTACATTCTCTCCATTTTATTTACAGCTCAGTGTGAAGAGGAACGTGTGGAGAACAGAACACCATCATGAACTACTCAGAGATCTTATAGCTTGGGTTTGGTCTTCTCATCAGATGGAAACCACTTGCTGGTGCTGAGCATGTTCCAGGAGCAGCCTGAAGATGCATGGGATTACATTGGATGGTAACCTCACAGTAATGATGGAATGATGACAGTTTTATAGTGAAATTCATACAAAGTGTCATCTGTATTTAATTCATAACTTCAACAAAATGATCAACTGGATACCAGGAAACAGCAACTGCTCTGGTCCTTTGCTAAAACGTGAAGACCCCCTATCTGCTCTCTGGATCTGTCTGATCCCTCTTGATGAGCTTCTTCTTGATTTCTCACCACTTGGAAACCAGTTGCTGCAGCTGAAGATGTTCCACATGGAGCAGCCACATGAGATTACAGTGGATGGTAATCACTTAGTAACCATGACGATGACTTTGGACAGCAATTCATATGAATTCAGTGAATGATTAATAACTTTATTAACTAACAATTTAAAATTAAACTTACAAATTAAACTATAATGAAGTTCCAGGTTACAGAACAATCAGCTTGTGACTCTACAGTACGAGAGGAATGATTTATAGGGCCATTGTCCGGTGTGCGGCTGGGGACAGGTCTGGTTCCTCTCAAGGTTCCTCCTCATTTTATCTCATTACCATTACATTCTGACTCGTCCATTATAGATAAACTAAAACATTATCTAATGTCTAATTAGAGAAGAAGTAGAGGAAGAAGATGCCAGTCAGTAGGATCAGTAGATCTTTCCTAGAAGTTTCTTACAGCGATGGAACCAGCGATGGAATCAGCCCATAGAGCTGATAAATGAATAAAACCACCCTTTAAATGTTCCCCTTGACCAAGAAGGGAGCTAAATGTTTTGTTCAGACTTAATCCAGGATCAGATTCTTTTAGATCATGGAACCTGCTTCCAACATTTGGCTTTACATTAGAACCAGTGGAGGCTTTAATAAAAATGTTGGACATGTTGAGCAAGAACTTGCATAAACAAATTAGGAGTTAAATGTGAGGATACAGGACATGGTGAGTGATCTGGGAAGAAGCCAATACAGAGTGGACTTTGTGTGTGTGTGTGTGTGTGTGTGTGTGTGTGTGTGTGTGTGTGTGTGTGTGTGTGTGTATGTATAGCTAATGGTTTCTTGTGTTTGCATTTCCTCATTGGTTAAACCTGTTTAGCAGGAAAAACTAAGCACAGGGATATATCCAGAGTGAGTGTGTGTGTGTGTGTGTGTGTGTGTGTGTGTGTGTGTGTGTGTATATATACACACACCACTGAGGTAATTTATGTTTCTTCTCTGGAACCTGTTTCACTCCATAATATTTAAGTGTATTGAAAGAATATTATCAGGTTTGTCTGAGTTTAAGGAGACTTTATACTGTAAGCACTCTGTGTTCCAGCACTTCTCACTCAGGAGGCCATTAAATACTCCACAAGTACCGACTTTATTTTCATTTCCTCCATCAGGTTCTTAAGGAAACAGCCGTGTTATCTTCAGTAAACATTCCCAGCTTGGAGAATCAACTTGACACAGTAATTGAGTATATCATGTGATCTTTCTCAAACAGTCATTAAACCACCATCAAGACCTTGATATCAGCAGCTCAGATACACTGTATGGACATAAATGTGTGGAAACCTGACCATTCTGTCAATTTGCTTAATGTTTAACACTGCATTCCAAATGTAGCCTCCATGTGCTGTTCTAATGAGCTGGGTCTCCTAAATCAAGCGACGGGAGCATGTGTGTGTACAACTTTGTGTAACAGTTTGATGAAGAAGCTCATACGGGGGAAAGTCAGGTGTCCCAATATTTTTGGGAATGAGATGTTTGTGTATAATATTTAAGTGTAATGATGAAACACTGCTGTTACTAAAGTTCACTCTGCTGCTGAGGTGAAGGGAGAGAGGAACAGAGGAACACACCCCCCCGAGAGAATATCCACAGGGTTAATCAGTCTCCTGACTGACCACCACAGACCTGCTTCACACCTCCTGGAAATAATGTCAGTGTGTTCAGGCTCATATCTGCACCAGTTTCTGCCACATGGAGACTTGAAAAATGGATCAGAACCTGTAACATGGTACAGAACTGAATAAGTCTATAGAAGAATAATATATATATATAACTTATTCTCTACACTGATCAGCAGAACATCAAGGACCAGCCTTCACTCCTCACGTGCATCAATGATTCCCCCCACGACCCTGTCGCCGGTTTACCACTGTTCCTTCCTTGGAGCACTTTTGATAGACACTGACCACTGCAGACCAGAACATCCACAAGAGCTGCAGTTTTGGAGACGCTCTGACCCAGATGTCTAGACGTCACAATTTGTCTAAATCCCTCAAATCTTTACGCCCATTTTTTTGCTTTTAACATCAACTTTGAGGACAAAATGTTCATCTGCTGCATAATAAATAAATCCACTCACTAACAGGAGCCATGATGAAGATCATCAGTGTTCTTCACTTCACCACTCAGTGTTATAATGTTATAATCTTATGTTTGATCAGTGTAAATATATTATTTCACATTAATTTTACTTTGAGCAACTGCAACCCACCATTTTCTCTGTGAGATCAATAAAGAATTCTGATTCTGAAGTCATTTAGATGTGAACTGTTGGATTTCAAGTTGCTTTTAAAGGCAATTTCTTATATATAAATAAAAGGTTTTTAAGAAACGATTCTAAAAGATTCTCCTCCCTCATCTCCCATATGACCTACATACAAAGAAAATATTGACAGTTGTGTTGGATCAGAAATCTGACGACTTTCTTTCTCATAAGGAAGTGCATCGATATCCAGCAGGGTTACAGTAAGGAAACTGTTCAGGACGGCAGGACGTCACTGTTACCATGGTTACAGATGTCCTTAAACAATCACTAAGTTTGGTATGAAATTAGCAACTGAACAGAGAAAAATAAAAGCTTTCTCTGAAATAAAATATTATTCAAATATATAAATATAATATATAAATAATATATTTATAAAACATAAATAATATATTTATAATGAAATATTCTGAAAGTTATTATATTACTGTAAAATCATTAGAAGCGTATTTGGATGTTGGATTCTGGATTGTGGGTCATGTTTAATAACAGAAGTTTGGACTGTGGTGCAGAAGAAATGTTTCACACTGATGGAACTGTTATGAGGGACATTCAGTGCTGAGGATCAGGATGAGGTTCCCTTTTGAGTCTGGTTCCTCTCAAGGTTTCTCATGTTTTTTCCTCCTCCACTGATTCACTCATTATGCACAAACGTGCACTTATAAGGAAGAAAATATGATTGTTTAATAAGCACTTTATCTGTGTAAAGCTGCGTTGGGACAATGTCCTTTGTTAAAAGTGCTGTTACAAAATCCAAACACATCAAAGATCTACAGATACCAGCTAGAACTTCCACAAATCCCAAACTAGAGCTTCTTAAAATCCAAACCGTAATGCAGTTCTCCTCAAATCCCAAACACAATATAATGTTTCAATGTTCAACAAAATTCTATATTCATATTTACAGCTAGAATCAGGAACAGTAAACACTCTTTGGTATACACTTGTGAACATGCTGTTAGAGGAACATCATCAACTTCATAGCAGAAATAATTCACTGAAACACCCACAACCTTCACAGATGATTTACCAGAAACTGCACCCCACCAGGGTTGTAATAAACATAACTAAAACTCGGATCTGATTTGGTGTGTGTGTGTGTGTGTGTACTGTACTGTAATGAATGTGTGTGTGATTGGTTGGGATGAACTCCTGAGCGAGTCGTGGGTGTGCGGATCTCTGAGGGACCGGACGATTCGTTACCTGGCAGCTCGGATGCTTTAATAGCATGTGATACACACAAACACACACACATGTTGAGCTAATAGGACAATTTAGGAGCTGATCCACAGAGTGCATTATTCTAACAGAGTGAAAATGTGTGAAAACACACACACACACACACACACACACACACACTACATCTACAGATGCTTTCCACACTCATCAGGTCCACATGGACCACATCTCAGACCTGTAAACAGTTCGTGTGGATGTGACTCATGTCATGTTCACTGCTCCAGAGATTCATCAGTATTTAATGACACACCTTCTGCCCCTTCATACCTCAGATCTTCACCTCATGTAATATTTCCATGATGGACTTGGATAGAAGTCACAGCGTTTTATTCTGATGATCTTTTGTAGCAGTTCTTTGTGATCCACTAGGCAGCACATCTTTTCATCTTGTTTAATACGGATTTCTCTTTTCTATTCTTTGCTCTTGTATTTGTGGTTTTAGTTGGTTGGTGTTTGTTTCCTGGTTGCTCTCTGCCTTCAGGGTCACGCTGTAAACATTTCATTGCCGCTTGTACGCTTGTTGTAAGTTGATCATTTGCAGTACAGAAGGACAGAAGTCAGAGACAGAGTGAGGAGGGGGATGAACTTCAGCTTTTGAATCTGTTTTGAATACGCCAGTGAAGGGAAACGAGCCGAATGCAAAAACATCCAGCCTGCTCTGCCTCAGTGTTCTCCAGAAAAACTCACACAGCCGCCCAAACCACATCCAATATTAACGTTCCATACAATGTGTTCTTCCTGCTCCAGAACCTGCTCCACAGACCCAACCGGATTCTTATCCTCCACCTCTCTGTTCCTCATTTCCTGATTTCAGAAATTTGGTGTCAGGTGCTATGGATTACCTCACGGTGAGAAAAAAAAAAAGTCACGTTAAAGGGGTGTGGTGTGATCATGACTAAGGTTTTAAGGTTTAATACACTGTGTTTGGATAAATGTGAAGGCTTCAGACTGCATTACAGATGGTTTAGATGTATGGATCCCCAGCAATTCCTAAGCAAAGCTGTAAAATTCCAGCAATTCCCAAACAAGGCCTGGAGCTCCAGAAAATCACAAACACAATCTTAACCTCATTTAAATCCCTAACCCCGTCTGCTAAATGCCGCAAATGTAAATGTAAATGTAAATCCCAAACTCAATCCAACCCTCATTTCATCCTCAAATCCAATCAAGAGCTACTGGAATTCTAACAATCTACAGCCACATCAATGACAAACCTAAAATTAAGCTCCCCAAAATCTTAGAGTCCAGAGGCCCAGCAAATCCCAAACACTGTCCAGAGCATCTCCAAATCCCAGACACAGCCTAGAGACTCATCAGGGCCAAACCCAATGTAGAGCTCCAGACATAATCTACAGTACCAACAAACAAACAGTCCAGAACTTCATCAAGACAACAACACTTTCAAACAGCAGTAATCTTAAATCCCCACACAGAATCCATCCCCTGAGGCCGAGCAGAAAGACTCAACGCATTCTAAACACAGAACCCAGAACCACAACAACTCCGGACCTTCAGGACTTTCCAAACACAGAATCTAGAGGGCAATCATAGTTTTAACCATCTGTGATTGATGATTAAATGTTCCTAATAAAATTGACTGAAATCCAGGCTTCTAGCAGGAAACCGTAGATAATAATAAAGTATTTAACCTCATGCTAACTGAAGGGTTTCTCCAAATCTATAACACGTTGCTATTTAGAAATGTAGATATAAAAATGTTATTAAGCAATTCTGGATACAAAATTATAATCTAGATAATTATAAGTCATAAATTATAAAGTCTGTGTTTCCTTTAAAGAAGCAATAGAGCAGAACCATCAGTGTAGATCACTGAACCCTCTCCCTGAAGAACCTGTTCCACTGCCACAAAACAGATCACATTACACTGAACAACCAATCAGAGAACAGAGAGAGAAAAGGAACAGAGGCAGAGCAGTCCGTGAGACACTGAGAGATACAGAGAGAAAACAATCAACTTCAAATATAAAACAACTACTTCTTTCGGCTGCTCCCATTAGGTGGCGCCACAGCAGGTCATCCATCTCCATAACCCCCCTGCCCGTTCTCTACATCTGCCTCTTTCAAACTATAAATATTAATATAAAACTAAATAAAAAATATATTACACACACACACACACACACATAATAAACATGACCTTAATCCACACAAATGTGCCTTTACTCCCAAAAACGACCTTCATCCACCAAGAGTTCAGCCTTTACCCCCTCAGAAGACCCCTTTTAACCTCCACAAGTGCTGCTTTTACCCCCAAAGAACATGATCTTTAACCCAAAATAACATGGCCTTTACCCTCAGAAACGTGGTCTATCTCCCACAAGTATGTGGCCTACACTCCCAAAAACGTGACTTTTACCCTCAAAAACATGACTTTTATGCTCAAGTATGTGGACTATACCCTCAAGAACATTACTTTTATCCTCAAGAACATGACTTTTATCCTCAAGAACATGACTGTTACCCTCAGGAATGTGGTCTTTACCTACCAAAACTGTAGCCTTTAACTGCAAGAACATTTTTTGATTGTTCTGGATCTCACTTCTTGTTTGAAATCACAGACTGGAGACGTTTTATGATAGAATTTCTGATACTGATGCTAGAAGACTGACAGATCCTGCTAGCTGTGTGTGTGTGTGTGTGTGTGTGTGTGTGTGTGTGTGTGTATCATCCTGATATTAGATTCTAGTCTGTTAAATTAGAAACTTATTAACAATGGATTTAAAATAATCTCTATTTTGGAATCTGAAAGTCTGATTAGATCACTGTCTTGTTAAATGCTTGACATTTCAACTGCTAATCCGCAATACTGATTTCACTGTGTTACGATCTGATCTTATAAACCACAGCTGCAGCATTCTCCTGCACAATCTGGCATTTAGTTATTATTAGCTCTACATCTGTTCCAGTTTAGAGCTGAATGGGCTTTGAGGAAAGGGTTCTAGTGTTTTTTAGCCCACACAGATGTGAAGTTCTGGACGGTGATTGGTCAGAGAAAAAACAGTAAACAGAAGAAAAAAAAGTTTTTGTCTTGTGTGTTTGTGGTGAAGCCCACTTCAGTCATGGTGTCTGGAAACTTAATGTGGTTGAATTTGTGGTTGAATCATGGGTGAACAGGGTGAAGAGCAGCGGGCTGGGCACGCACCCTTGTGGTACCCCTGTGGTTAGCGTGATGATCTTAGATGGTTTTCCACCGACCTGTATATTTTGTGGTCTCTCTTATAAGTCAAGTTAAGTTTATTTCTATAGCGGTTTTTACGACAGACATCGTCTCAAGGCAACTTCACAGAAATCAACAGTGAAGGTGAATGGTGTGAATTTGTCCCTGATGAGCACCATGGAGACTGTGGGAAGGAACAACTCCCTTAGATGTTATGAGGAAGAAACCTTGAGAGGAACCAGACTTAAAAGGGAAACCCATCCTCATTTGGGTGACATCAAAAGTTTGATCATAAATCTTTCAACAATACAGAAGACTGGAGAGTGAGAACTAACATGAGTACTGGAGTATAAGATTATAAGTGATGATCTTTCTGCAGTCTTATACAGTCTTTATGGTTATAAAACTAGGAGCTAATGAGCTCAACAGATAAGATAAGAAGTCCAGCACCCAGTTATAGGCTGGATGAAGAGCTGCTGAGACGGCATCCTCCGTGGATCTGTTGGTTCTGTATGTAAACTGGAACGGGTCGTGTGAGGGAGGAATTGTTATTTAATGGAAGGAGTCTCCAGTGTCAGTGGTAAAGTTGCAACATGAAATGGGCATCTTCATGGCCAATAGATGTAAATGTAGATACAGATGTAAAAGCTGCAGTTTATCTGACAGAAGCTGCTATAAAACAGGGACATGATGCTTTAAGAACAGTAATGACCATCTTTCACCAATGAGCCAATAAGATTAATCTCTGTTTTTCACACAAATGCCACAGTAAGCCTCAGGAAATATAGGGATATAATGCCTACCAAACACCAAGTCCAAAAGCCCAATGCCTATCAAACATAGTGTAAAAACCTAATGCCTACCAAACACTCGGTCTAGAAAACTACTGCCTACCAAACACGCAGTCTAGAAAACTGCTGCCTACCAAACACGCAGTCTAGAAACCCAATGCCTACAGCTACATTTATTTTCTCAGTAGTGTCCGTATGTCCTGGTTTCCCAGGAGCAGCGATTTGAATGCACCATTAACCCCACAATTCCTCTCAACTGCTCTAAAATATGAGAGTGAAGGATGTATGCAAAATATGAGAATGCCTATGTCTGATTTAGAGTGCTGACACACACACACACACACACACACACACACACACACACACACACACGTCCTTTTCTCAACCTCTGTGTTTTAAAAAAACACTGAAGTCTAAAGGTTGAGCAGGGGGGGAGAATAAGACTTTCTGTAGTTAATAATCTAAAACAATGCACTAACTTCTATTCCTAACACACACACACACACACACACACACACACCCACACACATACACACACACATACACACACACATACACACACACATACACACACACACACACTCTCGGTTAAACATGAAAGCATGACTGTACTTTACAATTTGGTTTTATTTACGATTATTTTCACATTGAGGTGTGAAACAGGAGAGAGAGAAGAGTCTCCAAAGTTGGAACTGCTCCTGATGCAGCTGCTGGTATGATGGAATGTTTCTACAGGTCATTATCTTCTCTCAGTCAGAGGGAATGGTATTAGACTTAACACCATACAGCAGACAAAAATTATAGAAACACAAAAGAATCATGTCTAGAATCACAAGGATCTACCAGAGTCTAGAAACCAAATGCCAACCAAACACACAGTTTAGAAATGCAAGAATCTACCAAATACAGAGTCTAGAAACCAAATGCCTTCAAAACGTAGCGTGAAAGACTAATGATCTAGCACATACAGAGTCTAGAAAACAAATAATATCACATATCATCTGGAAATAAAGTGCATTTCAAACAGTCTAGAAACCAAATACCTACTAAATGTAGAGTCTAGAAACCCGGTGCGTACCAAACACAAGAGTCTGGAAACCCTGTGCATACCAAACACAAAAGTCTGGAAACCCAGTCCATGCCAAACACAAGAGTCTAGAAACCCAGTGCACACCAAACACAGGAGTCTAGAAACCCTGTGCATACCAAACACAAGAGTCTAGCAACCCTGTGCATACCAGACACAAGAGTCTGGAAACCCTGTGTGTACCAAACACAAGAGTCTAGATACCCAGTGCATACCAAAACACAAGAGTCTAGAAACCCTGTGCTTAAAAAAACAAACAAACAGGAAAACAAGAATCTAGAAATGGAGTGCATCCCAAACAGAGTTTAAAACCCCTATTTCTATCAAACACAAATGAACAGGAACTAGCACATTGTCTAGAAACTCAATAATCACTGAAACCTGCTGAGAAAATAAGGAAACTAGAATATGTGCCATGTCATTACACCAAAATAAAGTTTAATATCTCTACTCTCTGGAGCACTGAGACAAAGTCCACTGTTGTTTTTCTCCTCGACTTAAAACGTCCTACTAAATTTTTATTGTGTTTAATTCACCTGTTTATGGCTGTTTTCTAAAGAATGCTGTAAACCTGAAATGATTACAGGAAACATCCACCGTACAGGAAGTAGAAACTGCATCCACACTACAGGGGACGCAGAATTTCTCCAGTGTTACATTAATAGATGCGATGTCGTGCTCTGCAGGTCTGATCACCTGACTCGTCTCAGAGATGTGTGTGTTAAACCACTGAATGTCTCGTGTGCACTAGTGTGAACCTGTAGCTTTTCCACACTCACTAGTGCACTACATACCAGAGATCTCATACTTATTCACTACAGAAGTGCACTACAGAGACACGTTACACAGTGTGCCAGATATCTGCTCTGAAATTCCAACTTCCACACCTTCATCTAAACACCTGCTGGATTGAACGTATTTCCAGCTGAAAACAGGAAGCAGTCTGGAATATAATAAAGATTATAGAACAGGTTTTAGATTTAATTCTTAATAAAAACGACTCAATTCCTAGTGCACTATGTAGAAGGTTTCTGTGTGGTTACTGGTGAGATTCAGTGATTGTGTGGTGAAGCTTCAGGAGTTCTTGTGCACCACAATCAAGCAGAAAACCATCAAGTGGAGTTTTTAATGTATTAAAGAAAACTAGAAAAAAGTTACACAACATGAAAGATGGTGATACAATACACTCTCTCTCTCTCTCTCTCTCTCTCTCTCTCTCTCTCTCTCTATCTTCCTCTTATTCTCTCTTTTATACCATTTCTCTATCCATTCTCTCCGTTTCTCTTTCTCTCTCAGATTCAAATGTTGAACTCACCATATTCTGATGGCTCCTGTTGTTGTTGTTGTTCTTTATCCTCTGTTTTCTTCCCCATGCTGATATGATTCAGGAGCAGTTACAAACTTCAACATCAACATCCACAACACAAATCTCTTCTTCCGTTTCTCTCTCTCTCTCTCTCTCTCTCTCTCTCTCTCTCTCAGGTTACCAAGCAATGACGTCACGGCGCACCTGCTACTCACCTGTCCCTTCCGTGGTTTCGCTCCGCCCGGTTCAGTTCAGAGCGCCCTCTGGGGGCCGTGAAAGAAAACATCAACGGAACCGATGTGCAAGAAAGAAATGTAATTAAATAAAACTCACTAAAATTCTTCAGATCGAAGGGATTTGTTTCATTCTGTCCAAAATGTCTGCCTTTAAAATAATCTACAGCCCTCAAAGTACACTGTTAGTTTATAGTCTTACTTTATATTTTCTCTGGCTTATTCTTTTTGTCATGTATTTATTTTCTTTTTCTAGATCTCAGTATGTCAGGTAGAGTGTAGTGTAGAATAAAGTATAACACACTCCATCACAGGCTGAACAACACACCTGTACACACCTGTACTCTATACACCTCCTGCTTCCGCTTATTATTCATTCAAATCCATTATTCCTCATGTTTATTCTGTAACTAAAGGAGTCTAGTGTATTAAAAGGCTTGTGTAAAGAGTAGACCTGCCTTCTAAACACACACACACACACACACACACACACACACACACACACACACACACACACACACACACCCTTTATCACGAGTGGAATAACAGCATTATGAGAGGGAATAAGACACCATGAGGTTTTCTCTCATGCCTTTAAAATGTTAAAGTGCAGCAGGAGTGTGCGTCAGAGACACGCAATAAACACACACAATAAACACACACAATAAAGGAGGTACAGATACAGATACAGATATAGGTACAGATACAGGTAGAGTTAGAGGTACAGATACAGATAGAGGTACAGATACAGGTACAGATACAGATAGAGGTACAGATACAGATAGAGGTACAGATACAGATAGAGGCACAAATACAGATAGAGGCACATATAAAATTACATCGGCATTAGATAGAGGTACAGATACAGATAGAGGAACAAATACAGATAGAGGAACAGATACAGATAGAGGTACAGATACAGATAGAGGTACAGATACAGATAGAGGTACAGATACAGATACAGATATAGGTACAGATAAAGGTAGAGTTAGAGGTACAGATACAGATAGAGGTACAGATACAGGTAGAGGTACAAATACAGATAGAGGAACAGATACAGATAGAGGTACAGATACAGATAGAGGTACAGATACAGATAGAGGTACAGATACAGATAGAGGTACAGATACAGATAGAGGTACAGATACAGATAGAGGTACAGATACAGATAGAGGTACAGATACAGATAGAGGTACAGATACAGATAGAGGTACAGATACAGATAGAGGTACAGATACAGATAGAGGTACAGATACAGATAGAGGTACAGATACAGATAGAGGTACAGATACAGATATCAACGATAAAAGACCTAGGAGTTATTTTAGACAGCGACTTGTCTTTCAAAAATCATATTAATCAAGTTACAAAAACAGCCTTCTTTCACCTTAGAAATATTTCTAAGCTAAGAAATATGTTGTCCATATCGGATGCAGAGAAGCTCGTTCATGCGTTCATGACCTCCAGAATAGACTACTGTAATGCGTTACTAGGTGGAGGTCCTGCGTCATTAATAAACAAGCTTCAGTTAGTCCAGAATGCAGCAGCCAGAGTTCTTACAAGGGCAAGAAAATATCATCACATAACCCCGATCTTCTCGTCCCTACATTGGCTTCCTGTTAAGTTTCGAATAGACTACAAACTATTACTTCTCACTTATAACGCACTAAATGGTTTGGCTCCCATTTATCTATCCAGTCTTTTAACACGCTACAATCCGCCACGCTCCCTGAGATCTCAAAACTCTGGGCTTCTAGTAGTTCCTAGAATAGCAAAGTCCACTAAAGGTGGTAGAGCATTTTCACATTTAGCTCCTAAACTCTGGAATAGTCTTCCTGACGGTGTTCGGGGTTCAGACACACTCACCCAGTTTAAGTGTAGATTAAAAACATATCTTTTTAGCAAAGCCTACACATAACACACATCACATCATAACCTTGTGCTCAAGAACATCTGATCACATGCACATTATCAACTTGTGCTGTTAATATCATGAACAGCAGCTACGCTAATTCCTCTCCACTGCTTCTCTTTCTCTCCCCATCCCGAGACACCCTGAGGTTGGCCAGCTCCAGTCACCTCCCACCTCTTGGTGATTACGGACCATTGAAGAAGTAGATGCCGAACTCACAAACATCCCGAACCATCTAGAGACGTACCAGTGTCAATTGGATCCCGCTACATGTGTGGAGTTTTGACATTTGACAGATCCCATAACGCATCGCTTCAGCTGCTTTACCGAACACTAGACTACCTGAGAACATTCCAGCGTCAATTAAGTGGAGCTTCTGTTGATGTATTTAACTCTATGGTACAGTTATTGTGAAACAGCGCCTCACAGTGGTGAAGAGTGAAGTTGACTCTGAGTAGATGTTTACTGACACTGGCGGTAAACACGTGTGTTCCCATAACGCAGCGCTTCAGCTGCTTTACCGAACTCTAGACTACCTGAGAACATTCCAGCGTCAATTAAGTGGAGCTTCTGTTGATGTATTTAACTCTATGGTACAGTTATTGTGAAACAGCGCCTCACAGTGGTGAAGAGTGAAGTTGACTCTGAGTAGATGTTTACTGACACTGGCGGTAAACACGTGTGTGTGTGTGTGTGTGCGTGTGTGTGTGTGTGTGTTATTAGTGGAGCGAATGTGACTGTAATTAAGGAATTGAATCTGAGACGGAACTACGAGACAAAACATCACGAGAAGCTGAAGAACCTGAATGAAGAGCAGAAGATACATAAAGTAGAAGAGTTAAAGAAGAATCTGACATTTCAGCAAAATCACAAAGTGAAGCTGGAGTGAAAACAGAGGAGAAATCAGAGGAACATCAGCAGGTTATTTACTGAGGGAGAGTTTCTGAAGAGCTGCATGATGAAGCTGTGACACATCTGGTGTTCCACAGGAGAGCAAAATATTTTAAGTTATTCAAAGTTAAATTTTATTTATTCAGGAATAATATTCCTGTCTGTATTTATTCATATTTACATTAAAAAAAACCATTGTTTTATTGTGTTCAATAAATGTTAATCCTGTTCGTGTTTTGAGTTTTGGCCCCCTGTGCAATTGAGTTTGGTACAGGTAGAGGATCAGACTGAGGTAAAAGTAAAAGTACAGACATAAAGGTACAGGTAGAGTTTGAGGTACAGATGGAAGCACAGATGCAGATAGAGTTTGAGGTACAGATGGAGGTACAGGTAGGGTTTGAGGTACAGATGGAGGTACAGGTAGATTTAGGGGTACAGGTAAAGTTTGAGGTACAGATGGAGGTACAGGTAGGGTTTGAGGTACAGATAGAGGTACAAGTAGATTTAGGGGTACAGGTAGAGTTTGAGGTACAGATGGAGGTACAGGTAGATTTAGGGGTACAGGTAGAGTTTGAGGTACAGATGGCAGTACAGATAGGGTTTGAGGTACAGATGAAGGTACAGGTAGAGTTTGAGGTACAGATGAAGAGGTACAGGTAGATTTAGGGGTACAGGTAAAGTTTGAGGTACAGATGGAAGCACAGGTACGGTTTGAGGTACAGATAGATTTAGGGGTACAGTTAGAGTTTGAGGTACAGATGGAGGTACAGGTAGAGTTTGAGGTACAGATGGAGGTACAGGTAGATTTAGGGGTACAGGTAGAGTTTGAGGTACAGATGGAGGTACAGGTAGGGTGTAAGGTACAGATGGAGGTACAGGTAGATTTAGCGTTACAGATGGAGTTACAGGTAAAGTTTGAGGTACAGGTAGATTTAGGGGTACAGGTAGAGTTTAAGGTACAGATGGAGGTACAGGTAGATTTAGGGGTACAGGTAGAGTTTGAGGTACAGATAGAGGTACAGGAAGAGTTTGAGGTACAGGTAGGGTTTGAGGTACAGATAGAGGTACAGGTAGATTTAGGGGTACAGGTAGAGTTTGAGGTACAGATGGAGGTACAGGTAGAGTTTGAGGTACAGATGGAGGTCAGATAGGGTTTGAGGTACAGATAGAGGTACAGGTAGATTTAGGGGTACAGGTAGAGTTTGAGATACGGATGGAGGTACAGGTAGAGTTTGAGGTACAGATGGAGGTCAGGTAGGGTTTGAGGTACAGATAGATTTAGGGGTACAGGTAGAGTTTGAGATACAGATGGCGGTACAGGTAGGGTTTGAGGTACAGATAGAGGTACAGGTAGATTTAAGGGTACAGGTAGAGTTTGAGGTACAGATGAAGGTACAGGTAGGGTTTGAGGTACAGATAGAGGTACAGGTAGATTTAGGGGTACAGGTAGAGTTTGAGATACAGATGGCGGTACAGATAGGGTTTGAGGTACAGATGAAGGTACAGGTAGGGTTTGAGGTACAGATAGAGGTACAAGTAGATTTAGGGGTACAGGTAGAGTTTGAGGTACAGATGGAGGTACAGGTAGATTTAGGGGTACAGGTAGAGTTTGAGGTACAGATGGAAGCACAGATGCAGGTGGAGTTTAAGGTACAGATGGAGGTACCGGTAGAGTTTGAGGTACAGATGGAGGTACAGGTAGATTTAGGGGTACAGGTAGAGTTTGAGGTACAGATGGAAGCACAGATGCAGGTGGAGTTTAAGGTACAGATGAAGGTACAGGTAGAGTTTGAGGTACAGATGGAAGCACAGATGC
>MU549698.1:457195-477195 GCA_024362625.1 Silurus asotus
TATAATCCATATGATTTCAGGCTCAACACCATAACTTTCTGGCCTGGTAACGTCCTGATTCAACACTAAATTAACCAGTACTAATACTAATGCTTCTTAAAATAGTACTGTCTTAGTACCAAAAGTTTAATTCCAAAAACAAAACATCTGGGCTTTAAAACCAAACGTTACAATTTCACAGCCAATTAACCCACTTCCAGCACCACACACTTCCAGCACCACACACTTCCAGCACCACACACTTCCAGCACCACACACTTCCAGCACCACACAATACTACTCCATTTCCAGCACCACACAGCTCCAGGACCATACCATACTACTCCTACTGCTTCCTGGACCTTTTAGCAGCATTTGACACAGTCAACCACAAGACACTTTTGTCAAACCTCATGAGCCTCGGTATTTATGGAACAGCATGGGAATGGTTTGCTTCCTACCTAGAAGGTCGCTCATACCAGGTAACATGGAGGGGATCCACATCTGCTCCGTGCAGACTCACCACTGGTACTTGGTCTCCCACAAGACTTGGTATTTGGTCCCCTCCTTTTCTTCCTCTAAACCCACTCCATTGGTGAAGTCATATCCTCACATGGGTTTTCTTACCACTGCTATGCAGATGACACTCAACTCATCTTTTCTTTCCCTCCATCAGATACCACAGCTTTCACTCGGATCTCAGCATGCTTGACAGACATATCTTCATAGACGAGTGCTCACCAACTAAAACTCAACCCCAGCAAAACAGAACTGCTGGTCATCCCAGGTGATTCATCTCCAGGTCGAGATCTCCAAATAACACTTCATGACTCTCTGCTCTCCCCTTCAGCCACTGCTTGTAACCTTGGGGTAACTATGGACAATGAACTGTCTTTTTTCCCACATGTCGCTAATGTTGCTCGTTCTTGTCGATTTCATCCGAAGGATTCAACCATTTCTGTCCATACAGGCTGCCCAGGTGCTCGTTCAGTCTCTTGTGTTTTTAAAACAGACCTACTGCAACTCTCTGCTGGCAGGTCTTCCCCTGAACGCTATTCGTTCACTGCAAATTATACAAAATGCAGCTGCACGACTTGTGTTCAATCAGCCCAAGTTCTCCCACACCACCCCACTGCTGCGCTCCCTTCACTGGCTTCCAGTAGCTGCACGTATCAGATTCAAAACACTGATGATGCCTACAAGGCCAAAAATGGACCAGCACCATCTTACCTCAGTGACCTCATCACATCTCGCACTGCACCACGCTGTCTGAGATCCTCCAGCACTGCTCCACTGGTACCACCTTCTCTCAGAATGAGAGGTAAGTACAATTCAAGGCTCTTCTCTGTTCTGACAGAGGTGGTGGAATGAACTTCCCCTAGATGTCCGTACAGCAGAGTCCCTGATTATCTTTAAGCAACAACTGAAGACCTTCATCTTCCTGAAATACCTAAATTAGCACTTTCCAAGTTTGTAGAATTCGAGTTATATTTATATGAAGTGTGTAATCTGGTGTACAGTGTAGATTTATTCATTACTAGAGACTCAAAGCACTTTTGTACGTCACTCTGGATAAGAGCGTCTGCTAAATGCCGCAAATGTAAATGTAAATGTACTCCACTTCCAGCACCACACAGCTCCAGCACCACACAGCTCCAGCATCATACAGCTCCAGGACCACGCAGCTCCAGCACCATACCATACTACTCCACTTCCAGTACTATACTGCTCCAGTTCCAGAACCACACAGCTCCAGCACCATACTGCTCCAGCTTCAACACCATACAGCTTCAGCTCCATGCAGCTTCAGTACCATACAGCTCCACTTCCAAAAACAGACAGCTCCACTTCCAGTACAAGACAGCAGACAGATCCACTTCCAGTACCAGACAGCAGACAGCTACACTTCCAGTACCACTTCCAGTACCAGACAGCAGACAGATCCACTTCCAGTACCAGACAGCAGACAGCTACACTTCCAGTACCACTTCCAGTACCACTTCCAGTACCAGAAAGCAGACAGCTACACTTCCAGTACCAGAGAGCAACACTTCCAGTACCAGAGAGCAGACAGATCCACTTCCAGTTCCAGACAGCTACACTTCCAGTACCAAACAGCAGACAGGCCCACTTCCAGTACCAGACAGCTACACTTCCAGTACCAGACAGTTCCACTTATAGTATCAGAATCATACAGCTCCAGTACCAGAATCAATGGAATTTCTATTTAAATAGATATGATAATAAAATGATGAGGTTCTGGTATCACTCAGCTTCCAGGTCCAACAGCAAATCCAGTTCAAGTACAAAAAAGGTACTAAATAGATCTGGATTCAATACCAAACAGATACAGTTTTAAACTGTGAGAAGAATCTTGTTTTGAACTAAATGAAGAAACAAACAGATGGAACTCAGACCTGCAGATGATCCTCTCTGTCCGCACGATCCGATTGGCTATTCCTCTCCTCAACTTCCTGTTTATCTGGAGCGCTACCCACACCGGCGAATCAGGTCGCGCCAATGAGAGGGGTGTGTCCCCTTCTTTATTCACAACATCAATATCTGCCCCTCTGGACAGGAACAACCTGGAGGAGGGAAAAGAGAGAGAGAGAGAGAGGGAGAGAGAGAGAGAGAAGCATTAGATAAAGCCTTAAGACATATCAATATAAAATGTAAACAAATAATTAAGAAAATAAAAAATAAAAAAAAGGTTAAGAAAAATGAAAAGGTAGGAAAAAAGAATAAAAGAAAAAAAAAGAAGCAGAAAAGAGAGAGAGAAACTGATAAAAAAAAGAAAAAAGTTTAATCAGTATGACAGTATGAAGGACAGATAAAGAGACTAGACAGATAAATGGACCAAGACAGTGCTAAGATCAGAGAAAGACAGACAAACAGTATAAAGGACAAAAATATAGATGAACAGAGAGACAGAGTATAAAATAAAAAACAAACAGAGAGAGTGTAAAAGACATACAGTACAGGCAGAGAGACAGACAGTATGAGAGACAAAGAGAGAAAGATGGAAAGACAGAGAGAGAGAGAGAGAGAGAGAGAGAGAGAGAGCGTATGAGAGACAAAGACAGTATGAGAGACAGAAAGAGAAAAATACAGTATGAGAGAGAGAGACAGACGGAGAGACAAACAGCATGAGAGAGACAGATGGAGAGACAGACAGTATGAGAGACAAAGAGACAGTATGAGACACAGACGGAGAAACAGACAGTATGAGAGAGAGACAAAGAGAGAGAGAGAGACAGACAGTATGAGAGAGAGACAAAGAGAGAGAGAGAGACAGACAGTATGAGAGAGAGAGAGACAAACGGAGAGACAGACAGAGAGACAGACAGTATAAGAGAGACAGAGAGACAGATGGAGAGAGATAGAGAGACAGACGGAGAGACAGACAGTATAAGAGAGACAGAGAGACAGACGGAGAGACAGACAGAGAGACAGACAGTATGAGAGAGAGAGAAAGAGAGATGGAGAGACAGTATGAGAGACAAAGAGACAGTATGAGAGAGCGAGATAGAGAGAGAGATGGAGAGACAGACAGTATGAGAGACAAAGAGACAGTATGAGACACAGACGGAAAGACAGACAGTAAGAGAGAGAGATAGAAACAGAGAGAGAGAGAGAGAGATGGAGAAACAGACAGTATGAGAGAGAGAGAGAGAGAGAGAGACAGACAGTATGAGAGAGAGAGAAAGAGAGAGAGAGAGAGAGAGACAGAAGGAGAGACAGACAGTATAAGAGAGACAGAGAGACAGACGGAGAGACAGACAGAGAGACAGACAGAGAGACAGACAGTATAAGAGAGAGAGAAAGAGAGATGGAGAGACAGTATGAGAGACAAAGAGACAGTATGAGAGAGAGCGAGATAGAGAGAGAGATGAAGAGACAGACAGGATGAGAGACAAAGAGACAGTATGAGACACAGACGGAGAGACAGACAGTATGAGAGAGAGATAGAGACAGAGAGAGAGAGATGGAGAGACAGACAGTATGAGAGACAGACAATATGAGAGACAGACAGACGTGACGCAGTGGATGTGTCCCTCGCGGGCGGCGATGTGCAGAGGTGTGTCCCCGTGCAGGTTGATGGCGGTCAGGGGACATCCAGCATTTAGGATGAGTTCAGCGATCTCAGCACTGCCAGCAAACGACGCCCAGTGAGCACACACGTTCATCTCCTACACACACACACACACACACACACACACACACACACACACACACATTCAAGGATTCACACACATGTCCAAGTCTATGCTTCTGATGTGTGTGTGTGTGTGTGTGTGTGTGTGTGTGTGTGTGTGTGTGTGTGTGTGTGTGTGTGTGTGTGAAAGAGAGAGAGAGACCTTGTCCTTCAGTGTAACATCAGCTCCACGGTTCAGCAGTGCTCTGATCACATCCATGTGTTTATGTTCAGCAGCCCAGATTATAGGAGTCCAACCTCCATTGTCCTACAGAGAGACAGACAGATGGAGACAGACAGATGGAGACAGACAGATGGAGAAAGAAATTTAATGTTAACACTAGTCATAACTAATTTTAATAACAATCTCACACTAATCACTTTATGCTGTATGATGAGCAGATACACATACAGACAGACTTAGAAGACATACAGACAAGCACACATACAAGCAGACATAGAAGCAGACACACAGACAGACAAGCAGACAGAGAGACAGACAAGCAGACAGAGAGACAGACAAGCAGACAGAGAGACAGACAAGCAGACACACAGACAGACAAGCAGACACACAAGCAGACACGCAGACACACAAAGAGACAATCAGACACACAGACAGACAAGCAGACGCACACACAGACAAGCAGACACGCAGACAGATTGAATTCAAACAATTGTTATTTGTAGAGCAGATTTTTAACATTAGACACCATGTGTAGCAAAGTAGCATTGAACAGATAATGCAGTAATACAGAATGAATAAAAACAAACCCCAGACTCCAAACCCCAACCACATACTGTCCCTCAGAGTCATGTGAAGACCCACAGTAGTGGATGAACACACACTGAGCATGACCAGTACACACAAACACACAGCACCCACCATCTCCAACACACACTGAGCATGACCAGTACACACACACACACACACACACACCACCCACCATCTCCAACACACACTGAGCATGACCAGTACACACACACACACACACCACCCACCATCTCCAACACACACTGAGCATGACCAGTACACACACACACACACACCACCCACCATCTCCAACACACACTGAGCATGACCAGTACACACACACACACACACCACCCACCATCTCCAACACACACTGAGCATGACCAGTACACACACACACACACACCACCCACCATCTCCAACACACACTGAGCATGACCAGTACACACACACACACACACCACCCACCATCTCCAACACACACTGAGCATGACCAGTACACACACACACACACACCACCCACCATCTCCAACACACACTGAGCATGACCAGTACACACACACACACACACCACCCACCATCTCCAACACACACTGAGCATGACCAGTACACACACACACACACACCACCCACCATCTCCAACACACACTGAGCATGACCAGTACACACACACACACACACCACCCACCATCTCCAACACACACTGAGCATGACCAGTACACACACACACACACACCACCCACCATCTCCAACACACACTGAGCATGACCAGTACACACACACACACACACCACCCACCATCTCCAACACACACTGAGCATGACCAGTACACACACACACACACACCACCCACCATCTCCAACACACACTGAGCATGACCAGTACACACACACACACACACCACCCACCATCTCCAACACACACTGAGCATGACCAGTACACACACACACACACACCACCCACCATCTCCAACACACACTGAGCATGACCAGTACACACACACACACACACCACCCACCATCTCCAACACACACTGAGCATGACCAGTACACACACACACACACACCACCCACCATCTCCAACACACACTGAGCATGACCAGTACACACACACACACACACCACCCACCATCTCCAACACACACTGAGCATGACCAGTACACACACACACACACACCACCCACCATCTCCAACACACACTGAGCATGACCAGTACACACACACACACACACCACCCACCATCTCCAACACACACTGAGCATGACCAGTACACACACACACACACACCACCCACCATCTCCAACACACACTGAGCATGACCAGTACACACACACACACACACCACCCACCATCTCCAACACACACTGAGCATGACCAGTACACACACACACACACACCACCCACCATCTCCAACACACACTGAGCATGACCAGTACACACACACACACACACCACCCACCATCTCCAACACACACTGAGCATGACCAGTACACACACACACACACACCACCCACCATCTCCAACACACACTGAGCATGACCAGTACACACACACACACACACCACCCACCATCTCCAACACACACTGAGCATGACCAGTACACACACACACACACACCACCCACCATCTCCAACACACACTGAGCATGACCAGTACACACACACACACACACCACCCACCATCTCCAACACACACTGAGCATGACCAGTACACACACACACACACACCACCCACCATCTCCAACACACACTGAGCATGACCAGTACACACACACACACACACCACCCACCATCTCCAACACACACTGAGCATGACCAGTACACACACACACACACACCACCCACCATCTCCAACACACACTGAGCATGACCAGTACACACACACACACACACCACCCACCATCTCCAACACACACTGAGCATGACCAGTACACACACACACACACACCACCCACCATCTCCAACACACACTGAGCATGACCAGTACACACACACACACACACCACCCACCATCTCCAACACACACTGAGCATGACCAGTACACACACACACACACACCACCCACCATCTCCAACACACACTGAGCATGACCAGTACACACACACACACACACCACCCACCATCTCCAACACACACTGAGCATGACCAGTACACACACACACACACACCACCCACCATCTCCAACACACACTGAGCATGACCAGTACACACACACACACACACCACCCACCATCTCCAACACACACTGAGCATGACCAGTACACACACACACACACACCACCCACCATCTCCAACACACACTGAGCATGACCAGTACACACACACACACACACCACCCACCATCTCCAACACACACTGAGCATGACCAGTACACACACACACACACACCACCCACCATCTCCAACACACACTGAGCATGACCAGTACACACACACACACACACCACCCACCATCTCCAACACACACTGAGCATGACCAGTACACACACACACACACACCACCCACCATCTCCAACACACACTGAGCATGACCAGTACACACACACACACACACCACCCACCATCTCCAACACACACTGAGCATGACCAGTACACACACACACACACACCACCCACCATCTCCAACACACACTGAGCATGACCAGTACACACACACACACACACCACCCACCATCTCCAACACACACTGAGCATGACCAGTACACACACACACACACACCACCCACCATCTCCAACACACACTGAGCATGACCAGTACACACACACACACACACCACCCACCATCTCCAACACACACTGAGCATGACCAGTACACACACACACACACACCACCCACCATCTCCAACACACACTGAGCATGACCAGTACACACACACACACACACCACCCACCATCTCCAACACACACTGAGCATGACCAGTACACACACACACACACACCACCCACCATCTCCAACACACACTGAGCATGACCAGTACACACACACACACACACCACCCACCATCTCCAACACACACTGAGCATGACCAGTACACACACACACACACACCACCCACCATCTCCAACACACACTGAGCATGACCAGTACACACACACACACACACCACCCACCATCTCCAACACACACTGAGCATGACCAGTACACACACACACACACACCACCCACCATCTCCAACACACACTGAGCATGACCAGTACACACACACACACACACCACCCACCATCTCCAACACACACTGAGCATGACCAGTACACACACACACACACACCACCCACCATCTCCAACACACACTGAGCATGACCAGTACACACACACACACACACCACCCACCATCTCCAACACACACTGAGCATGACCAGTACACACACACACACACACCACCCACCATCTCCAACACACACTGAGCATGACCAGTACACACACACACACACACCACCCACCATCTCCAACACACACTGAGCATGACCAGTACACACACACACACACACCACCCACCATCTCCAACACACACTGAGCATGACCAGTACACACACACACACACACCACCCACCATCTCCAACACACACTGAGCATGACCAGTACACACACACACACACACCACCCACCATCTCCAACACACACTGAGCATGACCAGTACACACACACACACACACCACCCACCATCTCCAACACACACTGAGCATGACCAGTACACACACACACACACACCACCCACCATCTCCAACACACACTGAGCATGACCAGTACACACACACACACACACCACCCACCATCTCCAACACACACTGAGCATGACCAGTACACACACACACACACACCACCCACCATCTCCAACACACACTGAGCATGACCAGTACACACACACACACACACCACCCACCATCTCCAACACACACTGAGCATGACCAGTACACACACACACACACACCACCCACCATCTCCAACACACACTGAGCATGACCAGTACACACACACACACACACCACCCACCATCTCCAACACACACTGAGCATGACCAGTACACACACACACACACACCACCCACCATCTCCAACACACACTGAGCATGACCAGTACACACACACACACACACCACCCACCATCTCCAACACACACTGAGCATGACCAGTACACACACACACACACACCACCCACCATCTCCAACACACACTGAGCATGACCAGTACACACACACACACACACCACCCACCATCTCCAACACACACTGAGCATGACCAGTACACACACACACACACACCACCCACCATCTCCAACACACACTGAGCTATGACACGATTTTCATGGCGTTAGATTTATTTAATTCAGTCTGAATTTATCTTTTATTTACCTCAGTATTTATTATCATTATATATATATATATATATAGCACATTGTTATGATGCAGTACTGTTTTACTTGGAGTGATATGTTTTTATCCAGTATCCATTTTAAATTCGTTTGATAAATCAGTAATCAGCAGGTACGCTCTGACCTCGCTATCAGTATGATAAAATCCACTATGGGTCGACCTTTAACAAGCTCCTGCTCATGACTGTAACTAACGCATCATGCTGTTTATCTGTTTCAGCGGTCGCTCAGAGTGTGTTAGTCTGCTCTCAGTACAACGAGTCAGACAGTGAAAAGACCATGCTGAGATGCAATTTCATCACAAAAAAACTAAATACACTCGTCGTACTGCAGTGTTGCCAAATAATGACAGGAACAATCTAACAAAATAAAAAAAAAAACCAGTGTGTGTGGGGGGGTACTCACGACGTGGTAAACACAGGCTCCACTCTGTATAAGAAACTTTGTCACCTCCACTTGATTGTTAACGATGGCCTCCAGCAGTGGTGTCCTCTGAGACTTATCCTGGGCGTCCACTTTAGCGCCTGCCTAAAAGCACACACATACACAATTAAAACAAATTGCATCATCTCCTAAGTGGCTACATTTTTTGGTAGAATTGCATAAATTCACCAAATTCCCCTTGACAAGTGGCTAAACTCCCAGAATTTCCTTTAATTAAGTGGGTAAACACCCAGAATTCCCCTGAAAGAGGGGCTGAACTTCCAGAATTAAACCGGACAAGTAGCTAAACTCACAAAACTTCACTGGACAAATAGATAACCTCCCAGAATTCCCCTCAACAAGTGGTTAAACTCCCAGAACATCCCTGAATGAATGGCTAAACTCCTGGAATTCCCTTGGAAAAAGAATTCCCAAGAACTCCCAGATCGTCAATTGATGAGTAGCAAAATTCCCCTGACACCCTGAATTCCCCTGAATTTCCCTAGACAAATAACTTAACTGCCTGAGTTTTCATGAACAAGTGGTTAAACTCCCAGAATTACCTTAGACAAGAGGTTAAACTCCCAGAATTCCCATTAACAAGTGGTTAACCTACCAGAATTCCCCTGGACAAGTGTTTAAACTCCCAGAATTACCTTGTACAAGTGGTTAAACTCCCAGAATTCTCCTGGGCAAGTGGTTAACCTCCCAGAATTCCCCTGGACAAGTGGTTAACCTCCCAGATTTACCCTGAACAAGTGGTTAAACTCTCAGAATTACCCTGGACTAGTGGGAAAACTATCAGAATTTCCCTGAAAAAGAATTCACAAGAACTCCCAGTCCCACAACAAATCTCAGAATTCAAATGGATGAGTTGCTAAACTCCCCAAATTCCTTCGAACAAGTGGTTATACTCCCAGATTTCCCTTAGACAAGGGGTTAAACTACTAGAATTACCTTAGACAAGCTCCCAGTTCCACAACAACTCAGAATTCTCCAGGACAAGTGGCTATACGGCCTGAATTCCCCTGAACAAGTGGTTAAACTCTCAGAATTCCCCATGTCAAGAATTCCCAACAACTTTCAGTCCATTCACACCTCTCAGAATTCCAAAGGATGAACCTCCCAGTATTCCCCTGGACAAAGTGTCTAAACTCACAGAATTCCTCTGCAGAAGTGGAAAAACTCAAACCAACAATTTGTACAATTACCATGTGCAAGTGAACAAATTCCCCAAATTCCTTTGCAGTATTGCATAAATAATTCCCAACATTATCATTGATAAGTGGATAATCTTTCTAAATTTCTGCTGGCAACTAGAATAATTCTCAGAAATCTGATGTGGTACCTGTATGAGGAGGTAGCAGATCTCGATCAGGCCACGCTGAGCTGCAGCATGAAGGGCAGAGCGCCGATTCTGAGAGTCCGGCTGATACACTGGGTCTATACCTTCCACTACAGAGAGAGAGAGAGAGAGAGAGAGAGAGAGAGAGAGAGAGAGAGAGAGAGAGAGAGAGAGAGAGAGAAGGGAAGATTTGTTTAATTAATACCAGAGCTTATTGGTTTTTGATTGCTGAGAGGTTTTAAATATAGAGAGTTGATTGGACAGGTGCTGTGCTGTATTTACTGAGCATGAGTAGAACCCTCTGCACTTCGCCCTGTTTGGCCGCGGGATAGAGCTGACGTGGGTGGAACCGTAACTTCTTCTTCCTGATTCGAACAGAATGGAGAGAATTATTAACACTTCTACATACATGACATTGGGTGTGTGTGTGAAACCATATAAGTACCTCTCAGTCTCCTGATTGAGAATGGCTCTCTGCAGTGCTGCCCTGCAATCTCCAGCAGGCAGTGCTCCAGGACACACAGGCTTTCCATTGGGGAGGACAAGTGAGGGGCCAACACTGTCCACACCCCCTTCACCGAGGGCAACCACATCCTCAACTCCACCCACCCCTGAAGCTGTGGCAGTATTGGGGGGTACAGACTGAGGCACTACCCCTTTCCTGACCTCACCACGCCAGTGCATCCTTGCACTGACAAAGAAAGAGAAAATAGAAGTTAAGAAACAAACAGAAATAAGCAAGAGCACCTCCTGATCTTATGCAATGTCTGACCTGATTGGCTCCCCGCTCCTCTTCTTGCTGCTGAGCGTCGTAGTCGCTGCCGCCAGCGCGGAAGGCAGAAGCGGAGTGGTGGATGAGGCACTAGACGTGACAACTGCCCCTGAAGAGGATGACGGTGGGGGAATTGTGACTTCCTGTGCCTCGGAGGCATCCTCGCCACAATGGGGGCAGAAAAGCAAGCCGACGCCCACCGAACTGCCCCGGCTCCGCCCACCACCCAGCACAGACACACAGCTGCGGTGGAAACGATGAGCGATACGGATGTCCGGACAACACTCCAGAAAGGTCCCCTAGGACATTGTTTACATTGCACTGTGACCAGGTGTGTGTGGTGTTTGGTGTGTGGTGTGTGTGTGTGTGTGTGTGTGTGTGTGTGTCTTACAGAAAGGCAAAAGTAGCCACAGCCGGGGCAGCAGTGATGTTTCACCATATGGGAGCGATGGGTCTCACAGAGCACCATGAGAGAGACACGGCTAGAGGGACGCATCGTCTCCCCCTTTATAATGGAGTTGGTACAGCCCACCAGCTTAGATTCACATAGGGGCAATTATTATTACTACTGAAAACACAACACTTTATACTTTCTCTCTTTTTCTCTCTCTTTTTCTCACCTGTCCGTTGATGCTCTCAATGGCCATGCAAGTTGTTTGCGTGTTCGTCGTGAGTTTGTGCACCCGAGGAGCCTCCATTCTACAGCTACACAACGGCAACTCCTCCATACGCTCCATCTCTCTATCATCTACACACAATCAACACAAACCATCAGTATTAGGCCACGCCTCCTTCAGCGCATTTCAAAATGAGACGTACCTGTGTGAGGAGACAGGGTGGGAGTGTCTGAGGCAGAGATGTCCAGAGAACCAAGAGGAACTTCAGTGTACTCGGAGGAGCTTTTTACAGGAGGGGCTACAAAACACACACACATCTGGATTCACACATCCTTCACTCAGTAGAAGTGCAGATACTCATGTTTTAGAAGACTCTGGTAATAGGTGAAGTTCTGACTGCACTTTTTCACTCAAGTGAAAGTAAAGAAGTTTGGGCTTCGACATTCGTCACACTGGAGACTAAACCACATCATATGTAAATTAGGGCTGTCAAAATATTTAAATATTTAATTGCGATTAATCGTATCTGTTCTGGTGTCCCTTAAATTAATACGTTTTTAACAATACTAAGTGTTTAATACTCTAATCAGCATGGACATGGAGAAATATTGATGCTTTACGCAAATGTATGTTTATTATTAGTGAAACCGAACTCAACATGAGAGCATTAGAGTAAATATTCTTGTGAATGTTTTAAAGTAATGAGGGTTAAAATGACGTAAATCATCAGGACACCAAACAGAACCTTTGCTGTTTCCACACGGACGGTTAATGAGGCGAAACCAGAGAAACTGTAAATTTCATACAAATTACAGTATCAGAGGAAATTTGTTTTCAATGTGAACTGGTTTATTTAGTAGATATATTTCACCTCTTTTATATTTACATTTATTATAATAAAGAGTCACATAAACAGGTTGATGGACTAAAAACAGCACAGTGAGAAAGTCATGAGTCTGATGTGAAAATGTAAGAAGTAGAAAAGTACAGATATTTGTGTCAAAATGTAAAGAGTTAGTCTGTCTGTCCCTCTATCTATCTGCCTGTCCTTCTGTCCTTCTATCTATCCATCCATCCTTCTATCAGTCTGTCCCTCTATCTATCTGCCTGTCCTTTTGTCCTTCTATCTATCCATCCATCCTTCTATCAGTCTGTCCCTCTATCTATCTGCCTGTCCTTCTATCCATCCATCCTTCTATCAGTCTGTCTGCCTCTCCCTCTATCTATCTGCCTGTCCTTCTGTCCATCTATCCATCCATCCATCTCTCTATCAGTTTGTCTGCCTGTCCCTCTATCTATCTGCCTGTCCTTCTATCCATTCATGCATCCCTCTATCAGTCTATCTGCCTGTCCCTCTATCCATCCATCCATACATCCCTCTATCAGTCTGTCTGCATGTCCCTCTATCTATGAATCTTTCTGTCCCACTACCTTTCTCTCTGACCCCAGTCAATTCCCCCCAACACACCTCTGTCCGTCTCTGCAGCTGGCAGTGTGCCTCTCTTCCTGTCCTTTCTTTGCTGTTTCCATGGTGATTCACGCTCTCCTTTCTTTTTCAGCCTTTCTCTTGGCTGATCCGATGAAGACCCCTAAAGAGGCAAACCACACACACACACACACACACACACACACACACACACACCCTCTAAGTTAACCAGGAAAACACAGTCTTTCCTGTAATTGGTTGTAGACACTCACATGATCAGATGTTCTCTCCGTCTCGTCCTCCATTGGTACGTCCTCTCCCTCCATCATCCCATCTTCAGACTGTAACACACACACACACACCCACACCAGAAATCAGAAATCCACCTCACTGACTCAGCACAAAGAGAGACAGAACTGAGAAGACTAGAAACCCTGGTGTGTGTGTGTGTGTGTGTGTGTGTGTTTTAGCACCTTGCTGTCAGAGTAGATGACGTCGTCTCCTGCGTAACTGTTATACAGAAGGTGAAAGTCTTCCTCGTCTGCGTCATCATCCAGGTCCCCCAGCCAACCACAGCTCAGCTCTTTGGTCTCCGTGGCAACGTGCTCCACCTTCTCCACCACAGGTGAAGGTGATAGGGTCGCCTGTGTCTAACGCCAAAAACATTATTTATATAAACGTTACTTATTTATAAAAATAAGAAGGAAAAGGGGCGTGGCTTATACAGAGTTTGTTAATGACAATGTTTGCTAGTGTCAGGGTTCGTTAACGAGAATCTTTCCAGATTTTACACGCTGATTGGTTGCTATGGTTCACTTTTTCCCAAAATTAAAGTAAGCTCTTTTTTCTCCTCACATGTGTTGTTTTTTCTGAGGATTGTTCTGACTTTTCTGCAGGGGGCGCTGTGGAGTCAGTCTCCAACTTCAGTTTCTTCCTCTCTTAATAAAGAGAAAAAACAACAAAGCAAATGGGTTTTAGCATGAATTCTGTTCATTATTGTACATTTACATAATAAAAAGAGAGAGAGAAAGAAAGGAGGACAGAAAGAGGACAAACCTGTATCTGTGTCCAAAGTGATACATGGTTTTGGTTTCTCTGGAGTTACAGCGGTCTGGACAGTACGCACCTGAAACACACACACACACACACACACACACAAAAGACTTTTGGCGGGGAAATGTCCAATTGACAAAATTTGGAAGAGCCCATTCCGATTCAGAGGGGGGTCTGATACACAATGCATGTCAAACTGGAGCAAACCATTTCCTAAACAGGAGAGGATCTGGTAAACCATGAACCTAAAATGGAACAGTCCTTTTTCCTAAACAGTGGAGGGTCTGATACACCATCAGTTTTAAACTGGAACCCATTTCCTGAACAGACTGGGGGTCTGATACACCATCACTTTCACAATGCAACAAGCCATTTTCTCTAAAAATGGATTGATCCAATCATTTCTATGTATAGGGAGCGGCAGACGTTCAGTAGAAGAGATCATGGTTGACTCGAGAGGTCTTACCTGTGAGAGAGGGGGTCTGTTCATGGTCTTGCGAGCTCTGTGGATTTTGGGTGGGGGAGTGGACGTGGACGGGGTGGAGGACATTACGGAGGACGCCGAAGGGACCGGTGTCTTACTGCCCGGTCCACACACGCTCATTTTAGCACGACCAAAAACGGAAGAGGGTGAAGACGGAGGGAGCGATTTTACTGCATGACCTAGAAAAGAGACACCAGGAGGAATTAACGTACAAATTCAAACCAAATGAAACCTGAAAGTGGAAACAAGAGCTCGAGTTTTGTGATGGTTCACCTGGGAGGTGTTTCCCAGGTGCCTGAGATTTCTCACTGATCTGCTGGTCTTCTGGAGACATGTTCGGCTCTGCAACACATCACATCCCATCACAAACATGAATTACAGATCATTTATAACCTTATTATTACATTTCTATAAGCCTGTCTCTCCTTCAGTCTCTCCATCAGTCTCCCTCCTACTGTCTCATCATTTCTGTCCATCTCCTTCAGTCTCTTTATGTCTGTCTCTCTCCTTCAGTCTCTCCATCAGTCTTCCTCCTCCTGTCTCATCATTTCTGTCTCTCTCCTTCAGTCTCCCTCCCCCTGTATCATCATTTCTGTCCCTCTCCTTCAGTCTCTCGATCTCTGTCTCTCTCCTTTAGTCTCTCCATCAGTCTCCCTCCTCCTGTCTCATCATTTCTGTCCCTCTCCTTCAGTCTCTCTATGTCTGTCTCTCTCCTTCAGTCTCCCTCCTTCTGTGTCTCCATCAGTCTCTCTCCTCCTGTCTCTACTCCAGTCTCTCGATTTCTGTCTCTTCTTCGGTCTCTCTCCTCCTGTCTCTCAATTTCTGTCTCTCTCCTTCAGTCTCCCTCCTCCCGTCTCTCCATTAGTCTCTCTATTTCTGTCTCTTTCCTCCCGTCTCTCCATTTCTGCCTTTCTCCTTCGGTCTTCCTCCTCCTGTCTCTCCTTCAGTCTCCCTCCTCCTGTCTCTCCTATGGGCAATTCCACTAATTTTCTGTCATTTCTTTGATCTCTCAATCACCCTCTCTTTTGTCCAGTCTCTCTACTTCTATCTCTCCTTCAGCCTCTTCTTTGGTCTTTCTCTCTTTCTCTCTCTCTGTCTCCAGTCTCTCTCTCTCTCTCTCTCTCCTTCAGTCTCTTTCTCTACCAGTTTTCCTTCAGCTTCTCTTTCTTGTCTCACAATTTCACTGTCTTTCTATCTTCCTGTCTCTCCATTTCTGTCTATTTTTGGCTTTTTTTCCTTTTTTGTTTATTTCTCTTTTCCTGTCTCTCATCCCATCACTCCATCTGTGTCTCTCTCGTGTTTTGTAAACGAGTTTCATGAGTGATTTTATCCAGAATAAAGAGAGCTCACCCACGGGTTCGCAGTGCGCCGGACTACAGGCAGCCGAGTCCTAAAAAACAACACCACACACAATAATGCTAAGCAGATAATGCTAATTGCACAGTGTTCGTTTTATTTAAACATGCTGTGAAATCCGTTTGCATTGTGAAGCGTAAACATTTAAATCCGTTTGCATTGTGAAGCGTAAACATTTAAATTCTTTGTGATCGTAACACAATGATTTAATTCTCTGATAAATAAAACATTGGTAAAAGCCAATACTTCTTTCTCAGGAACCTTTTTAGACTTTAAAAAGGATGATCCAAGATGATCCTTTTCACTTCTTTAGCCCAAACATTTCCAAGTACTAGCAAAGCATCTGACACCAAAGGCGATCGTCAGATGCTGTTACAGTACAGAAATCTGGCTACAATTAATCAATAATCTTCATGACCTCGGATACAACAACCAGACACCCAGACCACGAATGCCGGTGGCCGGGAGAGGGGACATCGGAAGAAACCGGAGAGCGGCAAGTGGGCGAGTGTCTGTTCTAGGCTAAAGGCTAATCCTAGCTAGCCGGCTCTCCCGACCATTCGACTTTCAAACGCCTGCTTCCTGGACAAGCGAACACGCTGGATCTTGTTTACTGAAACAAAGAGACTCCACCTTCAGGGCAGGGGACAAGACGGTCTTAAGAACAGCAAGGACCAAACTTTCCTGTGCTATCAGAAAGGCGAAGTGCACACACGCCAAAAGAATCCATGGCCACTTCCAAGACAGCGGAGACACCCGGCAAATTTGGCAGGGCGTCCAGGCGATCTCAAACTACAAGAAAACCCACACCAAAAAAGTCTACAGTCTCCTGCCTCAATGACTATTGTACTGTCACTTTGAAAAGCTCGTCATGAGGCACATCAAGACCCAGCCACCACTCTCACTCGACCCAATGCAGTTCGTGTATCATCCAAACTGTTCCACAGATGATGCCATCTCCACAAACCCCAATCTGGCCCTCACCTACAATAAGGACACAAACATACAAATGCTGTTTATAGACTTTAGTCTAGAATTCAGTACAATCATCCCTCATTGTAAAGCTGAGCCTACTGGGTCTGAACACCTCCCTCTGTAACTGGATCCTGGACTTCCTGACTGGGAGACCGGATCGGAAACAGCATCTCCAGCACCACCACATTGAGCACTGGGGACCCTCAGGGCTGTCTGCTCAGCCCACTGCTGTACACTCTGCTGACTTAGGACTTTGTATCAACGCACAGCTCGAACCACATCATCAAGTTCGCCGATGACACGACCGTGGTGGGTCTCATCAGCAAGAACGATGAGTCAGCATACAGAAAGGAGGGGCAACGACTAACAGCCTGGTGTGGAGCTAGAAACCCGTTGACTTCAGGAGAGCACAAACTGCCATTCTCCACTGAACATCGATGGATCCTCCATGGAGATTGTCCACCTGGCAGATAACTTCACCTGGTCACTCAACATCAGCTCCATCACTAAGAAAGCCCAGCAGCACCTCTACTTCATGAGAAGGATGTAAAAAGCCCATCTCCCTCCCCTTCCTGACCTTGTTCTACAAAGGGAGGCCATTGAGAACATCCTGAGCAGTTGCATCACTGCCTGGTCTGGGAACTGCACCATCTCGGATCATCATTCGCACACATACACACACTCATCTGTGTGTTATTTAACTGCTACAACCTGAACTCAAACACACACCCAATACTCATTTCAGTTTCGAAAACGAAAAAACGCACCTCACCTGTGTTCTGAGCATCGGGAGAAAAAAACGTTTGTTTTTTTTAAACGCACGACGATGCCAAAAGATAAACTCCCGAGAGAAATAGTTGTGAAAGGAAGGAGGAAGACAGTGAACAATGACTTTTCTTGGTAGGCTACTGTTTAGATACAAGCCGTTGTAACGTGTTGAGTCTGGAGGGAGAGCTCGCTAACTCCAGTTACAACAGAAATCATATAATCACAGACAGGTTTCTAAACTCGTGCTTTTTTATTATTCTTGGCAAAGCGTTACGGGTTAGTCACAGAAACTTAGAAATGAGCATCAGAAAATAATAAGGACATATTCCTCAGTCTTGCACACATGCAGCAATAGCGGAAAAATGCGGCGACAGCCTGTTCCCAAAATACTGCTATGCTCCTAAAGAAGCCACAACATATTTCACCCATTACACCGTGTAACAGACTCTGTCTCTCATTAAAGCCTGTGTAAAGTTCATTAGTTTCAGTGTAGACACCTGCGGCTTATAGACAGGTGCGGCTCATTTATGTTCAAAATAAAAATCTTTGTAAAATTCAGTGGGTGCAGCTTATATATGGGTGCGTTTAATAATGATGTGGAAGTTTCACATTTTAATATTTTATTCAGAACACAACATCATCAACATGACATCAAATGTTTAAATTAAGAACATGTATAATTTAAAGGGAAATATAAGTTGATTTAAATTTCATGGCATCAACACATCTGAAAAAAGTTGGGACAAGGCCGTGTCTCCACTGTGTGGCGTCCTCTCTTCTCTTTATAACAGTCTGTACACGTCTGGGGACTGAGGAGACAAGATGTTTAAGTTTAGGAATAGGAATGTTCTCCCATTCTTGTCTAATACAGGCTTCTAGCTGCTCAACTGTCTCAGGTCTTCTCCTTCATCTTCCTCTTTATGATGCACCAAATGTTTTCTATGGGTGAAAGATCTGGACTGCAGGCTGGTCATCTCAGTACCCGGATTCTTCTTCTACACAGCATGATGTTGTAATTGATGCAGTATGTGGTCTGGTATTGTCATGTTGGAAAATGCGAGGTCTTTCCTGAAAGAGACGACGTCTGGATGGAGCACATGTTGTTCTAGAACTTGGATATACCTTTCAGCATTGATGGTGTCTTTCCAGATGTGTAAGCTGCCCATGCCACACACACTCATGCAACCTCATACCATCAGAGATGCAGGCTTCTGAACTGAGTGCTGATAACAACTTGGGTTGTCCTGATCCTCTTTAGTCCGGATGACATGGCGGTTTTCCCAGTTTTCCAATAAGAACTTCAGCTTTTGATTCTTCTGACCACAGAACAGTTTTCCACTTTGCCACAGTGCATTTTAAATGAGCCCTGTCCCGGAGAAAACACCTGAGCTTCTGGATCATGTTTAGATACGGCTTCTGTTTTGACCTATAGAGTTTTAGTCGTCACTGCCACTCTGAGAGACTCTTTTTATACCCAATCATGTTGCCAG
>MU549698.1:485616-512548 GCA_024362625.1 Silurus asotus
TGTGTGTGCTGGTGTATGGTTGTGTGTGTGGTGGTATGTAGATGTGTGTGCTGGTGTATGGTTGTGTGTGTGGTGGTATGTAGTTGTGTGTGCTGGTGTATGGTTGTGTGTGTGGTGGTATGTAGTTGTGTCTGCTGGTGTATGGTTGTGTGTGTGGTGGTATGTAGTTGTGTGTGCTGGTGTATGGTTGTGTGTGTGCTGGTATGTAGTTGTGTGTGCTGGTGTATGGTATAGTGGTTGTTGTGTGTGTGTGGTGGTATGTTGTTGTGTGTGGTGGTGTATGGTTGTGTGTGTGTGGTGGTATGTAGTTGTGTGTGTGGTGGTGTATGGTTGTGTGTGTGCTGGTGTATGGTTGTGTGTGTGGTGGTGTATGGTTGTGTGTGTGGTGGTATGTAGTTGTGTGTGCTGGTCTATAGTTGTGTGTGTGGTGGTATGTAGTTGTGTGTGCTGGTGTGTAGTTGTGTGTGGTTGTGTATGGTTGTGTGTGTGGTGGTATGTAGTTGTGTGTGGCGGTGTATGGTTGTGTGTGTGGGTGTATGGTTGTGTGTGTGGTGGTATGTAGTTGTGTGTGCTGGTATGTAGTTGTGTGTGCTGGTGTGATGATGTGTGATAGTGAACATGTTGATTCGCAGTAAAAATCCGTGAGAAGAATAAACTTCTTTTGGATCATGAGCAAAAATTCTTCTAATACATCGATTCAGGTGTGCACATGGGAAAATATAGCTGCAAATCTGTTTCATTCAAAACTCTCAATCAACTCATTTTCACATTTTTAAAACATGAAATAGTTTAGATTTAACATTGAATTAATGTCTTGTCTTCTCGTAGCTCCAAAGTTTCTGCTTCAATCCTCGAGTGTGTGTGGTTGTGTGTGTGGGTGTGTTGTTGTGTGTGTGTGGTGGTATGTAGTTGTGTGTGGCGGTGTATGGTTGTGTGTGTGGTGGTATGTAGTTGTGAGTGGCGGTGTATGGTTGTGTGTGTGGTGGTATGTAGTTGTGTGTGCTGGTGTATAGTTGTGTGTGTGGTGGTATGTAGTTGTGTGTGGTGGTGTATGGTTGTGTGTGTGGTGGTATGTAGTTGTGTGTGGTGGTGTACGGTTGTGTTACTGATGTATGGTTGTGTTACTGTAGGGCGCTGTACCGAAGGGAAATGCCACTAAAGAGTATATTGACAGTCTGCACCTGAAACCAGGTCAGGTCGTCTACAAGTGTCCTAAATGCTGCAGCATCAAACCTGACCGAGCTCACCACTGCAGGTAACACACACACACACACACACACACACACACACACACTATATATATCCACAAGTCATAAAGGTGCAGATGTTAAGGGGTTGATGGTGATTTGAGACACAGCCTGTGGCTCTGGGAGAGACTATGAGATGCACCATGGCCTACTTTCATAGAGAAACTCACTGTGTGTGTGTGTGTGTGTGTGTGTGTGTGTGTGTGTGTGTTTCCTCCCTGACAGTGTGTGTAAGCGCTGTATCAGGAAGATGGATCATCACTGTCCCTGGGTGAACAACTGTGTGGGTGAAAACAACCAGAAATACTTTGTGCTGTTTACGGTGAGAGCAGAACTCGGATCCCTCCAACCACTAACTGTATCTCAGTAACCTGTGTGGTTCCCCACACTGTTCCAAACAAACCTAACGGGTCTGGCTTTATCACACGTTTTCACTTCATCACAAGTGTGTGTGTGTGTGTGTGTGTGTGTGTGTGTGTGACCTTAAATCTCTCGTCTTAAATTCACACTTATTTCTCAACCACATATGGCATTAGAGGTCTAGATAGGTCTAGATCAGGGTAACCAAATTCCAATTCCTACACTAATGTCTGCACTGTTTTTTGTTTCTATGAAGCTCACACTGATTCTACATTGTGGTGAGTTGGGATGTAGATCTAGATCACTAATCCCAGCTGTCTAGACACTTAACATGAACATTTATCACAATAAATACAAATTCAGCCAAAGAAGAAAGTCATCACTATGTAAAGATATTTCCAAGACTTTAGACCTCCAATAAGACACCATCCCAGGTCATGTCTTTTGTCGAGACAAATGAGGCCAGGAAGGTCCAAGTAAGGACAGTTCCCCCCCACTCCCAGCTTCAAGATAGAGAACCAAGGAAATATCAAATCCCACATTAGAAAGTTCCAGTCCTGAGTTGCATCCCAAGTAAAGTCAAGATATTTCCGTGGTAACAAGTCTACTACAATGTTCTCAGGACTACCGGTTGCATGTAAGCGTCCATCACTGCACATCTCAACAACGATGGAACCATAATGGATGGATATTCGGTGTTGAGCTTCTCTTTTGAGTCTGGTTCCTCTCTAGGTTTTTACCTTGCCACAGTCACCACGGCTGCTCATCAGGAAAAAACACTCCGTTCACCTTCACTCTTAAATTCTGTACAGCTGCTTTTAAAGAAATAAACTTGACTTAAATGAGTTGGTGTCCAGTAACGACTGACCGAGTGAAGTCTTGAGTAAAGACCACCAGGTTCTGAGTACAGATGATGATTCCATTTACACACTCGAGGCTTAAAGTCCTAACGTTCTAAGTAAAGGCAGTCCTCATTCCTAAGACATGTTAGAAAAGCAGTAGAACACTGAGGTGATCATTCACAATCTTCTCCACTTCTTCCATGCTTTAATCATTTCTGCTGTAAAAAATCTCGTGCTGTAGGATTTTCTCTGGATTCTGTTTCCTCTGGATAACTTTATTATTTCTTTAGGATTGATTGAATGAAATAACATGGTCACTTGTACTATTTGATGAAGCAGCTTCTTCTATGTGTGTTGTAGATGTACATTGCTCTGATATCGCTCCATGCTCTCATCATGGTGGGGTTCCATTTCATCCTCTGCTTTGAGCAGGACTGGACAAGTAAGAACAACATGATACCTCTCAGAAAATATCCCTTTAGACCATCATCTCTCCCTCTATTCTTCATCCCATCACTCAATCCCTCTGTACCTCCATCCTTGGATCCTACATTCCAATTATTGATCCCTCTATTCCCTATCCCTTCCTATAATTATTCCATCACTTCATAATCAATCCTTCTCTCACTCCATCCCAATATTCATGGATGTGTTCTTCTAACACACGTGCTTTCATCTTTCCACCACTTTGCTTCTGCAATCCCTCCATCTCTGTACCATCTATTCATCCATTCACCCCTTCCCTCAGCCCTGTATCTTTTAATTTCAGTGTCATCCTCCCATCCCTGCCCCTCCTCCCTTCATTCATCTAGCGTTTCATACTCCTGTTCCCTCAATACCCCGTCCCCCACACTCCTCTATCCCTGTCTGTTTTCCCTCCTCAGAGTGCAGCAGCTTCTCCCCCCCGACCACGGTGGTCCTGCTGATCCTGCTGTGTTTCGAGGGTCTTCTCTTCTTCATTTTCACCGCCGTCATGTTCGGTAGCCAGATTCACTCCATCTGCACCGACGAGACTGTGAGTTGCACCCTAATCCCTTACCGCTGATCGTATCGTCATCATGACTGATGCTACATCCTGTCAAGACCTGTTTCATTCTGTGGCTTGAGCACTGCAGTGTGAAGTAAAAGTCTAGACTGTGCTCAGTGTCCTACATCTTCAGCAGCATTTCAAAAGCTGTGATCAAAAGCCCAAGTTAGTAAGTTCATCTGAAATACAGGCTACAGTAGTTACTTTGGACGGTCAGTTCTCAATGTCTAAACCAAACTGTGAAGTCTAGACGTCTCCACTACAGCAGGTATTGGGAGTTGTTTCCGGTTTGGACTGGTTAGCTCCTACCAAACGTGCTCCTATAAAGCAGAACTGGTGATGGGTTCATGGCACTCGTGGAGAGAAGACCAATCAGGTCTGATCCCACAGAAAAGCTACTGTAGCACAAACTGATGATAAAGTCGATGCTGGATCTGATGGAAAGGGAACAGAATACACAGAGTTTGATGCTCCTTTATAAAGATGTAATATTTCGTCTTTCCTCGTTTTGTTTTGGTGCCGTGTTGTAGGGTATAGAGCAGCTGAAGAAAGAAGAGCGACGATGGGCCAAGAGGTCCAAGTGGATGAACCTGAAAGTGGTCTTCGGCCACCCGTTCTCTTTAGCATGGTTCAATCCGCTGGCCGTTCCCGAGCACGGCAAAGCCGACCTGTTCCAGTACGTCGTCTGACTCGGACTGGGTTCTGATCCGCAGAGGAAGTGCACTGAGATGGCCTTATTCTCCAGTTCATTCTTTTCAGGGGTGATTCAGGGGCGTGTCCTTAGAGTGTATAAAAAAACTGCCTTTTTGGTCATTTTTCTACTTGGATTATATTTTCACACGTCTGGTGTGAGTATAATATATAAATTTTTAACCGGTTCTCCGTCTATTAAAGGAATGTTTATGGTAGGACACTAACAAGACCTTTAGGACAAGACCACTCTCATCCATCGTGAGTGGGGTTCCATTTTCAGTGGAAATGTTCCATAGTATTTCATTCACATCGGTTCCTCAGTAGTGAAAACATCATGAATATAAATGTTTCTTTTTTTTCTGCTATTAAATAATGTATTTTTAAAATGGGACGTACCATCTCACGGAGACGGGGTGATCTCCATCTTACGGAGACGGGGTGATCTCCATCTTACGGAGACGGGGTGATCTCCATCTTACGGAGACGGGGAGATCATCTCACGGAGACGGGGTGATCTCCATCTTACGGAGACGTGGAGATCATCTCACGGAAACGGGGTGATCTCCATCTCACGGAGACGGGGTGATCTCCATCTTACGGAGACGGGGAGATCATCTCACGGAAACGGGGTGATCTCCATCTCACGGAGACGGGGTGATCTCCATCTTACGGAGACGGGGAGATCATCTCACGGAAACGGGGTGATCTCCATCTCACGGAGACGGGGTGATCTCAATCTCACAGAGACGGGGTGATCTCCATCACACGGAGACGGGGTGATCTCCATTTCACGGAGACGGGGTGATCTCCATCTCACGGAGACGGGGTGATCTCCATCTCACGGAGACGGGGTGATCTCCATCTCACGGAGACGGGGAGATCTCAATCTCACAGAGACGGGGAGATCTCCATCTCACACTGACCTACAATTCACACTTTCATTTATCTTTTACTTTAACTATTCTGTCCTCCAGAAATGCTTTTTTAAGCATTAAAACGTTTGTTTAGCTTTTACCAACGTTGATATGCAAAAAGTGGTGGTTGTTTTTTTCCAAAGTTTGTACAAGAGGTGCCCTCAAATCCTCAATGTTTCTCCTCCTCTAGTTTGCATTATGGAGATTATTATCTCTTATCTTCTGATCATGTTATTAGATTAGTCTGCTCTGGTATACTGAACATGAGATGGACGACCCTTTAGTGTCTGAGATACTTCACCAACTTGATGGTTCATCTTGTGAAGCCAGCTAGAAAAAAACTGATACCCAGTTTCTGGGGAAAAAAAGATGGTTCATCTTGGCCACTGTACCACTGTGAAAAGACTCTGCTAGAACATCATCAAGAAGTGTACAAACATCAAGTCATGAACATCAGGTCAAAACTTGTTCCATGGTAGCTAAAGAGGTGGTTCAGGGTGGAGGGGTATTTACCCTCCTACGTCTGCATTCTTTACCCATCATGCTCATGGCATCTTCACAACCAATCCTCAGACCTCTCCTGTGTCACGCAACAGAGACCAATCAGTGTGGGTGAAATCAGGCAAGTGGTGACTGTTGACTAGCTTTCAGACAATACGCCATTCCTCCAAACTCCAAAGCGTTATTTTCCTGATCAATCACTCTTTTTCTATTATTCAGTTCATTGTGTTTTCCTGCTATTGTAAACGTAGCGCTCGCCATCTGGAACATTGGGGGGTTTTTTTTGCACAAATTTTAAACACCTAAAATATAGCCGTGTACAATCAGACCGCTTCAAAACACAAAAACACACACCGGTTTAATCACACGGTTTAAGTCCTGGACTTGTGTTGCATTGTACATAATGATTAAACCAGCATGAAGAGGAGTTCACGTGTACTTCACTGCACAGTGACGTTCTTTCTTCTCATCTCCAGGGTTCCTGCAGGTTTCATCAAGTAAAATGTTTTTAGGACCATTTTAAGAATGATTTCACTTCATCAAACACACACACACACACACACACACACACACAAATACGTTGTTGGTGACTTGCTTTAACCCAGAACTAAATTATTTTGTTTGTTTTTGTATCGAACCAAATATCACTAAACCTGCACTTCCCCCAAATGAAATGCGTTTTAGGTCTGCGGTACAATCCGAGAGATTCGCTCCAATAACAGGAAGCTGATTAGCTGTTGCATGTTGGTCTTATTTGTAGTCGTAATACAGAGAATTAGATTTGGACCAGCGAAAGAAAGAACCATGAACTTTCTAAAGGGCTGCAGGAGCATTTCAATGAGCAATACGAGGCAGCGCTACATGGACATTGAAAAATTAAGACCTGTTTAAAATGATTAAAGACCTACAACAGTGACTTGAAGACCCCACGGAAACCCTGATATACCCGATTGGTAGAAAGTTCGGCCACTGCCCCTGGAACGCAGTGTTTAGGGCCTTACTTAAGGGCCCCATAAAGTGGCAGCTTGGTGATACCAGGGCTCAATCCCTGAGCCTTAACCATTGTGCTCCCTCTTCCTGTAGAAGCTTGAGGGATCCACCAGATCAGATTTCCTGGCTTTGGATGGGTCTGATGTGAAGTATTATACGTATATTTAAATACTGATAAATTATGGAATAATGATCTGGTGGTTGGACTTCCCAAACTCGGGCCTTAACTACACTCCTGCTGCTGTAGAACCTGAAGAACGTTCAACGTTTTCCCCAGAATAGATCTCAGTCAAGATACAGGATCAAACATCAGGTGGTGGAACCTTCTCAAAACACCTGCTAAAGACCAGAGTCAGACCAGGAGAAGATCTGAATCCATCCCATGGATGTTCGGTTCTTGTAGTCCAGATTGTGCCTTTGGGTTGTGTGATGCAGAAGAAAAATAGTATTCGGTATCTTTTTATTGATTTTTTTTTTACTGTCTTCTGGGTTTTAATGGGTTTTTGTTGCAGCTGCTTTAACGTCTGTGTTTTATAATTAAATGCAATAAATTTGAATGTTCTTTCTAAAGAAACGTCTCACACACTTTTAATTATGGTGTCCTTCCTCATGGTCAAGTTGTAGTAATGAGTTGATGTTAATGAGCAACAGCACTCTCGAGTCTGGTCTGCAGGTCAGGTGGTGGTGATTCATTCTTCATCACAGCAGTACAGACAGAAGCACAGATTCAGTCTGATATCGTCTCCATAGTAACAGCTGATTCACCTGCACATCAGCTGCCCAAAATAAACAGATTTATAGGTGAGGTTCAGTCAGGAGTCTCCAGTGTCAGTGCTTAATAAGAGGTACAGCTTGATGTTTGATGATCTTCAGGACAGTTTACATTTAGTTTATGCTCTCGGTAACAACATCGAGGTAAAGGCCATTTAGAGCTGCTGGAACAAACGTGAAAACAGGAAGTACCTGGATTGTGACAGATGTCCAGTTGTGTTTTATAGAAAATGATTGCTGAGGTGCAGTTATATGGTGGTAACAGTAAGTTCTCCTTCCACCTCCAAAAGTTCAGAGACTGCTTTTGTAACACGCCAACAGGTGGTAGCACAAGGCTGCACGCACAGTCACAGAGAGCACCGACCGTCATAAGTCAGTGTGCCAAAATACATCGTCCTGTGGACATCAGGATCTGTGTAATTGGTGCTGTTCTGACCACGTGAGCACCCTGTCTCAGGGCTCCTCCTGACACGTGACCCAACACGATCTCACTTCCGCACCCACCCTACTCACCAGATTTGGCTCCTGCTGACTTCGCCATCTTCCCCAAGATGAAAGATGCAGCTCAAAGGTCTCCATTTTAACACCACTGCGGAGATCTGACACGAACAGCAGAAGCTTGACACGCTTTAAAAAGAAGACTTCCAGGAGATACTCCAGAAGAACACAGGGGGCGCTGTATTGCTGTGTAAGGGGACTATTAGGAAGGTGCTTGTGTGGAAATGTAGATAAATAAAGAACATTTTTGTAAACAGATCAAGTCTTAAACATTTTGGTAACACTTTGTATAATCTATTCAACAGATGATTCCTCCTCACACTGGATTGGTGCATCGTTTCTTTTTATTTTCACATTTATCACATTAATGTACAGCAGATGATTCGTTGATCGTATACAGCTGATATGTAGCAAACCGGCACGTCCTGATATTACATTCAATTAAACAAAGAAACAACTCGAGTTTTATAGCCAAGAGCGAGCGCAGTTTTATAGCTAGCAGGTTAAAGCTACACATAGCATCCTCCAAAAGTATTGGAACAGCAAGAGGCAGAGATGAAGATTAATAACAGATGAGAAAGTTCAGGGTTTAGTGACTGATTATTTATTTATTTATTGGCACACGTGACTAACAGGTGTTTCAGGTTGCCCAGGGGTGTAAATAGTTCTGAATATCTACTCCATCATGGTTACTGCATAACCAACAAGCTCCACAGGGCAGCGGTGAAGGCCTCACAGTGAGGAGATGATTTTAAGAGCAGAAGAAAGTCGATACCACATAAATCTCATCAGCAGTAAGAATCCAAAGATCAGGTAGGAAAGAAATAAGTGGTGATCCACAAAAGATCAGGAACTAAGAAGAACATCATCTAAAATGCTGGAAAAGTCTAAGCTGATGAGTGAAGCATGGTGGGGGTAGTGGTGATGTCATGGTTTGCATGGTCTGCTTCTGAAACAGACTCAGAAGTCTCCAGAAACACACTGCACACTGATCTGATCAGGAGGAACTTCATAATGAAGAAACACACACCTAAGTCATAATAGAGGACTTTAGTGGAGGGCAAAAGGGGAAGGGTTTAGACTGGACAAGTCCATCAGCAGACCTTCAGCCCAACTGAGCAGCATTTCACCTCCTGAAGAGAAGAATGAACGGAGAAGGATCCATCGTCTTATATCGTCTTGATTTTAATGACCTTTCAGTTCCAATACTTGTGGAGGAACCTATATGATGCCTGGTTCATGTCCAGTAAAACTCCCATAATATACACCACATGACCAAAAGTATTCAGACACCTGACTTCTCCTAAATGTTATACAAAGATGGAGACAAATTTTATCGGTTGTCTTTAGATACTTGACTTGAACTAAGAGCCCCAAAACCTGTTCCAGCATGACCATGCCCCTGTGCTCAAAGCCAGCTCCATGAAGATCTAACAACCATGGGTTGGAAGATGTGGAAGATCTCCTGCTATAGAGCTCCATCCCTATTGAACATGAATGAATGTGAACGCTGACTCTGCACCCCAGGTACCTCCTCACCTCAGCTACATCACAACCTGACTTCACTAACACACATGGAGCTGCATGAATCTCCACAAAATCTAGTGGAACATCTTCCCAGAAGAGTGGAGCTCGTTATCACAGAAAAAAACGACGCACACAGCAATCTCAGGTGTCCACAAACTTTTGGCTGTATTGTGTATATTGTATTAGCAGCAAGAACAAAGACAGACATCATTATTAAACTGGATAAATATGAAGGAACCTCATGCTGAATCTGTTTCTATTCTACTGACGTGGTGATTCTGGATCTCAATCCTACGACATTAACGAAATAAAACGACGTAACGGATTGTAGCTTCAGCTGCCGACGTTTAGCTCAAGATAAAAAAAACCCAGAAGAAATACAGAAAAAAGCCTCAGCATCTCAGATTGAGTATAGAAATCTCTCACATTATCAGGGATTCACACCAAAATAAATAAACAGTGTCTGTGAAAAGGGCGGGGCTTCTGCATGTTCCTGTTGTTTCTATAGTAAAAAGTAAAAACATGTGAATGAGTGGATGAAGTTCTGTGGAGTCAAAATGGAAGATTTGCATCTCCAGCAGAAGAACTTGTGTGAGAAGGAGACCAGAAGAGAAGATGTGATCAGAAGGTTAATGGTTTGGGGTTGTTCTGGAGTAGAGAAGGTTCCGGAAAGTAGAAGAATCCTAAACCAACATGTCTCCCATTCCACACTTCAACACCATGAAGTTCCGCCTGGACGATGAGCTGAAGCACACGTCTGAGTTCTGTACGTGTTGTTCAGACAGACGTCTGGAGTGATCTCTATCATGGAACCACCTGCCCAGTCACCACACCTCAATCCTACTGAACTGCTCTGGAATCTACTAGAAATCTCCTCCTAATGAAGATGATCTTTGGAGAGTTTTAGGCACGGCAAAGTATTTCAGCTGAACGTTTGGAGAACCGAAGTGCCCTGATGCTGAGAGTGTAAAAACTGTTCTTCATGATGGGAGGATTTTACAATGAAAAAGTCTGGAAAAAAGTATCAATTTGTTTGGTCAAACGACGTCTTCAGAGTTACATTAGCGAGTTGCATAGAAACAGAAGGAACGTACACGTGTCTCTCAAACACCATAAAACACACTTTTCACAGACACTCCACGTAAACAACTTTGGATTTTGAGAAAAGAAAAAAAGGCGTCCAGCTTGGAGGTTCTCCTGATCAGCTGGATGCTGGAAGCCTCGGAGATTCACAGCGGAGAGGAAACGCAGGCCTCATCGTCTGAGTTTTGCTACATGGATCCTAAAAGTTGTAGAGACTCGCAGACTTGCTGCTGAGACACACGAGCAGTCTGAAGGCCAACATTCTCCTTGTAAAAACTTCCCAGAAAAAGCAGCAGCGCTCACGTGAAAAAGAGATGACGTGAAACAGTTGGCCAGCAAAAAAAAAAAGTGTTCAGCCGTTAGCGATTATTTCACTGAATCTTTCACAAGAACTACGATATAAAGCTGCGAATTCTATTTCAATTTAGCAGCTAATTTTAATTACTAAAGAGAAACGAGGAGAATCCTCACCGTTAGCATACAATTACTTCCTCTCTTTTAACCGTTAGCATACAATTACTTCCTCTTCTTTAACTGTTAGCATACAATTACTTCCTCTTCTTTAACTGTTAGCATACAATTACTTCCTCTCTTTTAACTGTTAGCATACAATTACTTCCTCTTATTTAGCTGTTAGCATACAATCACTTCCTCTTCTTTAACTGTTAGCATACAATTACTTCCTCTTCTTTAACTGTTAGCATACAATTACTTCCTCTTTTAACTGTTAGCATACAATTACTTCCTCTTCTTTAGCTGTTAGCATACAATTACTTCCTCTTTTAACTGTTAGCATACAATTACTTCCTCTTATTTAGCTGTTAGCATACAATTACTTCCTCTTTTAACTGTTAGCATACAATTACTTCTTTAACTGCTATCATACAATTACTTCCTCTTTTAACTGTTAGCATACAATTACTTCCTCTTCTTTAACTGTTAGCATACAATTACTTCCTCTTCTTTTATCATACAATTACTTCCTCTTTTAACTGTTAGCATACAATTACTTCCTCTTCTTTAACTGTTAGCATACAATTACTTCCTCTTCTTTAACTGTTAGCATACAATTACTTCCTCTTTTAACTGTTAGCATACAATTACTTCTTCTTTAACTGTTAGCATACAATTACTTCTTTAACCGTTAGCATACAATTACTTCCTCTTCTTTAACTGTTAGCAGTTTTTACACAATTAATTAAACTGACTTATTGTCTAAGAAAAATATCCTGTGTTTCACATCCTGGGTATTAGCGAGATCTGTTGAACACGCTCATGCTAGCACTGTTATTAGCGTGTAGGTAGAACCTGAGCCGCAGTGTGTTTACATGCCTGTTAGCTACATTTTTATTCATTAGCATCAGTTTATTTTGGCTGTTTGAAGTAAATAAACAATTTGCGGTCACTAGCATGTTTACGTGCGCGCTAGCTTTCACTTATTGTTAGCATGAAAGATGTGGCATGATGTTGCTGAAACTCCATGTACACTGGGTTTGGATGAAGGAGGTCATGGAAGTTCTGGATTCGGCTGTGCATTTTGGTGCTACGTTCCTGAAAGCACGTCAGGTATTGATTTTTATTTTTTTCAAACGCAAAAGAAAGACGAGCGACGGCTTCGTTTCAGAGATTTGTGCTGGTCGTTATTGCATCCGTGCAGATCACAGTGACGCGTCCATGAAGAAGATGATGAAAATCTGTGATGTTCTCACGCAGATCTGAGATGGATACAGATGGAGAAAAAAAAAAAAAAGGGTATCTGATTTCTGTAGAGCTGTTTCTAGTTTATGAGTTCATCACGTGGAAGAAGTGCAGAGGCTCAGAGGAACTCATGTAACCATACTGTTCACTACTGTACTGACCGCTCCTGCCCCCTCTCCATCCTCCTCTCCACCCACCACCCTCTTCTCCATCCTCCTCTCCACCCACCACCCTCTTCTCCACCCTCCTCTCCACCCACCACCCTCTTCTCCACCCTCCTCTCCACCCACCACCCTCTTCTCCACCCCCCTCCATCCTCCCCTCCCCCCACCCCCCTCTTCTCCATCCTCCTCTCCACCCCCCTCCCTCTTCTCCACCCTCCTCTCCACCCACCACCCTCTTCTCCACCCCCCTCTCCATCCTCCTCTCCACCCACTATACCACCCTCATCTACACCCCTTCTACACCCTCCTCTCCACCCACCATCCAAATGATTCATAACATTCCATTCGAGATGCCCACAGCTGCTGGGGTCACACCAGCTGCTGCATGCTGTTGTAGGAAGCTGTGGTTGAATGTAAGGATTTGAATAAAAGGTTGTGATGAAGTTGCAGAGATGATCTGTGTTTCTAGTGAGCGTACGTAGTGACCACACTATGATAACTAGCATGTAGCACATTTAGCTTGTGTTTAACTAGCCTGTGCTTAGATGTGAGTTGGAAGGAAGAAAAAAAAAACACCTGCTAGGACCTGCAGAAGAAGAACGTCGTTCTTGCTTTCCTTTCTTTAGCTTCTTTATCCCTCCATCACCCCACACCAGCAGGTGCAGCACTGAAGTCTTAGGTATGATCCAATATTCACACAAAGCTCCTGTCATGGTATCATGAGGTGTTTACAACAAAAAAACCAAAAGGATCTGTGACTGTTCTCAAGCCCCGAGTCAGAACCTTTTCCTGCTCCTACAAAGCGACCCCAACAATCCATGAGGAAATTTCTGTCCATGTTCTTCTCAAAACGTCCATCAAGGCTGAGAGAAATCAAAATGTCCGTCCTGCCCACTATCAACATCAAGAACACAGATGATGCTCATTTTAACAAAGATCTCCTCTTTGGAGCTCAAATGTGCCAAGGATCCTGATTCCTGAGCGCAGATGTAATGAGACGAGGGGGCGGAGTCAGGTGATGAGGTTCTTCAAAAGGTTTGGATAATTTTTTCAGTTATGACTAATGACTAGCTACAATGCTAATGTGAACCTTTCTGCATATGTGCTTGGTGAGAAGATACATTTTAATAACCGAAGCTTGTGTTTTTTTTCCATCACAGCTGTAAATCTCTGGAAGCCGCCGTCGCTCGTCACGTCGCTCGTCACATCACGTCGCTCGTCACGTCACGCCGCTCGCGTCCTCACTTCATGTCATCTCATTCATCCTTTTTTGAGGTCTCGGAGTGTGTGTCGGTGGAGGAAGAGCGTTGGAGCACCAGGAGACCCGAGAGTGTGAGCGAGACCCCGACCCACCACAGAGCCACGAGGCTGTCCCCGAAGATGAGCTGCCCGAGGAGCGCCTGAGGAACCAAAGACACAGGAAACATCTTCAATATACTCGCAATGATCTGAGACTCCAAATTAATTTTTATTTGATTACGGGTTAAACCTACACAATACTGACAAAAGTATTTGGACACCCGACTTTTCCACCCATATGTGCTTCTTCTCCAGGATGCAGGAGCATGAAAAAGTGGAAGATCTCCTGCTATAGAGCTCTGACCGTCAACATCCTTAGATGGAGGTTATTATGAAAGCAAATTGGCCTGTATGGTCAAAAATTTGTGGCCACCTGACCACCTGCTTCTTTCTGAACATCCCATTCCACATTCAGTCTCCATTCACTGTTCTAATGAGCTCCACTCTTCTGGGAAGATGTTCCATTGGATGATTCTGGAGATCCATTCAGCTACAAGGGTGTTAGTAAAGTCAAGTAGTGATGTAGGTGAGAAGGGGAAGAGGTTCCTGGGGTGCAGTCAGCGTTTACATTCATCTCAAAGGTGTTCAATAAGAGCTCTTTAGCAGGAGATCTTCCACATCTTCCAACCCATGAAAAGCAGATCTTCATGGAGCTGGCTTTGTGCACAGAGGAATTGTCATGCTTCTGCATCCAAAGAAATCCAAATCCTGATACAATTATGTGCTGCAGTCTGGAGGAAAAAAAAAAACCACCAAGTCGGCTGTCCAAATATTTTTGGTCATATAACGTATGTCAATCCATTTGTAGTCATTTTTCGCTGGAGAAGTAGAAAACTGGTAGAACTGAAGACCATCATGGACTCGAGATCAGTAATAACATCTGGAAATAGATTTCACGACCCATTTGTTTTCCTGGAATCTAAAGAGAAATGAGATCTGAAACATTTACTTATGATGATGCAGTAATCTGTCCACTTGTTATTATCTCTATAACACAAGGTCAAACAAGGTCAAGGACAGATACTGGGAGACATGCACATCACTAAACCACGAGATTAGCGTCATCTCATCGTGAGAAGCTAAAATGACCGTCTCCAGCAAATGTCTCAAGCATTCTGCTCTAGAGAACTAACCCCTGCTGAAGGACATGGCCACGCCCAGAACATACTCTGACTGAAGGACATCAGGAGAACTCCAGCAGGGTATCAAAACACACACTTTCATCCAAGCTCCATGTTTTAGTTCTCAGTTTTGTAGCAGGAACTTCTCTCTCTTGAATATTGAGAGAAACTCAGGTTCTCTAAGAACAAGGATGATGCTCATTGAAATGTGGTGCACCTTTCTGCAGCTTGAACGTACCAAGAATGACATTTTAATGCAGTTCTGAGCTGAGACGAGGGGGAGGAGTCAGGCTGGAGTTCATAATAGAGGTTTGGATTCCAATAAAATGTCAGGGTTCACAGTTCAAAACATTCCTGTGCCTTACTTCCTATCTATCTACACATCCATCCATCCATCCATCCATCCATCCATCCATCCGTCCATCTATCTATCTATCCACACACACAAAAGAAATCTGACCATTGCGATACTTTCAGGGCAGAACCTACAATCATTTTACCTGGTTTTTTACTTCGACACGTTTATTTCACGTGTAATAAAGGTAAATGGTGAAAAGGTGTGACAGAGAAACGTTTGGTGGTACTCACAGAGGAGATGAAGTTGGAGGCGGTGGTGGTCACAGTGGTTCGGGTAGAAGATGAGGAGTACCTGAGGGCCTTGGAGAGGAAGGTCCACATCACAGCATTACAGGTGAAGAGCAGACCACCGCAGAGCAGACGCAGAGGGATGTGCAGCTACAACACACACATCATTTCCACTTTTTACTGTCATCACGTGTTAATATGCATCATTAACACAAGCCCCGCCCACTCCCACGGAATAATTCATTAATTGATTGATGAATGAGAGGTCGGTTGATGACGCACCCACTCGCACGCGGAGGTCTCATCGGCGTGTCGGAACGTCCTCCTCTCGCCCCACGTCCTCAGTCCCGTCTCACACACGCCTTTCAGATAATCCGTGCCCAGGGACAGTTTAGCGGAGGACGAGGCCACGGCGCCCAGGAAGCCCGCGAGCAGCGCGTACACCACCCCGGGGAACATGGCGACCTTCTCCGTGCGCTACTCCGCCCAACGCGCCATTTCACCGCGAGAAGATACAGGAGAGCTGCGTACCAGCGCCAGGAGACCCGGAGAACCTCCACACGTCCTCCAGGAGAATGAGAGCGCCTTACTGGTCACATGACCGCAGCATCACACCATCACCTGATCGCAGCATCACATCATCATCTGATCACTGGTCCACGTCTCATCAGCACACCACCAGAGCACGTGTAGTGCACTAGATAGTGCACATCAAAGCTCCTAGTGCACTACTGGGGACAATCATTCTATTAGCATATGCAAATATTATTTTAATTTTAATGTCGTTACTGTGTTTATTTATTTATTTATTTATTTAATGGATTGATGCCCCTCATTAGCATAAAACGTAAGAAAAAAAAGATAAATGAATCTGGATAGTTTGCTAAAATGTGTTTTCAATTACTATTAGCTATTAAAAATTCTTATTTCAGTACATTTTCTAACATATGATGAACACATGATGGCTTTATCACATCCTCGTATCCACAAAAACCTGCGACACCATGTAAAATATACATAAAACAGTAAGCAATGATTTGTTATTAATAAATATTTGTTGTAAATAAACCCGTATTTTATTCACACTAGAACATAGAAAAGCAAATTAAATGTTAAAACTAAGAATAGTTGCGATTTTAAGGAAAAACGAGGACATTTTCTATTAGTTGGCTGCAACACATTTAAAAAAAGTTGGGACATTACCATGTTTTCTATTGTGTAGAAACTCTTGTTCTTTTAACAGCAGTTTGTTTACTGGAGTTTTGGGAGTTTCACAGTTTCTTGTATGATCAAAGCTTCTCGACTGTCCTGGGTCTTCTTTGTTGTATTTTTATTTTATTTCATTTCCTTGTCCCTTGTGCACAAAGATTTCTCCAGATTTCATGAACCTTTGGATGATATTACGTTCTGTAAATGATGGAATATTCAGTCTTCACAATTTGATGTTGAGGAACGTTATTGTCAGATTGTTCCACAGATTGTAGACACCGTCTTTCACAGGTTGGTGAAGCTCCACCCATCTTTACCTCTGAAAGACTCTTCCTCTTTAAGATGCAATATTTAATATCCAATCATCTCACTGACCTGCGGTTAGTTAACCTCGTTATTTACTGACTCTTTTTCCATCTGTTTCATTTTAATAATATTTGCTTTTTCCAGATTTGTGTTGCCTCCGTCCAACTTTTATGAGACGTGTTGTAGCCATTACATTTAACCTTATTTTTTCCTGAATATGGTACATTTTCTCAGTTTTAACATTTGATATACTTTGTGTTCTATTGTGAATTAAATATGGGTTAATAACGTTTTTATTTACGTTCGACACAGTGAACGTGGCCCTACGGCGTCATGTCTTTCTCTACAGTAGCAGCTCTTAAACATGGTCTGTTGGTGTTGGATGTACGTTTTCCTACACACTATTCTTTTTTCCATCCATGGCTTGGGTTGAGTTTTCTTATTTGGAAGTTCGAGGAGTTTGTGCGAGTTGGTCATTAGGTTGCAGCAGTTTTGTTCTGTAAAATCTAAAGTTGAGACAGAACATACCTGTTGAACCTGATCCTCACTCAGGTTTGACTTTAAACCCCCCAAAATACACAGCATCCTCAGCTCCTGAGCCATGTATGGAAAATATTTTATCTTTTTACACTCAGGTCACCTTGTTCATGAAGTCTTCTACATTCCAACTTCAAAACCTCGATCTCTGTGAAGCTGTTTGGGACCAGGTTCATTGTTAAAACCCTCTACAGATATAAATAACAAGTAAATAAATAAAGTCTGCAGACTGATCAGTACACTGGATAAAGAAAGCTTTTTTGTGAGCATTTATTGGTTTTAGTGCCTTCTGGCTTTCTCACCACAATTTTGGACATATGGATCTGACCACCTACATCACCAAATTCTACAGCTAAACATTTCTTTACTGTTCTTCATGTGATCTGTGTTGGTCCTCGGTCTCAATAAAAACAGTCTCAACATGTTTAAGTATTTTTTATTATTATTTGATTGGAGTCGTTCAGGTCGTGTTACAAACTATTCACGATTCCCTTGATATACACTAGTTTTAAATTAAAGCATTCTGGTGGGTCTTCTCCAAACTTTTACCACAAAGCTGGAGGCATACAATTTTATCGGACATTTTTAGATGTGGTGTAAAAATATTTTGCTTTCACTTGAACTTGGAAACCCAAAACCTGTTCCAGCATAGCAATGTCCCTGTGCACAGAGCTAGCTCCATGAAGATCTGCTTTACATGGGTTGGAGTGGAAGATCTCCAGCTATAGTGCTCTGATCTCAACCCTATTGAACACTTTTGGGATAAATGTGAATGCTGGCTGCACCCCAGGCCTCCACAATCGCACTCCAAATCTAGTAAACATCTTCCCAGAAGAGTGGAGGGACTTATAAAAGCAAATTCAGACTAAATGTGGAATGTGAAGCTCAAAAAGCGCATACCAACACCAATTATGGCCAGGTGTCCACAAACCTTTGGCAATATAGTGTTTAATACAGAAGTAAGTAAAGTGTATTTAAAGAAAAACACATAGTGATAAGTTCCTATATAGTAAATAGTTGCAAGGTGACAAGTTCCTATTTGTACCAGAAGATACACATATTCTCCACTAGTTCTTCTACTTTTAGTTCCACAGGGTTACAGTTCTACACATAACATTGCAGTGAAATTCTGACAGAAACTGCTGCTTAAATGTGTTTTTCTCAAAAACTGATCTTTGTGGTTGTTGTAGTTTCAGATACAATGGTGTAAAGCTTTAAGGTGGAGCTCCACTCCTGCTGAAGAGAAGTTCAACAAAATATGGTTGGATTTACAAATTGTATAAAGTAAGAACATTCCAGCTGTTAAAAGTAGGAGGTGGTATCAAAAGGTTTCAAAATTAGTTTTGTAACACGCCAACAGGTGGCAGCACAAGGCTGCACGCATGGTCACAGGGAGCACCGAACTTCATAAGTCAGTGTGCCAAAAGACATCAACCTGTGTACATGGGAAGCAGTGCAACTGATGTTATTGTGACCACGTGAGTTATCACATCACAGACAGCAAGTCAGAACAAAAAAACAAACGTGAACATTTGTGTGAAATTGGGCAAATCTGCCACAGAGCTGTGTGAAAAGATTCGGCAAGTGTTCAGCAATGCTACGAGTGATTCATGGTGTTGTCGAATGGCACACAACCTTCAAGAGCAGAGGAACATCACTGGAAGACAACGAGAGATCAGATAGACCTTCAAGATGCTCAACCCTCAAAAATGTCAAACTGTTTGGCAACCGTTTGGCGGAGAACAATCCACATGATCTCACTGCTGCACCCACACCACTCTCCAGATTTGATTTCTGCTGTTACTGGTGACATCCTGAAATGACTGTAGCTGAATCTCTTGCCCCATGAGTAGTAGAAGTATCAGGTCTTGGAGTTATCGCTGCAGACATCACTGCTATTGTGATAGGTGTTTCAGCTTTTTTGGTAGAAATTTCAGTACTGGTGCTGCTTGTTGTGGAGCTTCTTGGCTCAGTAGTTGTTGCAGTTGCCACCCCTGATGGAGATTTTGTGGATGTGGCTGTGGTTTCTATTAAGGGCCATTCAAAAACAATTGCTGAAAGAGTTGCTAATGATGTTGCACCAGCGGTTGTATCAGAAGGTAAGGTATTTGTAGTAGGTGTTGTTCTTGTTGCACTGGTAGAACCAGACGAAAAAATCATTAAAACCCCAAAAGTACTCAGAAGGTTTAGCAGGGCTTGTTGACGTAGGTACTGTGGAGTTTTTTTAAGCATTGTTTTCAGTAGAAATGGCTGTACTTGTGCCATGGGCTGTTGTAGGTACTGGGGAGACTGTTGCATGTAGTGTAGTAGGAGATGCAGGAAATGATATTTCTGTAAGTGTTGCAGAAATTGTTGCAGCAGGAGTAGTGGTAGTTGTGATTACTGAGGGGGGTTTCAAAGGCATTGTGGATGATGTGGTTATTATTGAATCACTTTTAGTGATAGAAATATAAGTACTTGTGTGGTTTGAGGTCATGGAGAGTGTGGAGGTTGTTGCATCGGTTTGTCCAGCAAAAGTCGGAATAGTTTCTTCCACTAAGCTTGTTCTTGCAGGAATTGTTGATGATGTAGAGCTTAGTTTACTTCCAGTGGTTGAAACCTCATTGCGGGTTGAAGTTGTTGGGGTTGTTGGTGTGGGTACTGTGTTGATTGCTGTTTTGGTTGCACTTCGAGTAGTAGCAGTTTCATGTGTTGATATCGACTCTGCAGAAATCGTTGATGATGTAGAGCTTATTTTACATTTAGGGGTAGAAAACCTCTTAATTGTGCTGCTCTCTGTTGTATGTATTGCGGTGGAGGTAAGAGTTGCAAGAGTAGTTTGAGTTGCTGCAAGTGAGGTTTTCTTTGCAGTATTTGCTTCTGCTGTAGTTATTGTTTCACTTCTAGTGGTAGGAAATTTAGTGTTTGTGCTGCTTGTTGTTGTAGATCCTGTAGAGAGCATTTCATCATTTGATGGATGGGGATTAGTAGAAGGTGTTGAGGTCATTTTTGTTGTAGGTGCTTCTGCATTGGTTATTGTTTTACTTTTATTTGTAGAAACCTGGGTGTTTGTTGGGGTTGATGGTGTAGGTACTGTGGAGATGGTTGCATTGGTCAGTCCACTAGGAGAACTGAGAGTTCTGTGAATTGATATCGGCTCTGCAGGTATTGTTAAAGATGTAGAGCTTGTTTCAGATTCAGTAGCAGAAATCTCCAACATTGTGCTGTCAGCTGTTGTGGGTACTAGGGTGGTTGGTGCTACACTTGATAAACTAGGAGTTTTAGGGTTTGCAGGAAGTGAGATTATCTTTGCAGATGTTGCTGCTGCTGTGTTTATTGTGTTACTTTTAATGGTAGAAACCTGCGTCTTTGGGGGAGTTGCTTGTGTAGGTACTGTGGAAGTTTCTGCATCGGTTGTACTTCCAAGAGTATGAAAAATTACATCGTGTGAGATTGTCTCTGCAGGAATTGTTGAAGTTGTACTTGGTTCAGTTTCTGTAGTAGAAATCTCCATGATTGTGCTGCTGTCTGTTGTAGGTACTAGGGTAGTACTACTTTCACCAAAAGTAGCAGGAGTTGCAGTTATTGAAGATATCCTTGCAGGAGTTGCTTCTGCTATGGTTATTGTTTCATTTTTAGTGGTAGAATCCTGGGTGTTTGTGGGGGGTTTTGGTGTAGAAACTTTAGCCAATGTTGAAACAAGAGCAGTAGGATTTGTCGCAACTGATTTTGTCTTTGTTGTAACTACTACAAAGGTTGTTGCATCAGAGTTTGTACAAGGAGTAGAAGTAGCTGTAGTTACTGAGGTTGCTGAAAGTGTGGATAGTGTGGCTTCATTTTCAGTTTGAGTGGTAGAAACCTTAGTATTCATGCTGGTTACTCTTGTTGGAATTGTGGAGAGCATTTCATCATTTGATGGATAAAGAGTAGTAGGTGCTGAGGTCATCTCTGTAGTAGGTACCTCTGTGATGGTTATTGTTTCACTTTTAGTAGTAGAAACCTCAGAGGCTGTAGGGCTTGTTGGTGGAGGTACTGTAGAGCTTGATGTTCTTGAAGTAAGACTTTCAGGAAGTGATACTGCAGAGGTTGTTGCATAAGTGTTTGCACCAGGAGTAGTAGTAGATGTAGATCCTGAGGATGTTATCAATAGAATTGTGAATATTGTGGGTTCTGTTTCAATAGTGGTAGAAGCCTCAGCATTCATGCTGGTTATTCTAGTTGAAACTGTGGAAAGAATTTCATCATTTGATGGATGAAGAGTAGTAAAAGTTACATGTTTTGGGGTTGTCTTTGTAGATGTTGCTGATTTGGTACTTTTTACACTTTTAGTGGTAGAAAAATGGGTACCTGTGCAGCTAGTGGTCATGGGTATTGCTGTGGTTGTTGCATCGGTTAGTCCACCAAGAGTAGAATCAGTTTGATCTAGTGATCTCGTCTCTGCAGGTGTTGCAGATGTTGAGGTCACATCTGTGGTAGGTACCACTGTTGTGGTTATTGTTTTACGTTCAGTGGTAGAAACCCCAGTGGCTGTAGGGCTTGTTGATGTAGTTACTGCAGAGGTTGTTGCACTTGGAGTTGCAGGAAGTGTAGATGATATTGCATGAGATGTTGCACCAAGAGTAGTTGCAGCAGAGGCTGGAGTTTTCTTTGCAGTAGTTGCTGCAGATGTGGTAATTGTTTCACTTCTAGTGGTAAAATCCTCAATATTTGTGCTGCTTATTGTTGTGGAGAGCATTTCATCATTAGATGGATGAAGAGTGGTAGACATTGTAGGTGTTGAGGTGATCTCTGTAGTAGGTACTTCTGTTGTGCTTATTGTTTCACTTTCAGTGGTAGAAACCTCAGAGGTTGTAGGGCTTGTTGGTGTAGGAAATGCAGAGGTTGTTGCTCTTAAAGTAAGCGTTTCAGGAAGTGATACTGCAGAGGTTGTTGTATCAGTGTTTGCAACAGGAACAGTAGTAGATGTAGTTCCTGAGGATGTTTTTAATGAAGTTGTGAATAATGTTTGTTCTGTTTTAGTTTTAGTGGTAGAAACATCAGCATTCAAGCTGGTTATTCTACTTGACACTGTGGAGAGCATTTCATCATTTGATGGATGAAGAGTAGTAGACGTTGCATGTTTTGAGGTTTTAATTGTAGATGTTGCTGATGTGGTACTTTTTACACTTTTGGTGGTAGAAAAATGGGTACCTGTGCAGCTGGTGGTCATGGGGATTGCTGTGGTTGGTTCATCGGTTACTCCACCAAGAGTAGTGTCAGTTTGATCTAGTGATCTCGTCTCTGCAGGTGTTGCAGGTGTTGAGGTCACATCTGTAGTAGGTACCTTTGTTGTGGTTATTGTTTTACGGTCAGTGGTAGAAACCCCAGTGGCTGTAGGGCTTGTTGGTGTAGGTACTGTAGAGGTTGTTGCACCTAGAGTTGCAGGAAGTGTAGATGATATTGCATTAAATGTTGCACCAAGAGTAGTTGCAGCAGAGGCTGGAGTTTTCTTTGCAGTAGTTGCTGCAGATGTGGTAATTGTTTCACTTCTAGTTGTAGAATCCTCAATATTTGTGCTGCTTATTGTTGTGGAGAGCATTTCATCATTAGATGGATAAAGAGTGGTAGACATTGTAGGTGTTGAGGTCATCTCTGTAGTAGGTACTTCTGTTGTGCTTATTGTTTCACTTTCAGTGTTAGAAACCTCAGAGGTTGTAGGGTTTGTTGGTGAACGTACTGCAGAGGTTGTTGCTTTTAAAGTAAGAGTTTCAGGAATTGATACTGCGGAGGTTGTTGTAGCAGTGTTTGCAGCAGGAGCAGTAGTAGATGTAGTTCCTGAGGATGTTTTCAATGGAGTTGTAAATATTGTGGGTTTTGTTTCTGTTTTAGTGGTAGACATCTCCATAATTGTGTTGCCGGCTGTTGTAGGTACTGGGAGATTTGTTGCAACAATTGTTGAACCAAGACTAGTAGAGTTTGTAGATAGTGACGTTATCTTTGAAGTAGGTGTTGATATTGTGGTTACTGTTTCATCTTCAGTGGTAGAAACCTCAGATGTCGTAGGGCTTTTTGGTGTAGGTACTGCAGAGGTTGTTAGAGTAGTAGATGTTGTAGGTATTGTGATAATTTCTGTTGCAGATGCTTTTGGTGTGGTTACTGTTTCACTTTCAGTGGTAGAAACCTTCATAATTGTGTTGCCAGTTGTTGTAGGTACTGGAATGGTTGTTGCAACAATTGTTAAACCAAGACCAGTAGGGTTGGTAGATGGTGACGTTACCTTTGCAGTAGGTGTTGCTATTGTGGTTATTGCTTCACTGTAAATGGTAGGAACCTTAGTGGTTGTAGAGCGTGTTGGTGTAGATACTGTAGAGGTTGTTGCACTTGGAGTTGCAGGAAGTGTAGATGATATTGCATGAGATGTTGCACCAAGAGTAGTTGCAGCAGAGGCTGGAGTTTTCTTTGCAGTAGTTGTTGCAGATGTGGTAATTGTTTCACTTCTAGTTGTAGAATCCTCAGTATTTGTGCTGCTTATTGTTGTGGAGAGCATTTCATCATTTGATGGATAAAGAGTGGTAGACATTGTAGGTGTTGAGGTGATCTCTGTAGTAGGTACTTCTGTTGTGGTTATTGTTTCACGTTCAGTGGTAGAAACCTCAGAGGTTGTAGGGCTTGTTGGTGTAGGAACTGCAGAGGTTGTTACACCTAAAGTAAGATTTTGAGGAAGTGATACTGCAGAGGTTGTTGTATCAGTGTTTGCAGCAGGAGCAGTAGTAGATGTAGTTCCTGAGGATGTTTTCAATGAAGTTGTGAATACTGTTTGTTCTGTTTCAGTTTTAGTGGTAAAAACATCAGCATTCAAGCTGGTTATTCTAGTTGACACTGTGGAGAGCATTTCATCATTTGATGGATGAAGAGTTGTAGATGTTGCATGTTTTGGGGTTGTCTTTGTAGATGTGGCTGATGTGGTACTTTTTACACTTTTAATGGTAGAAAAATGGGTACCTGTGCAGCTAGTGGTCATGGGGATTGCTGTGGTTGGTGCATCGGTTACTCCACCAAGAGTAGTGTCAATTTGATCTAGTGATCTCGTCTCTGCAGGTGTTGCAGGTGTTGAGGTCACATCTGTAGTAGGTACCACTGTTGTGGTTATTGTTTTACGTTTAGTGGTAGAAACCCCAGTGGCTGTAGGGTTTGTTGGTGTAAGTACTGCAGAGGTTGTTGCACCTAGAGTTGTAGGAAGTGTAGATGATATTGCATGAGATGTTCCACCAAGGGTAGTTGCAGCAGAGGCTGGAGTTTTCTTTGCAGTAGCTGCTGCAGATGTGGTAATTGTTTCACTTCTAGCTGTAAAATCCTCAGTATTTGTGCTGCTTATTGTTGTGGAAAGCATTTCATCATTTGATGGATAAAGAGTGGTAGACATTGTGGGTGTTGAGGTGATCTCTGTAGTAGGTACTTCTGTTGTGGTTATTGTTTCACGTTCAGTGGTAGAAACCTCGTTGTAGAATCCTCAGTATTTGTGCTGCTTATTGTTGTGGAGAGCATTTCATCATTTGATGGATAAAGAGTGGAAGACATTGTGGGTGTTGAGGTCATCTCTGTAGTAGGTACTTCTGTTGTGCTTATTGTTTCACGTTCAGTGGTAGAAACCTCAGAGGTTGTAGGGCTTGTTTGTGTAGATGATGCAGAGGTTGTTGCTTTTAAAGTAGGAGTTTCAGGAATTGATACTGCGGAGGTTGTTGTAGCAGTGTTTGCAGCAGGAGCAGTAGTAGATGTAGTTCCTGAGGATGTTTTCAATGGAGTTGTAAATACTGTGGGTTTTGTTTCTGTTTTAGTGGTAGACATCTCCATAATTGTGTTGCCAGCTGTTGTAGGTACTGGGAGAGTTGTTGCAACAATTGTTGAACCAAGACTAGTAGAGTTTGTAGATAGTGACGTTATCTTTGAAGTAGGTGTTGATATTGTGGTTACTGTTTCACTTTCAGTGGTAGAAACCTCAGATGTCATAGGGCTTGTTGGTGTAGGTACTGCAGAGGTTGTTAGAGTAGTAGATGTTGTAGGTATTGTGATAATTTCTGTTTTAGATGCTTTTGGTGTGGTTAATGTTTGACTTTCAGTGGTAGAAACCTTCATAATTGTGTTGCCAGTTGTTGTAGGTACTGGGATGGTTGTTGCAACAATTGTTAAACCAATACCAGTAGGGTTTGTAGATGGTGACGTTACCTTTGCAGTAGGTGTTTCTATTGTGGTTATTGTTTCAATGTAAATGATAGGAACCTTAGTGGTTGTGGAGCGTGTTGGTGTAGATACTGTAGAGGTTGTTGCACTTGAAGTTTCAGGAATTGTAGATGATATTGCATGAGATGTTGCACCAAGAGTAGTTGCAGCAGAGGCTGGAGTTTTCTTTGCAGTAGTTGTTGCAGATGTGGTAATTGTTTCACTTCTAGTTGTAGAATCCTCAGTATTTGTGCTGCTTATTGTTGTGGAGAGCATTTCATTATTTGATGGATAAAGAGTGGTAGACATTGTAGGTGTTGAGGTGATCTCTGTAGTAGGTACTTCTGTTGTGGTTATTGTTTCACGTTCAGTGGTAGAAACCTCTGAGGTTGTAGTGTTTGTTGGTGAACGTACTGCAGAGGTTGTTGCTCTTAAAGTAAGAGTTTCAGGTATTGATACTGCAGAGGTTGTTGTAGCAGTGTTTGCAGCAGGAGCAGTAGTAGATGTAGTTCCTGGGGATGTTTTTAATGGAGTTGTGAATACTGTGGGTTTTGTTTCTGTTTTAGTGGTAGACATCCCCATAATTGTGTTGCCGGCTGTTGTAGGTACTGGGAGAGTTGTTGCAACAATTGTTGAACCAAGACTAGTAGGGTTTGTAGATAGTGACGTTATCTTTGAAGTTGGTGTTGATATTGTGGTTACTGTTTCACTTTTAGTGGTAGAAACCTCAGATGTCGTAGGGCTTGTTGTTGAAGGTACTGCAGAGGTTGTTGCTCTTAAAGTAAGAGTTTGAGGAAGTGATACTGCAGAGGTTGTTGTATCAGTGTTTGCAGCAGGAGCAGTAGTAGATGTAGTTCCTGAGGATGTTTTCAATGGAGTTGTGAATAATGTTTGTTCTGTTTCAGTTTTAGTGGTAGAAACATCAGTATTCATGCTGGTTATTCTAGTTGACACTGTGGAAAGCATTTCATCATTTGATGGATGAAGAGTTGTAGATGTTGCATGTTTTGGGGTTGTCTTTGTAGATGTTGCTGATGTGGTACTTTTTACACTTTTAGTGGTAGAAAAATGGGTACCTGTGCAGCTGGTGGTCATGGGGATTGCTGTGGTTGGTGCATCGGTTAGTCCACCAAAAGTAGTATCAGTTTGATCTAGTGATCTCGTCTCTGCAGGTGTTGCAGATGTTGAGGTCACATCTGTGGTAGGTACCACTGTTGTGGTTATTGTTTTACGTTCAGTGGTAGAAACCCCAGTGGCTGTAGGGCTTGTTGATGTAGGTACTGTAGAGGTTGTTGCACCTAGAGTTGTAGGAAGTGTAGATGATATTGCATCAGATGTTCCACCAAGAGTAGTTGCAGCAGAGGCTGGAGTTTTCTTTGCAGTAG
>MU549698.1:512827-527827 GCA_024362625.1 Silurus asotus
ACTGCAGAGGTTGTTGCTCTTAAAGTAAGAGTTTCAGGTATTGATACTGCAGAGGTTGTTGTAGCAGTGTTTGCAGCAGGAGCAGTAGTAGATGTAGTTCCTGAGGATGTTTTCAATGGAGTTGTAAATACTGTGGGTTTTGTTTCTGTTTTAGTGGTAGACATCCCCATAATTGTGTTGCTGGCTGTTGTAGGTACTGGGAGAGTTGTTGCAACAATTGTTAAACCAAGACTAGTAGAGTTTGTAGATAGTGACGTTATCTTTGAAGTAGGTGTTGATATTGTGGTTACTGTTTCACTTTCAGTGGTAGAAACTTCAGATGTCATAGGGCTTGTTGGTGTAGGTACTGCAGAGGTTGTTAGAGTAGTAGATGTTGTAGGTATTGTGATAATTTCTGTTTCAGATGCTTTTGGTGTGGTTAATGTTTGACTTTCAGTGGTAGAAACCTCCATAATTGTGTTGCCAGTTGTTGTAGGTACTGGGATGGTTGTTGCAACAATTGTTAAACCAAGACCAGTAGCGTTTGTAGATGGTGACGTTACCTTTGCAGTAGGTGTTGCTATTGTGGTTATTGCTTCACTGTAAATGGTAGGAACCTTAGTGGTTGTAGAGCGTGTTGGTGTAGATACTGTAGAGGTTGTTGCACTTGAAGTTGCAGGAATTGTAGATGATATTGCATGAGATGTTGCACCAAGAGTAGTTGCAGCAGAGGCTGGAGTTTTCTTTGCAGTAGTTGTTGCAGATGTGGTAATTGTTTCACTTCTAGTTGTAGAATCCTCAGTATTTGTGCTGCTTATTGTTGTGGAGAGCATTTCATCATTTGATGGATAAAGAGTAGTAGACATTGTAGGTGTTGAGGTGATCTCTGTAGTAGGTACTTCTGTTGTGGTTATAGTTTCACTTTCAGTGGTAGAAACCTCAGAGGTTGTAGGGCTTGTTGGTGTAGGAACTGCAGAGGTTGTTACACCTAAAGTAAGAGTTTGAGGAAGTGATACTGCAGAGGTTGTTGTATCAGTGTTTGCAACAGGAACAGTAGTAGATGTAGTTCCTGATGATGTTTTCAATGAAGTTGTAAATACTGTTTGTTCTGTTTTAGTTTTAGTGGTAGAAACATCAGCATTCAAGCTGGTTATTCTAGTTGACACTGTGGAGAGCATTTCATCATTTGATGGATGAAGAGTAGTAGATGTTGCATGTTTTGAGGTTGTCTTTGTAGATGTTGCTGATTTGGTACTTTTTACACTTTTAGTGGTAGAAAAATGGGTACCTGTGCAGCTGGTGGTCATGGGGATTGCTGTGGTTGGTGCATCGGTTACTTCACCAAAAGTAGTGTCAGTTTGATCTATTGATTTCGTCTCTGCAGGTGTTGCAGGTGTTGAGGTCACATCTGTAGTAGGTACCTTTGTTGTGGTTATTGTTTTACGTTCAGTGGTAGAAACCCCAGTGGCTGTAGGGCTTGTTGGTGTAAGTACTGTAGAGGTTGTTGCACCTAGAGTTGCAGGAGAGGCTGGAGTTTTCTTTGCAGTTGTTGCTGCAGATGTGGTAATTGTTTCACTTCTAGTTGTAGAATCCTCAGTATTTGTGCTGCTTATTGTTGTGGAGAGCATTTCATCATTAAATGGATAAAGAGTGGTAGACATTGTAGGTGTTGAGGTCATGTCTGTAGTAGGTACTTCTGTGGTGCTTATTGTTTCACGTTCAGTGGTAGAAACCTTAGAGGTTGTAGGGTTTGTTGTTGAAGGTACTGCATAGGTTGTTGCTCTTAAAGTAAGAGTTTCAGGAATAGATACTGCGGAGGTTGTTGTAGCAGTGTTTGCAGCAGGAGCAGTAGTAGATGTAGTTCCTGAGGATGTTTTCAATGGAGTTGTGAATACTGTGGGTTTTGTTTCTGTTTTAGTGGTAGACATCTCCATAATTGTGTTGCCGGCTGTTGTAGGTACTGGGAGAGTTGTTGCAACAATTGTTAAACCAAGACTAGTAGAGTTTGTAAATAGTGTCGTTATCTTTGAAGTAGGTGTTGATATTGTGTTTACTGTTTTACTTCCAGTGGTAGGAACCTTAGTCGCCATAAGGCTTGTTGGTGTAGGTACTGCAGAAGTTGTTGTACTAAGAGTTGCAGGAAGTGTGGATGATATTGCATGAGATGTTGCACCAAGAGTAGTTGCAGCAGAGGCTGGAGTTTTCTTTGCAGTAGTTGGTGAAGATGTGGTAATTGTTTCACTTCTAGCGGTAAAATCCTCAGTATTTGTGCTGCTTATTGTTGTGGAGAGCATTTCATCATTAGATGGATAAAGAGTAGTAGACATTGTAGGTGTTGAGGTCATCTCTGTAGTAGGTACTTCTGTTGTGCTTATTGTTTCACTTTTAGTGGTAGAAACCTCAGACGTTGTAGGGCTTGTTGGTCTAGGAACTGCAGAGGTTGTTGCTCTTAAAGTAGGAGTTTCAGGAATTGATACTGCGGAGGTTGTTGTAGCAGTGTTTGCAGCAGGAGCAGTAGTAGATGTAGTTCCTGATGATGTTTTTAATGGAGTTGTGAATAATGTGGGTTTTGTTTCTGTTTTAGTGGTAGACATCTCCAATATTGTGTTGCCAGCTGTTGTAGGTACTGGAATGGTTGTTGCAACAATTGTTAAACCAAGACTAGTAGAGTTTGTAGATAGTGACGTTATCTTTGAAGTAGGTGTTGCTATTGTGGTTACTGTTTCACTTTTAGTGGTAGGAACCTTAGTGGCTGTAGGGCTTGTTGTTGAAGGTACTGCAGAGGTTGTTGCTCTTAAAGTAAGCGTTTCAGGAATTGATCCTGCAGAGGTTGTTGTATTAGTGTTTGCAGCAGGAGCAGTAGTAGATGTAGTTCCTGATGATGTTTTCAATGGAGTTGTGAATAATGTTGTTTCTTTTTCAGTTTTAGTGGTAGAAACCTCAGCATTCAAGCTGGTTATGCTAGTTGAGACAGTGGAGAGCATTTCATCATTTGATGGATAAAGAGTAGGAGAAGTTGCAGGTTTTGAAGTTGTTGCACCTAGAGTTGTAGGAATTGTAGATGATATTGCATGAGATGTTGCACCGAGGGGAGTAGTTGCAGCAGAGGCTGGAGTTTTCTTTGCAGTTGTTGCTGCAGATGTGGTAATTGTTTCACTTCTAGTTGTAGAATCCTCAGTATTTGTGCTGCTTATTGTTGTGGAGAGCATTTCATCATTTGATGGATAAAGAGTGTTAGACATTGTAGGTGTTGAGGTCATCTCTGTAGTAGGTACTTCTGTTGTGCTTATTGTATTACTCTCAGTGGTAGAAGCCTCAGAAGTTGTAGGGCTTGTTGGTGTAGGAACTGCAGAGGTTGTTGCACTTAAAGTAAGAGTTTCAGGAAGTGATACAGCAGAGGTTGTTGTAGCAGTGTTTGCAGCAGGAGCAGTAGTAGATGTAATTCCTGATGATGTTTTTAATGGAGTTGTGAATACTGAGTGTTTTGTTTCTGTTTTAGTGGTTGACATCTCCATAATTGTGTTGCTGGCTGTTGTAGGTACTGGGATGGTTGTTGCAACAATTGTTAAACCAAGACTAGTAAAGTTTGTAGATAGTGACGTTATCTTTAAAGTAGGTGTTGCTACTGTGGTTACTGTTTCACTTTCAGTGGTAGAAACCTCAGATGTCGTAGGGCTTGTTGGTGTAGGTACTTCAGAAGTTGTTGCTCTTAAAGTAAGAGTTTCAGGAAGTGACACTGCAGAGGTTGTTGTATCAGTAGTTGTAGATGTAGATACTGAGGCTGTTTTCAGAGGAATTGTGGATAATGTGGGGTTTGTTCCAGTTTTAGTGGTAGAAACCTCAGTATTCATGCTGGTTATTCTTGTTGACACTGTGAAGAGCATTTCATCATTTGATGGATTAAGAGTAGGAGTAGATTTTGAGGTTGCCTTTGGAGATGTTGCTGATGTGGTACTTTTTATGCTTTTAGTGGTCGAAATAAAAGTACCTATGAATGTGGTTGTCATGGGGATTGCTGAGGTTGGTGCATCAGTTTCATCCACTGAGCTCGTCTCCGGAACTGTTGATGCTGTAGTACTAGATTCAATTTCAATGCTAGAACACTCCATAATTGAGCTACTGTCTGTTGTAGATACTGCAGTGATTATTTCATCATTTGCATCAATAGCAGTAAAAGTTATTGAGGTCATTTCGGCAGGAGCGTCTGTGTTTGTTGTTTCACTTTCAGAACTAAACATCTCAGCACTTGTGCAGCTTGTTGAAACAGCAGTTTCTTCGAGTGAGCTTGTTTCTACAGAGGTTGATGTCCTTGTTTCACTTTTTTTGTTAGAATATTCAGTGTTTCTCCTTCTTGCTGATGTAGGTAATGTGGACATTGATGCATGTAGTGAGTTAATCTCTGCAGAAGTTATTTCAGATTCAGAAGGAGAAATCTCAAAACTTGTGTAACTTGTGTGTATTGTGGAGATTGCCACGTCAGGTGTTGCTTCAAGAACCGTAGTTGCAGTTAGCAAGATCTTCTCTGCAGGAGTTGCCTCAGCATCTGTGCAGTCTGTTGTAGATTCTGCAGATGTTTCTGCATCAGTTATTGCCCCAAAAGTTGTAGTAATTTCAGTTGTAGTAGGTTGTTCAGAAATGGCCCGAGGTTGCCGAGCACCATGATTCCAATATAACATCCAGAAAGAGTCCTCGGATGTTCTTTTGGCACGTGGTTTAGTGTAAAACTGAGTACAAAATACTTTTGCTGTGTACAGTTCATTTGTTACATCAGTGTACTGCAGCACAAGTCCAGCATGGTCCTGTCACAAAGTAAACACAATTTAGAATCAGTCAGTCTTTTAATCGATTTAATAGCAATAAAAAAAAACACATTTCTTTTACATGTAGGGCATTTAGCAGACGCCTTTATCCAGAGTACAGATGTTCTTTGAGAATGAAAAGAACAGGGAATGAAAAAGGTATACTCAGGATACCATCAGCCTACAACTCTGTTGAGAGAATTTTATATCAAACTTTGAATTTTGTTAAACAAAAAGATGTAAAGTTCTAGTTGAAGTTCATTCCACCACCTAGGTGCCAGAATAGAGAAGATTCCTGAAGTATACCAACCTCTTACCCTGAGAGATGGTAGGACCATTCAAGCAGTGCTATAAGATCTGAGCATATAGTGCCATGTGAGGAGTGTTCAGAGCTTTCTATGTGACACAGTCAACCACAAGACTCTCTTGTCTACCCTCAAGAGCCCTGGAACAGCATGGGAATGGTTTGCTTCTTACCTGGAAGGTTGCTCATAATAGGTAACATGAAGGTGATCGACATCTGCCCCATGCATACTCACCACTGGTGTCCCACAAGGCTCGGTACTTGGTCCCCTCCTTTTCTCCCTCTATACCCACTCCATTGGTAAAGTCATATCCTCACATGGGTTTTCTTATCACTGCTATGCAGATGACACTCAACTAATCTTTTCTTTCCCTCCATCAGATACCACAGCTTCTGCTCGGATCTCAGCATGCTTGACAGACATATCTTCATGGATGAGTGCTCATTAACTAAAACTCAACCCCAGCAAAACAGAACTGCTGGTCATCCCAAGTGATTCATCTCCAGGTCAAGATCTTCAAATAACACTTCATGACTCTCTGCTCTCCCCTTCAGCCACTGCTTGTAACCTTGGGGTAACTATGGACAATGAACTTCTTCTCACATGTCGCTAATGTGGCTCGTTCCTTTCGATTTCTTCTCTACAACATCCGAAGAATTCCATTTTTGTCCACACAGGCTGATGCTTGCCTACAAGGCCAAAAATGGACCAGCACCATCTTACCTCAGTGACCTCATCACATCTTGCACTGCACCACGCTGTCTGAGATCCTCCAGCACTGCTCCACTGGTACCACCTTCTCTCAGAATGAGAGGTTAGTACACTTCAAGGCTCTTCTCTGTTCTGGCACCGAGGTGGTGGAATGAACTTCCCCTAGATGTCCGTACAGCAGAGTTCCTGATTATCTTTAAGCGACGACTGAAGACCTTCATCTTCCTGAAATACTTAAATTAGCACTTTCCAAGTTTGTAGAATTCGAGTTATATTTATATTAAGTTTGTAATCTGGAATACCAGTGTAGATTTATTCATTGCTAGAGACTCATTTTTGTATGTTACACTGGATAAGGGCCAAATGCCGCAAATGTAAATGTAAACTCTCTGTTGGCAGGTCTTCCTCTGGATGCTATTTGTCCACTGCAAATGATCCAAAACAGAGCTGCATGACATGTGTTCAATCTGCCCGAGAGGTGGTGGAATGAACTTCCCCTAGATGTCTGTACAGCCGAGCCCCTGATTATTATTATTCAAGCGACGGTTGAAGACATTTATCTTCCAGAAACACTTTAATTAGCACTTTCCAACTTTGCTTTGTAAAAATCAAGAGTTATAGTCTGATTTATATTAAGTTTATAATCTAGTGTACTAGTGTATATTTATTCATTACTAAAAGCAATTTTAGATATCGCTCTGGACACGGGCGTCTGCTAAATGCCGTAAAGGTAAATGTCAAGACATCACAATTTGGCCCAAAGTCACTCAGTACCTTACACTTGCCCATTTATCCTGCTTTCAACACATCAACTTCCAAAACTGGTTAATTCCTGCCTTATACAGTATCTTACAAAAGTTTAATTTCAGCAACTATTTTATTATTTCTTCTCAAGTTACAATACTCTAGTAAAATAACCGATAGAGGATATATTTTTGAGTAGTTGATGTGCAGCTTGTACTGCAGTACAGATTTACTGTTCTCTACAAACAACTCAACATGCAGCCATTGTTGTCTAAATAACTGGCAACAAAATTGAGTAGACTCTAAGTGAACATTACAAAACTGTGTCTAAAGTGTGAATATTGTGTGTGAGCACCACTGTTATCTAGCACTACTTTAATCCTCCTGGGTGTGGAATTCACCAGAGCTGTACAGGTTGTTGCTGGGATCCTCATCCACTCCTCCATGATGATAATGTTACACACACAATGCTTCTCCACCTTCCGCTTAAGGCCTACAGGTGCTCAATAGGATTCAGGTCTGAAGACATACTTGGCCACTCAAACACCTTTACCTTCAGATTCCTCAGCAAGGCAGTTGTCATCTTGGCTGTATTTTTTGGGTTATTTTTATGTTGGAAATCTGTGATGCTCTCCTCTAAAGGGAGAGCATAATGTTCTGCTTTAGAATATCACAGTACATGTTGGAATCCATTTTTCCCTCGATGAAACACAGCTTCCCAGTACCAGCAGCACTCAGGCAGCTTTAGACCATGATGCTGCCACCACCATGCTTAACTGTAGGCAAGACACAATTTTCTTGGTCCTCCTCATGAGGGCGTCGCCACACATACTGTACACCATCTGAGTCAAACAAGTTTATCTTTATCTCATCAGACCTCATGCTTTAAGTAATTCATGCTCTAGGACAGGTCATCTTCAGCAAACTGTTTGTGGGCGTTATGGTGTGCCAACTTCAGAAGAGGCTTCCTTCAGGGACGATGGCAATACAAACCAAATTGTCAGCCAAGGTACCAGACCTGGTACTCATAGGAAACTCATAGGAAACAACCAAAACAATCCCAGGTTCCTTTTCAGTACTGTAGCTAAACTAACTACAAATCAGGGATCTGAAAAATGTGTTTCATCACAGTTTAGTAGCGACGACTTTATGAATTTCTTCACTGGAAAAAAAAAAGAGAAACACAAATGTGGCGGTCCAACCTCTGACAGCATCTCCTGATCCAAACAAGTTTATCTTTATCTCATCAGACCTCATGCTTTAAGTAATTCATGCTCTAGGACAGGTCATCTTCAGCAAACTGTTTGTGGGCGTTATGGTGTGCCAGCTTCAGAAGAGGCTTCCTTCAGGGACGATTGGCAATACAAACCAAATTGTCAGCCAAGGTACCAGACCTGACCCCCCCCCTTTTTAGCACCTGTGGGGCATCCTCAGGCAGAAGGTGAAGAAGTGACATGTGTTTAACATCCAGCAGCTACGTGATGTCCTTATGGAGGAGTGGATGAGGATCCCAGCATCAACCTGTGCAGCTCTGGTGAATTCCACACCCAGGAGGATTAAAGTAGTGCTGGATAATAATGGTGCTCACACCCTATATTTACACTTTAAGCACAGTTTTAACATGTTCACTATACCGACTGCACAATGAAACAGGGGTCACCAACTTTTTTGTAACTGAGAGCTACCAGTTTAATAAACACTTCTGAAATAACAAATGTGCTCATTTACCTTTAAGTTATTATTAATCATGAATGATATTCATCTATATTTTAATATTGTCATTTTTAAATTCACACCAATGCAAGTGTGATTTAAAAAAGAATAGCAACAAAAAAAATTAGATGCAGCTCACTGCTAAGTGGCGCTATGGTGAACTATTTTTTAGAAAAGGCCCGCGGGCACCATGTTCGTGACCCCTGTTCTTGAATATATCCAAGTTTAATTTCTATATATTGTCCTTTGAGAAGATACTAAAATCATTGCACTTTTGTGAAATACTGTAAAGTCCATCCTTTACAGTTGCTGCTGTAAAAATATAATCAACAAATATTTCTCTCTCTCAGTGCATTAATGTTTTGACTGATTGGTGATTTCTGCAGGTACTAATGACAGTGATGAATATTATTTGCAAGAATAAAGAAACCATATTAAAATGAGCAAATGTACCATTTTAAGGAAAGAATAAGGTGATTTTGATTTTGACAGCTGCAACATGTCTCACAAAGTTGGGATCGACAAAAAGTCTGGAAAAGTAAATGTTTTTAAAATTAATCAGTTGTAGAAACATTTAGTAACTAATGAGGTTCATTGACAGCAGGTCAGTAAGACGTTTTTGTATAAATAGTGTATTTTAGAGAGGCAGAGTCTCTCAGAAGTAGTTACATAGACCTTATCCTCACTAGCACATTAGACATCTTGGTAAAAATTATTATAGAAAAAGCACCTGCACCTTGGGATAATAGTCATACGCATGCCCTCAAGAGAGCAGCCTGTAATCTGGAGAGAAAATGGAGCAAATCTAAATTGAAGGTATTTAGAATTGCAGGCAGCTAAACACTGCTGGAGCTGAACACCTGAGCAAACTCATAGGAAACAACCAAAACAATCCCAGGTTCCTTTTCAGTACTGTAGCTAAACTAACTACAAATCAGGGATCTGAAAAATGTGTTCCATCACAGTTTAGTAGCGACGACTTTATGAATTTCTTCACTGGAAAAAAAAAAGAGAAACACAAATGTGGCGGTCCAACCTCTGACAGCATCTCCTGATCCAATCTCACCTACAACTCCACATCTACACTGTTATACACGTACAGCTGGTGAGCCTCTTCTGAATATTATTAACTCCTCGCTATCATTAGATCATGCCCCTAAACCCCTCACGTTAGCAGTTATTAAGCCCCTCATTAAGAAACCTCATTTAGATTCAAACACGCTATCGAATTACAGACCAATTTCAAATCTCCCATTTATGTGTAAGATTTTAGAAAAGATTGTCACTCTCCCAGTTTAAGTGTAGATTAAAGACGTATGTTTTTAGTAAGTTCTACACATAACACACATCACATCATAACCTTGTGCTCCAGAACATCTGATCACATGCACATCATCAACTTGTGCTGTTAATATCATGAACAGCAGCTACGCTAATTCCTCTCCACTGCTTCTCTTTCTCTCCTCATCCCGAGGCTTCCTGAGGTTCCTCCAGCCCCAGTCACGTCCCTCCTCATGAAGATTATGGAGCTTTAAAGAAGTAGATGCCCACAAACATCCCGAAGCATCTAAAGACGTACCAGCGGCATATGGATTTTTGGCTTTGACATTGGACCTCCTGGAGTGTTGAAAGGCTCTGGGATGGAGAAGCTGGTGTTGGATCTGTGATGATCTCAGATGTTGAGCTATTTTATGAGTTGCTCAGTAGCTCCTGAATCCATAATCTCAACTGACTGTAAAAGACTGGAGAAAGATCTTCATTCTATAAAGCTTTGAGACAATGTCCATTGTTAATAGAAATAAATTTGATCTTAAACTTGTACTAGAAGTAAAGACGGGCAGAGCTTCACCAATCTGTTGTCTACAAACTGTGGAACAATTTCAGTACAATGTTCCTCAACATCAGACTGCAAAACAGTTAAATATCTGATCATATCCAGAACATGATATTATCAAAAGTTCAAAGAATCTGAAGAAATCTGCACAAGGGACAAGGGGGAAAATCAATATTGGATGTCTGTGATCTTTGGGCCCTCAGGGGCCACTGCATTTAAAGGAGTCATGATTCTGTAAAAAATACAACGAAGGAAACCCAGAACTGTTTAGCAGCTTAAAATCCTGTATCAGACACATATGGGACAACGTTCCTTACCAAAACTTCAGCAACTGCTCTCCTCAGTTCCCAGATGCATACAAACTTTAGTTGTTTTCCAGTAACAACATTTTTTGAGACGTCAAAATCAAAATTGACTTTTTTTCCTATTAAAATGGTATAAATTCTCCGTTTAAATATGAGGGGGTTTTGTATTATTGTGAATAAGAAATGGATTTACGAGAATTAAAAATTATTGCATTTGTTTTATTGCATGTTTTATTGCTCCAATTTGCCGCTATAATTTTTATCCTATATTTTGGTGGTTTAGCTGAGATTCTAACATTTTTCAGATTTATTATTAGTTTCATAATTTTATTTTTATTAAACTCCATTAAAGAGTTTTTTTCAGTTGCAAAATTGTCTTAAAGATTTTATTTACCTTCATCCTGGAGGGGTGGACTGTAATAACCAGCAGGTCTTTATCACTCTCAAGTGTTAAACCAGGTTCTTGAGATGTATCCTTCTCTCCTGGTGAAAGTGTATCAAAATCTGGAAAATGAAAGGAATAATATGGTATCTATGCATATTACGTGCCACGTGCCATAAACTTCCAAGCCAATGGATTATATTACAGCACATTACTAGATTCACTTTTACTCAGATGCTGCATGTGACATTATAAATGTAACTTCAGCAAGTTAGCAAGATCTGTCCTAACATGATTTCCATACAGCTGTTTAGAAAGAACTAAAAAAGAAAAAACATTTATATATATATATATAAGGTAAAACTAATAATACAAGTGTTAATAGAAAAACACGTTTTAAACCTTTCTGCTAGTTTATTATAAACAACAAAAACATCCATCTTCTGATGGAAAGAACTTCCTCTTTCTTATAAAATTAAACTTTTAGGCTGAGGGTATCTTAGGTTTGTAATCTGGTAAACCAGTGTTGATTAATTTATTGGTAGAGACTCGAAGAACTGGTGTAAGTGTAAATGTAAAGAGGAATACTCCGTCTATCAGGTCTTTAGGGCAGAGTGGTTCATGAAAGCTGCTTGGAAGTTAGAGATATGATTACATCACTCTATTATTATAATTATAAATATATTATACACACACTAATGTGTGTATAAAACCTAAATTGCTATGATCACAGATACACTGGCAATGCTAAACATGGAGCTCATTTTATTCCCATTCTGTGATTTAAGATGCACTCTAACTGCTCTTGCAATGTATGAAAATATGGACATGAGATATTTTTTAAATGTCCATCCTACTCCTAAATAGACTTGCTTGGAGATTAGAGATATGATTACATCACTCTATTATTATAATTATAAATATATTATACACACACTGATGTGTGTATAAAACCTAAATTGCTATGATCACAGATACACTGGCAATGCTAAACATGGAGCTCATTTTATTCCCATTCTGTGATTTAAGATGCACTCTAACTGCTCTTGCAATGTATGAAAATATGGACATGAGATATTTTTTAAATGTCCATCCTACTCCTAAATAGACTGAAGGGGAAATGCATACCGATGTTTTGTACATTTTTCAGCTCATTAGCCGGCAGCTTCACGATAACCTTCTCACTTCCACATGTAACTTCAGGAACCTGTAGAGGTCTTGATGTGGATAACGGACAGGTTTCAGGTGTAACATTGTCCTCATTCAGGGCTCTTTTAGAGAAGCCCAGTTTCACTGAGTACTGTGTGTTTTGCCCGACCTAAAGAGAAGAAGGTTTACGGCTCACTGCATGCATCACATCAAAATACTAAATGTTTAAAGATATAAAATCTCACCCAGTCCTGCAGAGAGCAGCCTGTGTAGTAGATCCTGATCAGTGAGGTGGGCTGGAGGTCCACATGGCTGCACTCCTGCAGTAGCTGTTTGAGGGAAACCAGATGCTTGTCATCTAAATGAAGAAAGAAGTAAATAGCAACTGCTTAACCTTTAAATCTTTATTCTGTTTCAGGGAAGCACATTAGTAATTGTGTTATAACTGGAGAAAAGTTGATTGTTGTGTACTCTTGATGGCATCGTGGCCCTGCAGGGATGAGAAGATGTTATGGAACATGGAGATGTTCCATAACAGAGAGATGAACAACACCATGTGGAATAAAACGCAATACAAATGTGTGTTAGTGTGTATTTGTGATTGTCATGTGTAATATGTAGGAGTGTGTATTAGGGTGTGTTTGTGATTGTTAAAAGTGTTTTAGTGTGTAGAAGTGTGAGTGTGTGAGTGTGTGTGTGTGTGTTTGTTAGTCAGTAAGTTTGAACTTTATCAGGTGACTTCTGTCCTTATCAAGGTCACAAGATACAGTAATGCGCAGGAATGCTTCTTAAACTGTCAGCCTTTATTTCAAGTCATAATAATGTACATACACACACACACACACACACACACACACACACACACACACAGTTAAAGGTTTGGATACATCTTCTCGCTCAGTGTTGTTTTTTTTCCCTTTTTATTATTTTCAACATCGTGCATTACTACTGAAGAATCCAAACTCTATAAGAAACATCTGGAGTTCTGTAGAAACACAAACGTGTTAAAGGACCCAGAATTTGTTTTAAATTTTTAAATTGTCCAAAGCAGTTAGATTTAGCTTGGATGCAGCTCGGTAAGCTCATGGAATCCCCTCATCAGAGTCACGAGGTCGTCACCTGGAATGGTGACCATTTCTTACCATAATGTGCTTTAGAGCTTCAGTTGTCCTGTGCAGAGGAAAGTGTGAGTACAGAGTCAATATCACTATTACAATAACAACTACTGTTCAAATCCGATTCATGGCAAGAAACACTCAGTGAAGGAAAGAGAACAGATCCATCATTACTTGAAGAGCTACCTCTGCTGCAGAGGATACGTTCATTAGAATTACCTGCCTTAAAAACCCCCAAATTACACCAATCACTCTCAGAGTTTACGTGGCAGATACATTTCAACATTGATTGTTTGAGTCAGGCCTTCATGGTCAAACTGCAGCAAAGACACCATTTGTTCAGAAGAACAACATGCAAACTTGCTTGGGCTGAGGAACACCAGGAGTGGACATTAGATCAGTGGAAAACTGTTCTACGCTTAAATGAGTTCAAATTTGAGATTTTTGGTTCTAAGCTGCGTGACTTTGTTAGACATACAGGGGTGAACGGACAGTTCCTGAATGTCTGGTTCCCACTGTGAAGCATGAAGGAGGAGGTGTGATGGTGTGGTGGTGCTTTGCTGTTGATGATTTAGTCAAAATTGAAGACACAATTAAGCAGCATGGCTTCCACAGCATTCTGCAGCGACATGCTACCATTACATCTGGTTTACATTTAGTGGGAACATCATTTGTTCAAGAAGCAGTGTGATGGAGTGCTGCTCACCTGGCCTCCACATCAGATCACCTGGCCTCCACAATCACCCTCTCAATCCACCTGATATAGTTTCAGAGTGAAGGAAAAGCAGCCAACAGGAACTCAACACCTCTAGGACCTCCTCAAGATAATTGGAAAACCATTCTAGGTGATGAGCTCATGAAGCTTTATTGAATATATATATATATATGGTCAAATAAACACTTTACAGCCAAATGTTTGAGGAAACCTGACTAAAAAATTCATTTCTGGTTTTTGAACATCCCATTTTACATTTATTCTCCATTAACTGTTATAATAATCTCCACTCTTCTCTGAAGATATTCCACTAGATGTTGTGGAGATTTATTCAGCTACAAGGATGTTAGTAAAGTCAGGTACTGGTGGGTGAGAAGTTGAGAAGGTCTGGGGTGCAGTCAGTGTTCACATTCATCCCAAATGTGTTTAATAGTATTAAAGCTCTATGTCAGGAGATCTTCCACACCAATCCATGGAAAACAGATCTTCATGGAGCTTTAGGAGCATTGTCATGCTGGAACATGGGTTTGGGTCTCCTAGTTTAAGTGAAGGCAAAGTTTCATGCTTCTGTATCCAAAGACGTCTGGTACATTGTGTACAGAAATTTGGAGAAGAACCAAATATGGGTGGAAGATTTGACCATATAATGAGTTTAAAATGGATTAAATAAATGTCACTATAAACAATGTAAACTTTGATCTCACTGCAGTGGAAAGTGATGTGGCATGTCTGAATATTCCACTGCAAATTTCACATTCAGCTTTAACTTCCTGTTTGCGTTGTTCTGCTGTGTGGCAGCTCTTACCTATGAGAAGGTACAGATCTGTGTGTAGCTTTGGAGAAAATTCAACAATCAGACTTTCACTGTCACAGTCCAAAACCACCGGTAATGTTTTTACATCGTGTTCTTCCTGAAGTCCTGCAGAAGAACATCATGCAGTATGTTTCATTAGAAATCAGCATTCATTTCCATTCGTGCCAAAATTGAATACATTTCCTCCTCACCATGTTCTCCATCTCGCTCTGTTGACCTTGTTTCCCCAGCCATCACCTCAGAGTCAGATATCAAAGGTAGTGAGATTGGACTTGGATTAGATGGCTTTAGATGAATAAATATAATCAGTAGAATTCTCCATTTCATCGTGTCCTGCATTTTGGAGGTGTTCTCTGGAATGATCTGAGGTGAACTTCTTCTGCTATGGAGAAGACCACCTTAGAACCTGGATAAAACAGTTACTGAAGAAAAATT
>MU549698.1:532827-540327 GCA_024362625.1 Silurus asotus
GTTCAGGTGTGAATAGTGGATTGTGATTGGCTGGAAGGAGTTCAGGTGTGAATAGTGGATTGTGATTGGCTGGAAGGAGTTCAGGTGTGAATAGTGGATTGTGATTGGCTGGAAGGAGTTCAGGTGTGAATAGTGGATTGTGATTGGCTGGAAGGAGTTCAGGTGTGAATAGTGGATTGTGATTGGCTGGAAGGAGTTCAGGTGTGAATAGTGGATTGTGATTGGCTGGAAGGAGTTCAGGTGTGAATAGTGGATTGTGATTGGCTGGAAGGAGTTCAGGTGTGAATAGTGGATTGTGATTGGCTGGAAGGAGTTCAGGTGTGAATAGTGGATTGTGATTGGCTGGAAGGAGTTCAGGTGTGAATAGTGGATTGTGATTGGCTGGAAGGAGTTCAGGTGTGAATAGTGGATTGTGATTGGCTGGAAGGAGTTCAGGTGTGAATAGTGGATTGTGATTGGCTGGAAGGAGTTCAGGTGTGAATAGTGGATTGTGATTGGCTGGAAGGAGTTCAGGTGTGAATAGTGGATTGTGATTGGCTGGAAGGAGTTCAGGTGTGAATAGTGGATTGTGATTGGCTGGAAGGAGTTCAGGTGTGAATAGTGGATTGTGATTGGCTGGAAGGAGTTCAGGTGTGAATAGTGGATTGTGATTGGCTGGAAGGAGTTCAGGTGTGAATAGTGGATTGTGATTGGCTGGAAGGAGTTCAGGTGTGAATAGTGGATTGTGATTGGCTGGAAGGAGTTCAGGTGTGAATAGTGGATTGTGATTGGCTGGAAGGAGTTCAGGTGTGAATAGTGGATTGTGATTGGCTGGAAGGAGTTCAGGTGTGAATAGTGGATTGTGATTGGCTGGAAGGAGTTCAGGTGTGAATAGTGGATTGTGATTGGCTGGAAGGAGTTCAGGTGTGAATAGTGGATTGTGATTGGCTGGAAGGAGTTCAGGTGTGAATAGTGGATTGTGATTGGCTGGAAGGAGTTCAGGTGTGAATAGTGGATTGTGATTGGCTGGAAGGAGTTCAGGTGTGAATAGTGGATTGTGATTGGCTGGAAGGAGTTCAGGTGTGAATAGTGGATTGTGATTGGCTGGAAGGAGTTCAGGTGTGAATAGTGGATTGTGATTGGCTGGAAGGAGTTCAGGTGTGAATAGTGGATTGTGATTGGCTGGAAGGAGTTCAGGTGTGAATAGTGGATTGTGATTGGCTGGAAGGAGTTCAGGTGTGAATAGTGGATTGTGATTGGCTGGAAGGAGTTCAGGTGTGAATAGTGGATTGTGATTGGCTGGAAGGAGTTCAGGTGTGAATAGTGGATTGTGATTGGCTGGAAGGAGTTCAGGTGTGAATAGTGGATTGTGATTGGCTGGAAGGAGTTCAGGTGTGAATAGTGGATTGTGATTGGCTGGAAGGAGTTCAGGTGTGAATAGTGGATTGTGATTGGCTGGAAGGAGTTCAGGTGTGAATAGTGGATTGTGATTGGCTGGAAGGAGTTCAGGTGTGAATAGTGGATTGTGATTGGCTGGAAGGAGTTCAGGTGTGAATAGTGGATTGTGATTGGCTGGAAGGAGTTCAGGTGTGAATAGTGGATTGTGATTGGCTGGAAGGAGTTCAGGTGTGAATAGTGGATTGTGATTGGCTGGAAGGAGTTCAGGTGTGAATAGTGGATTGTGATTGGCTGGAAGGAGTTCAGGTGTGAATAGTGGATTGTGATTGGCTGGAAGGAGTTCAGGTGTGAATAGTGGATTGTGATTGGCTGGAAGGAGTTCAGGTGTGAATAGTGGATTGTGATTGGCTGGAAGGAGTTCAGGTGTGAATAGTGGATTGTGATTGGCTGGAAGGAGTTCAGGTGTGAATAGTGGATTGTGATTGGCTGGAAGGAGTTCAGGTGTGAATAGTGGATTGTGATTGGCTGGAAGGAGTTCAGGTGTGAATAGTGGATTGTGATTGGCTGGAAGGAGTTCAGGTGTGAATAGTGGATTGTGATTGGCTGGAAGGAGTTCAGGTGTGAATAGTGGATTGTGATTGGCTGGAAGGAGTTCAGGTGTGAATAGTGGATTGTGATTGGCTGGAAGGAGTTCAGGTGTGAATAGTGGATTGTGATTGGCTGGAAGGAGTTCAGGTGTGAATAGTGGATTGTGATTGGCTGGAAGGAGTTCAGGTGTGAATAGTGGATTGTGATTGGCTGGAAGGAGTTCAGGTGTGAATAGTGGATTGTGATTGGCTGGAAGGAGTTCAGGTGTGAATAGTGGATTGTGATTGGCTGGAAGGAGTTCAGGTGTGAATAGTGGATTGTGATTGGCTGGAAGGAGTTCAGGTGTGAATAGTGGATTGTGATTGGCTGGAAGGAGTTCAGGTGTGAATAGTGGATTGTGATTGGCTGGAAGGAGTTCAGGTGTGAATAGTGGATTGTGATTGGCTGGAAGGAGTTCAGGTGTGAATAGTGGATTGTGATTGGCTGGAAGGAGTTCAGGTGTGAATAGTGGATTGTGATTGGCTGGAAGGAGTTCAGGTGTGAATAGTGGATTGTGATTGGCTGGAAGGAGTTCAGGTGTGAATAGTGGATTGTGATTGGCTGGAAGGAGTTCAGGTGTGAATAGTGGATTGTGATTGGCTGGAAGGAGTTCAGGTGTGAATAGTGGATTGTGATTGGCTGGAAGGAGTTCAGGTGTGAATAGTGGATTGTGATTGGCTGGAAGGAGTTCAGGTGTGAATAGTGGATTGTGATTGGCTGGAAGGAGTTCAGGTGTGAATAGTGGATTGTGATTGGCTGGAAGGAGTTCAGGTGTGAATAGTGGATTGTGATTGGCTGGAAGGAGTTCAGGTGTGAATAGTGGATTGTGATTGGCTGGAAGGAGTTCAGGTGTGAATAGTGGATTGTGATTGGCTGGAAGGAGTTCAGGTGTGAATAGTGGATTGTGATTGGCTGGAAGGAGTTCAGGTGTGAATAGTGGATTGTGATTGGCTGGAAGGAGTTCAGGTGTGAATAGTGGATTGTGATTGGCTGGAAGGAGTTCAGGTGTGAATAGTGGATTGTGATTGGCTGGAAGGAGTTCAGGTGTGAATAGTGGATTGTGATTGGCTGGAAGGAGTTCAGGTGTGAATAGTGGATTGTGATTGGCTGGAAGGAGTTCAGGTGTGAATAGTGGATTGTGATTGGCTGGAAGGAGTTCAGGTGTGAATAGTGGATTGTGATTGGCTGGAAGGAGTTCAGGTGTGAATAGTGGATTGTGATTGGCTGGAAGGAGTTCAGGTGTGAATAGTGGATTGTGATTGGCTGGAAGGAGTTCAGGTGTGAATAGTGGATTGTGATTGGCTGGAAGGAGTTCAGGTGTGAATAGTGGATTGTGATTGGCTGGAAGGAGTTCAGGTGTGAATAGTGGATTGTGATTGGCTGGAAGGAGTTCAGGTGTGAATAGTGGATTGTGATTGGCTGGAAGGAGTTCAGGTGTGAATAGTGGATTGTGATTGGCTGGAAGGAGTTCAGGTGTGAATAGTGGATTGTGATTGGCTGGAAGGAGTTCAGGTGTGAATAGTGGATTGTGATTGGCTGGAAGGAGTTCAGGTGTGAATAGTGGATTGTGATTGGCTGGAAGGAGTTCAGGTGTGAATAGTGGATTGTGATTGGCTGGAAGGAGTTCAGGTGTGAATAGTGGATTGTGATTGGCTGGAAGGAGTTCAGGTGTGAATAGTGGATTGTGATTGGCTGGAAGGAGTTCAGGTGTGAATAGTGGATTGTGATTGGCTGGAAGGAGTTCAGGTGTGAATAGTGGATTGTGATTGGCTGGAAGGAGTTCAGGTGTGAATAGTGGATTGTGATTGGCTGGAAGGAGTTCAGGTGTGAATAGTGGATTGTGATTGGCTGGAAGGAGTTCAGGTGTGAATAGTGGATTGTGATTGGCTGGAAGGAGTTCAGGTGTGAATAGTGGATTGTGATTGGCTGGAAGGAGTTCAGGTGTGAATAGTGGATTGTGATTGGCTGGAAGGAGTTCAGGTGTGAATAGTGGATTGTGATTGGCTGGAAGGAGTTCAGGTGTGAATAGTGGATTGTGATTGGCTGGAAGGAGTTCAGGTGTGAATAGTGGATTGTGATTGGCTGGAAGGAGTTCAGGTGTGAATAGTGGATTGTGATTGGCTGGAAGGAGTTCAGGTGTGAATAGTGGATTGTGATTGGCTGGAAGGAGTTCAGGTGTGAATAGTGGATTGTGATTGGCTGGAAGGAGTTCAGGTGTGAATAGTGGATTGTGATTGGCTGGAAGGAGTTCAGGTGTGAATAGTGGATTGTGATTGGCTGGAAGGAGTTCAGGTGTGAATAGTGGATTGTGATTGGCTGGAAGGAGTTCAGGTGTGAATAGTGGATTGTGATTGGCTGGAAGGAGTTCAGGTGTGAATAGTGGATTGTGATTGGCTGGAAGGAGTTCAGGTGTGAATAGTGGATTGTGATTGGCTGGAAGGAGTTCAGGTGTGAATAGTGGATTGTGATTGGCTGGAAGGAGTTCAGGTGTGAATAGTGGATTGTGATTGGCTGGAAGGAGTTCAGGTGTGAATAGTGGATTGTGATTGGCTGGAAGGAGTTCAGGTGTGAATAGTGGATTGTGATTGGCTGGAAGGAGTTCAGGTGTGAATAGTGGATTGTGATTGGCTGGAAGGAGTTCAGGTGTGAATAGTGGATTGTGATTGGCTGGAAGGAGTTCAGGTGTGAATAGTGGATTGTGATTGGCTGGAAGGAGTTCAGGTGTGAATAGTGGATTGTGATTGGCTGGAAGGAGTTCAGGTGTGAATAGTGGATTGTGATTGGCTGGAAGGAGTTCAGGTGTGAATAGTGGATTGTGATTGGCTGGAAGGAGTTCAGGTGTGAATAGTGGATTGTGATTGGCTGGAAGGAGTTCAGGTGTGAATAGTGGATTGTGATTGGCTGGAAGGAGTTCAGGTGTGAATAGTGGATTGTGATTGGCTGGAAGGAGTTCAGGTGTGAATAGTGGATTGTGATTGGCTGGAAGGAGTTCAGGTGTGAATAGTGGATTGTGATTGGCTGGAAGGAGTTCAGGTGTGAATAGTGGATTGTGATTGGCTGGAAGGAGTTCAGGTGTGAATAGTGGATTGTGATTGGCTGGAAGGAGTTCAGGTGTGAATAGTGGATTGTGATTGGCTGGAAGGAGTTCAGGTGTGAATAGTGGATTGTGATTGGCTGGAAGGAGTTCAGGTGTGAATAGTGGATTGTGATTGGCTGGAAGGAGTTCAGGTGTGAATAGTGGATTGTGATTGGCTGGAAGGAGTTCAGGTGTGAATAGTGGATTGTGATTGGCTGGAAGGAGTTCAGGTGTGAATAGTGGATTGTGATTGGCTGGAAGGAGTTCAGGTGTGAATAGTGGATTGTGATTGGCTGGAAGGAGTTCAGGTGTGAATAGTGGATTGTGATTGGCTGGAAGGAGTTCAGGTGTGAATAGTGGATTGTGATTGGCTGGAAGGAGTTCAGGTGTGAATAGTGGATTGTGATTGGCTGGAAGGAGTTCAGGTGTGAATAGTGGATTGTGATTGGCTGGAAGGAGTTCAGGTGTGAATAGTGGATTGTGATTGGCTGGAAGGAGTTCAGGTGTGAATAGTGGATTGTGATTGGCTGGAAGGAGTTCAGGTGTGAATAGTGGATTGTGATTGGCTGGAAGGAGTTCAGGTGTGAATAGTGGATTGTGATTGGCTGGAAGGAGTTCAGGTGTGAATAGTGGATTGTGATTGGCTGGAAGGAGTTCAGGTGTGAATAGTGGATTGTGATTGGCTGGAAGGAGTTCAGGTGTGAATAGTGGATTGTGATTGGCTGGAAGGAGTTCAGGTGTGAATAGTGGATTGTGATTGGCTGGAAGGAGTTCAGGTGTGAATAGTGGATTGTGATTGGCTGGAAGGAGTTCAGGTGTGAATAGTGGATTGTGATTGGCTGGAAGGAGTTCAGGTGTGAATAGTGGATTGTGATTGGCTGGAAGGAGTTCAGGTGTGAATAGTGGATTGTGATTGGCTGGAAGGAGTTCAGGTGTGAATAGTGGATTGTGATTGGCTGGAAGGAGTTCAGGTGTGAATAGTGGATTGTGATTGGCTGGAAGGAGTTCAGGTGTGAATAGTGGATTGTGATTGGCTGGAAGGAGTTCAGGTGTGAATAGTGGATTGTGATTGGCTGGAAGGAGTTCAGGTGTGAATAGTGGATTGTGATTGGCTGGAAGGAGTTCAGGTGTGAATAGTGGATTGTGATTGGCTGGAAGGAGTTCAGGTGTGAATAGTGGATTGTGATTGGCTGGAAGGAGTTCAGGTGTGAATAGTGGATTGTGATTGGCTGGAAGGAGTTCAGGTGTGAATAGTGGATTGTGATTGGCTGGAAGGAGTTCAGGTGTGAATAGTGGATTGTGATTGGCTGGAAGGAGTTCAGGTGTGAATAGTGGATTGTGATTGGCTGGAAGGAGTTCAGGTGTGAATAGTGGATTGTGATTGGCTGGAAGGAGTTCAGGTGTGAATAGTGGATTGTGATTGGCTGGAAGGAGTTCAGGTGTGAATAGTGGATTGTGATTGGCTGGAAGGAGTTCAGGTGTGAATAGTGGATTGTGATTGGCTGGAAGGAGTTCAGGTGTGAATAGTGGATTGTGATTGGCTGGAAGGAGTTCAGGTGTGAATAGTGGATTGTGATTGGCTGGAAGGAGTTCAGGTGTGAATAGTGGATTGTGATTGGCTGGAAGGAGTTCAGGTGTGAATAGTGGATTGTGATTGGCTGGAAGGAGTTCAGGTGTGAATAGTGGATTGTGATTGGCTGGAAGGAGTTCAGGTGTGAATAGTGGATTGTGATTGGCTGGAAGGAGTTCAGGTGTGAATAGTGGATTGTGATTGGCTGGAAGGAGTTCAGGTGTGAATAGTGGATTGTGATTGGCTGGAAGGAGTTCAGGTGTGAATAGTGGATTGTGATTGGCTGGAAGGAGTTCAGGTGTGAATAGTGGATTGTGATTGGCTGGAAGGAGTTCAGGTGTGAATAGTGGATTGTGATTGGCTGGAAGGAGTTCAGGTGTGAATAGTGGATTGTGATTGGCTGGAAGGAGTTCAGGTGTGAATAGTGGATTGTGATTGGCTGGAAGGAGTTCAGGTGTGAATAGTGGATTGTGATTGGCTGGAAGGAGTTCAGGTGTGAATAGTGGATTGTGATTGGCTGGAAGGAGTTCAGGTGTGAATAGTGGATTGTGATTGGCTGGAAGGAGTTCAGGTGTGAATAGTGGATTGTGATTGGCTGGAAGGAGTTCAGGTGTGAATAGTGGATTGTGATTGGCTGGAAGGAGTTCAGGTGTGAATAGTGGATTGTGATTGGCTGGAAGGAGTTCAGGTGTGAATAGTGGATTGTGATTGGCTGGAAGGAGTTCAGGTGTGAATAGTGGATTGTGATTGGCTGGAAGGAGTTCAGGTGTGAATAGTGGATTGTGATTGGCTGGAAGGAGTTCAGGTGTGAATAGTGGATTGTGATTGGCTGGAAGGAGTTCAGGTGTGA
>MU549698.1:545327-560327 GCA_024362625.1 Silurus asotus
ACGGTTTCTGTTTTCTCCAGGCTTTTACGCAGCTCCTCGTTCACCAGGTTCTCGTAATCAGGGCCAGTGTGAGCTTTAGCAAACCTGCAGGTGACTCCATAATGACATCTACACACACACACACACACACACACACACACACACACACACACACACAGTTTATATAAATACTCTGATCATGGACACTCTGTATGAAATGTCTGAGGTGACGATGACGTCTCACCTGCCAAAGGTGGAGTAAAGGTAACAGGTATCTCCCAGATCTTTTGGTTTGGTGGACATGTAATCAGCCACGTCATGGAGAAACTTACACTTCTCACCATAGAAACACTTCCTGCCAGACCCCTGTGTGATCAGAGTCCAAAAAAACATGAAAAATTGCATCAAACTTGAAACATGAAAATCACAAACTTCACTAATGTGTGTTAATAAAATAAGAGTATTTTATTCATTATTATGACATCAAATTAATCAAATCAAATGATGAAATGTGTGTGCGCGCGTGGGCGTGTGTGTGTGAGCGTAAGCGTGTGCGCGAGTGCAAGCGCGCGTGTGCTCGTGTGTGTGTGTGCGTGCGAGTGCATGTGTGTGTGTGAGTGTGTGTGAGCGTGAGCGAGCGCGTGTGTGCTCGTGTGTGTGCGTGCGAGTGCATGTGTGTGTGAGTGCATGTGTGTGTGTGAGTGCGCATGTGCTCGTGTGTGTGTGTGCGTGCGAAGGCATGCGTGTGTGTAAGTGCGCGTGTGCTCGTAAGTGTGTGTGTATGTGTGCGTGCGAGTGCATGTGTGTGTGAGTGCGCATGTGCTCGTGTGTGTGTGTGTGTGTGTGTGTGTGAGTGCATGTGTGTGTGTGAGTGCGCATGTGCTCGTGTGTGTGTGTGCGCATGTGCTCGTGTGTGTGTGTGTGTGCGTGTGAGTGCATGTGTGTGTGAGTGCGCGTGTGCTCGTAAGTGTGTGTGTGTGTGTGTGTGCGCGTGTGTGTGTGTGTGTGTGTGTGTGTGTGTGTGTGCGTGCGAGTGCATGTGTGTGTGTGAGTGCGCATGTGCTCGTGTGTGTGTGTGTGTGTGTGTGTGTGCGTGCGAGTGCATGTGTGTGTGTGAGTGCGCATGTGCTCGTGTGTGTGTGTGTGTGTGTGTGTGTGTGTGCGCGTGCATGTGTGTGAGTGCGCGTGTGCTCAAAAGTGTGTGTGTGAGTGCGCGTGTGCTCGTAAGTGTGTGTGTGTGTGTGTGTGTGTGTGCGCGCGCGTGTGCGAGTGCATGTGTGTATAAACACCTGTATAACTGAAGGACAGAGTCTGCGATCCTCATAACTGTGAGGTTTAATGTGAGGTCTTGACTTATTCTGGCCCCTCCGTTTCTTCTTCTCCTCCTCCTTCACCGTCTCTCCATCACACTCCTCTACTCTCCGTCTCTTTGGCTCCGGTTCTGCAGGAGCTTCATCTGGCGCAGTTTCATCCTGGGCTTCCTCGCTCTTCGATCCGGCAGCCAGAAACTCGTAGAACTTCTCCTTGTTGGTGACGTACCTGCATGTTCAAATCATCAGAGAATTAAATCGATGGCTGGAATACACAGAGGCACAGATAAAACACTCATCAACTGATCTCAGAAGAGATTCCAGGGGTTTTCTTACTGTAGCTTCAGGGCTGCTTCTCCTCTGTCTCTGGTCTGCACTGTGCTGCTCTCTGCACCGTTCACCTCACCGTCCTCCATCCTACAACATCAACATCGTCATCACCACCACCACCATCATTATCCCTACCACCATCCTCCAAAAACATCATCACCACCATCATCATCACCATCACCACCACCATCATCATCATCTTCAATCCTACATCATCATCACCGTCCTCCATCCTACAACAACATCCTCATCACCACCACCACCACCACCATCCTCCAAAAACATCATCACCACCACCATCCTTTATCACCACCATCATCCCCACCATCGTCATCATCATCCTCAATCCTACATCACCATCCTCCATCCTCATCATCATCACACAACATCATCATCATCCTCCAACAACATCATCATTATTATTATCACCAACACCATCATCATCATCATCATCCTCAATCCTACATTATCACCACCATCATCACCACCATTATCATCATCACCATCATCACCACCATTATCATCATCATCACCATCCTCCATCCTCATCATTATCACCACCATCCTAAAACATCACCACCATCATTATCATCACCTTTCTCCAACATCATCATCATCATCATCATCATCATCATCATCATCATCACCATCACCATCACCATCATCACCACCACCATCATCCTCACATACCAGCTGGAAACTGTTCAACCTCCTTCCATTAAGAAGGAGATACAGGAACATGCACATCAGAAACTAGATTAAATGCAGCACACTGAACAGAACATCCTTTCCAGCTCGGTTCCTCTGCCTGGACAATCGCTACAAATCATTTTCTCCTTCCTCAGTGTCCGAATTCTCCTACAGCTCCTCATATACCTTCTCCTTGTCTTTCACCACATCCCTCTTCACCTGCTGCTGCATCTCTTGTTCTCCTGCCTACTTTTCTCATCACTCAATTCTGTTTCTCCAACCTCTTTCTCCTTCTGCTCTCCTGCACTTCCTCATTCCACCACGTCTCTTTCTCTTGCTTTCTATTTCCAGATGTCACACAAAGTACTTTTCTATCTGTCTCCCTCATCACTCCTGCAGTAGTTCCACAATCATCCAGCACCTCTTCAACACCACTGAGCTCCTGTCTGACCTCTTCCCTGATCCTCACACTACACTGTTCCTCCTTCAGTTTCCACCATCTTATTCTTCTTTCAGTCCTCACTCTCCTCCTCTTCTTCACCTCCAAAACCATCCTACAGACCACCATCCTATGCTGTCTAGCTACACTGTCCCCCACCAACCCCTTACAGTCTCCAATCTCCTTCAGGTTGCATCTCCTGCATAGAACATATTCCCCCTGTGTGCACCTTCCACTATATATATATATATATATATTACTCTCTCTCTCTCTCTCTCTCTCTCTATATATATATATATATATATATAAAACGTGTATCTGCACTGTCAGTTTCCACAGAGGAGGAAAATATTTACACTTCGGAATGATGCTGAACTGCATTTCGTATATTCGTCTGTCTGTCTGTCTGTCTGTCTATCTATCTATCTATCTATCTATCTATCTATCTATCTATCTATCTATCTATTATATAAAGTACTAGATGTAAAACTATCATTTATTTACTAAACAATAAGATTTATAACCCGGCGAATAAACACTAATAAACACTTCTGCTTTGTAACTGCTAATTACAGCTGTGAATAATATGATAATTATAACACACATGTTTATTTGTTTGTTTGTTGACTTTATATTTAATTCCAGTAAAATCAGATTTCTGTAAACTCACCTACAGAAACGTGACACGGTCTCGGTGTTACACTGAAACGTGTCCGGGGCTAACACAAAGCGCGCATGCTTTTAGTTCCGTCCCCGCCTTCCACAGCAAATAGAAAAGTAAAGAATATTGTTTTTTCTGCAAAAAAAAAAGTGCACACTTTATTTTTTATTTAAAATATTATTATTCTACACCCCGTAAATTATACTACATGAACATAAATATAATAATGGTATATTATTATTTTTGAAGATATGCTCATTTGGGAATATACAGCTGTGAAATATACACATTTTATTTCTATATATTATAAAAAATATTATTATAAATAAAATACCACAGAATGTTTGTAATGTCGCTCAAAATTGTTAACCAAAAGTAAAAAAATACAAAGATCAATGATAAATGTAAGTAAATGTCTCTAATAAAGTTCAGAAGTAAAAACAAAAAAACCCAACAAATTAATTAATTAATTAATTGGTATTGTATGAGGAAGTTTGGTGCATCAGAGAAGTATATGAGGGTGGTGCAGGACATGTATAAGGACAGTGTGACAGCAGTGAAGTGTGCAGTAGGAACGACAGTCTGGTTCAAGGTGGAGGTTGGACTGCATCAAGGATCGGCTCTGAGCCCTTTCCTGTTTTCAGTGGTGACGGACAGGTTAAAGGACGAGGTCTGACAGGAGTCTCCCTCTCCACTTTTCATGATGAGTGACGTGAAACGAGCTCAAAGTTAATCTGATATGTCAGAGATTTTTAGACATGCTCCAGAACATGTGAAGAAGAGTCCCAGTAGACGTTTGACACGTGGCAGAGCCTAAAAATAACATGTTGAATAGAATTTGTGTGTGTTTGGTGGACACCAACAATTTTTGTGAAATTTTCCAGACACGTTCCTCAAATCACTATCATAAGAACATTCCCACTCTTGTTTTATAGATTTTTATTAAGAATGACGATGTTCGGACTTTCGTACGTCTGCCATCGATTTTTGAGAGGAGATTTCTCAGGTATATTATAGACTTCTAGTGCAGAGATTTAAAATGTTTTATAAATTACATATATTACAAAATTCACTGTGTTTTTAAATGACGGATCGAATCGACGCAACATTTCAGTAAAAAAAACAGACTTTACCTAAAAAAAATTATTTTTATTATAATGAAAAAATAATGAGATGTAGATAAACATATACATTCAGCCATAAAATTAACAAAAAAACATGATATTTTTTATTTTAAAAGAAGGATGTTTAATCGAAAAAAGAACGAGAGAGAGAGAGAGAGAGAGAGAGAGAGAGAGAGAGAGTGAGTTCACATTAGCATCATCTAGCTACGGAGGAGAAACTTTTACCTCAGCGGTGTTTGTTACTAACATGTGGAAGACTGTGTGTGGGTGTAAATGATACAGAAATGTCCAGAACAGTGACTTTTACCTCAGATCTGATGTTAAATGTCTGAGAAAAGACTTTTATTTTGAATAAAATTACTCCACATCATCAGTGTGTGTGTGAACGTGATCTAAATCTTTACTGCCTTAAAAACACAATATTTCACTCCGTTATTAAAGAGTTATTAAATTTAATATAAAGTTTGATTTTGTACGTTTGTTGCTGATAAATCAGGCGAACACCGGCGTTAGCTTCCGCTACAGCTAATAATTCATTCCTGTGTAATTCTACATCATGTACACAATAATGAGATGCGGAGGATCTAACAGATTATTTTAATAAATACACACGTAACGGAATCGTGCGTTCTGATTGGCTGATCACGCGGTGTTTTATTCCTATTACACCACAGCAACAATTTCATACATTTGTACTTTCTGTAGTCGATATTCATGTTCTCACTAAACTTATAGCAGCTGATAAGGTCAAAAGTATTGGGACACCCAGCTTCATGATTCTTCTCCAAACTGAAGAAGAAGAAGAAAAAAAAAAGTTGCATCACACAATTGTATCTGATGTTTCGATCTTGGAATGAAATTTGACCTTCACTTGAACTAGGAGACCCAAACCTGTTCCAGCAAGACCGGCTTCATGAAGATCTGCTTTAAATTGGTTGGAAGTGGAGTAGAAGATCTCCCGCTATAGAGCTCTAAACCCTATTGAGATAAAGGTGAACGCTGACTGCACCCCAGGAACCTCCTCATCTCACCTTACCTCCATCAGCACCTGACTTTACTAACACTCTTGTAGCTGAATATATTTCCACAAAATCTAGTGGAACATCTTCCCAGAAGGGTGGAGCTCATTATAACAGCAAACCGAGACTAAATATGGAACGAGATGTTCAAGAAAAGAGAACACACTAATACTGATATTCTCCAGTTCTCCAAACTCCAACCTGTCAGTCACCTTGACACCTATTTACTGATCTCTCTTTGGTAGACAAAGATCTCCCTGTAGAACACAAGTCTTCAACCTGCACATGCAAATACACCCAAAAGTATGTGCGCCCCTAACAATGACACCCATATGTCCACGTCCACATTTATTTTCTCTTCTTACATTTATAACGAGCTCCACTTTTCTTCTGAAAACTAGATTTAAAGATGTGGCTGAAGGTTCCTTTATCATTACCATTAGTGATCATGCAGTGGTGTCAAGATGGACGAAGAGGCTCTAGTTCCAGTTCATTCCAGTAGGGTGGAGGAGTTCAGTGCAGGACATGCAAGTTCTCCCACTCCAACCCTCACGTCTTCATGGAGCTTCATATCGGAGCAGTGTTTGGGAATCTACCTAATGCTGCTCAAGTGAAGATTGACGAAACACTGAAATAGAAACAGGACAGGTCCATAGATGTAGGTACTACATGCCGATTTGGAGAGATCTCCCATCCATGAGGAGCACACTTGTTTGAAGGCCACACAAAGTTCACTGAGGTTTACAGCCCTGATACCCCCTCACACTCAGAGTTCTCGTAGTTTCTCCAACTTAGATTTGAAACGTTTGGTGCTCGAGTCCAGGATGCTGATTCCGTTCACATCAAAGTCATAACCTAGTTGATGAAGCTGATCCAGCCGGTGTTTCAGGGTGGTGACGCTGTAATCCATCACTTTCGGCTTCTCTACGATGTGTCTGATGTCGATCCCACCTTCAACCAGGCAGTCCAGCTTCTGCTTCAGAGTGTCTGAGGAGACAAAGAGTGTCGGAGCATAGTTCAGGATCAGCTCCCTCACCTGTTTTTGGCTGCAGCCCAGAGACTTCAGCTTTAGATTCAGGTTTCTGAAGTTAGTCTTCAAACTTTTATGGGACAAGTCGAGGATCTTGGCGCCGTGGCCCTGCAGAAGCTTGAGCGCCTCGTCGTTATTGAGCTCCAGCGCACTCAGGAGGAACTCGATGTTGGACCTGACGCGCTTCGTGCTCCGTATCAGGATGTACACGTTTCTGGAAATGACGGTGCGAGCAAACTTCTCATTTTCAGTTCCTCCGAGGCTCTTGCACACACTATCCAGAAGCTCCACCATCATCCGATTCAGTGCCAAAGTGTTCGAGAAGATCCTCGGGGCCATGGTCAGGAGACGGTGCAGATCTTTAGGTTTTATCCCTAATGAACTTAGGTAATGGATATTCTTCTCCAGGTTGCTGTTATCACTCGAGCGAAAGAACGACTCCGGAGAACGTTTGAGGATGTTAACGACCTCAGCGTCTGTGTTGAAGATGCCGCGCCAAAGACGCCAGCGTTCCTCCAGGTGTTCCTCGGATCTGGTTATGGCACGTGGAAAACGGGAGATGATGCTAGCGATGATGTCGCGACTCGCGCCTTTCTGTTCGAGGAAATCGATCAGCTCTTGCTCGTTTGTCTGGATTTTGCGGAAGATGGCAGGCTGACGCCGTCGCGCCATCTGAATGTCCACGCCCAGCAAGCTGAGGTTCTCCAACAAAGACTTGTTCTCAGAAGCAACGTTTGAAGGATCTGTTTTATCATGGCTGCAGTCGTTTTTTGTGTTATCAGAGTCTGTATTTGTTGTGCTCAAGTGTTTGAACACGGCAACTGATCGCGAGAATCGGCTCGCATGTGGCCTGAGGAGAAACAGAAGCTGCTGCAGGGCCATGTTCCATCACACTGAAGATCTGAAAAGAAGAAGATAATATGAATGTCATCCAGGCTACAGGTATGGAGTAAAATATTCATCAGCATGCAGACACTGTGTTAGATTACACTTCAGGGTTCCTACACATTATTCATCTCAAGACTTTTCCAGACTCATATATACAGACCTCCCTTCAAATCTTTAAGACCATATTTAACATCTCAAACAACGATTTCAAATTCCAACTATAACCTATGTTACAATCTCTGATGATTTCCACGTGTTTAGTCGCACACTAGGGGGCGCTGTACTGCTGCCTCACAACACAACAACCAATCAGAGCTGTGCAGATCCGGACTAGCGCAGATCTTTCTGGAAATCACTTCAAACCAATTCCATACTTTATCATCCTTTTCCACAATCTAACTGTGTAGTTGGAGTCAGGAGTTTATTAGAGCAGTGCACCAGATGCTCCTCAAGCTCCAGAGGTTAACTATCCAGGAAATATAATACGTGTTGGACCACATTATTAATGGCTGAAGCTCACTTGTAGCTCATGATCTGTGGTGAATTCTCCAGGGTTACAGTGGGTGGTCAAGATCTACCACAACCTTGACCAAGATAAGGTAAGGATATTGAAGATGAGCTGAAAATGTAGATGGAGTGTAGTATTACTAGAAGTGTAGTCTGGCTGTAGTTCTGTAGGAAGCATAGGTGAAAGTCATGGCTAGTTCTGGACTTCACCATCACATGATGATGTGTACATCAAATTATCTCTGTCAGTCAAGTCAAGCTCCTCCTGAGATCCCAGTGGTCCTGACCCCCTTTTTTCTTACAGAACCTGCTTGATCTATCCTGATCTACCTCTGATACCACTCACCAAGACACTAATTCTGAAGACACCATGTGCATGACCATCAGTTTGGAACCATGACTCGGTATGAGACGGTATGAGGCAGAAACCTTGAGAGGAACCTGAAACTCCAAAGGGAACACATCCTCATCTTAAACACCAAATGTCCATTCATTACAGTTCCATCGTTGTTGAGGTTCAGTGATGGAGACTCAGTTCATGGCGATTTTATTCCTGAACCAGGTGATATTAATTACGGTCCAAATCCATCTTCATGGTTCCTGAGTTGCTCAAAAACTTAATGGATCTTTAAGCTGTTTATGTGGAACCATCTCCATCTGCACAGGAACTCCATTCAGAGGTAGGACATTTAGATGAACTTAACTAAAAGGAAGAACCAGAAGGTAACATAAGGATCTCTGGGATAAGAGACGACCCACCACACCACCATCAACAAACCTGAGTGAACGTGTGAGAGTGAGGAGACGACAGCATCCAAATATCCCAGTTCACCAAACACTCCATATCCATGATCCCTCCAGATCTGCTCCTTTACCTCACAACCACCTACTGACTAAAGACTCCACTAAATAAATATGTGTTCAGTCTCGACTTGAACACTGAGACTGTGTCTGAGTCCCAACACTGGTAGGAAGGTTGTTCCATAACTGTGGGGTTTATAAGAGAAACATCTGCCCCCTGCTGGAGTCTTCATTATTTGAGGTACCAACAAATAGCCTGCACCTTTTGATCTAAGTAGGTGTGGAGGATCATCCTGGTACAGAAGGTCACTCAGATACTGCAGCGTGAGAGTGTTAAGTGTTTTATACGTCAGTAGTATTTTGGAGTGAACATCTGAGGTCATGATGAGGATGTGGTTCCTCTTAAGATTCCTCTGTCAGATTTCAAGACACATCACCAGGGATACATTTGTTATTATTCATAATTTGTTTATTTTTATATTATTATTATTATTATTATTATTATTCCAGGTAGCTTCAAACACCACCAGAATATTAAAGCTCATGAATCCAGACCTTTAGAACTCACCACTGATCAACTGAGGCGACCGGCTGCATCCCAAACGACGTCCTAGTGAAGACGAAGTGCACTAGATATGGTTTTAAGCACGCTACCACAGCCCCTATGTAGGGCACATTTATAGGGAGCACAGAGCGGTTTGGAGCGTAACGCCTCGCGCACTGCTTAACTGCCACAACACGACAAATACGAACAACAGTAACTGTTTAAATTAGATTAAAACGAGTATATTTATTATTTATTTATGATCGAAGTGTAGGAAAAGTGTTCATTAGGATTATTTTATTTACCGAATCGAGATTAGCATGAAGCTAGTTTATGGCCCTGTGATTATTAAGGTAGTTATGCTAACAGCACCGGGTACCATGGTTTAATTCTAAACAGAAAGATGTTCCCTATGTAGGCGCACTACAAAGTACACAAGAACACGGTGTATTAGATTAGTGCACTTCACAATAACTAAGGAGGCATTTGGGATTCGGCCCGGACTCTTCTTCTTTTGTTGAGTCTTTTAGTTTGATTGATTTTGATGGCGCCACTTGGAGTTTAGGAATATAATAGGAATAAATAAACAAATGGATTATACAGTAAAATGAAGTGAATACAATTAATAATAAATAAATATAAAAATAATGTTAAATATTATACAAAATTACGCAAAATATATATTTTGTATTATAACAAAAGTAAATAATAATAATAATTTCGGCTTCTCCCATTAGGGGGCGCCACAGCGGATCATTCGTCTCCACACCCCCCCTGTCCTCTACATCTGCCTCTTTCACACCAACTACCTGCATGTCTTCCCTCACCACATCCATAAACCTCCCCCTTGTTCTTCCTCTTTTCCTCCTTCCTTGTGTCTCCATCCTCATCATTCTCCTACTGATATACCCCATGTCCCTCCTCTGCACATGTCCAAACCATCTCAATCTCACCTCCCTCACCTTGTCTCCAAAACGTCCTACATGTGCTGTCCCTCTAATAAACTCATTTCTAATCCTGTCCATCGTCGTCACTACCAACAAACATCTCAACATCTTCAGCTCTGCTACCTCCAGTTCCACCTCCTGTCTTTTACTCAATGCCACTGTCTCTAATCCATACAACATCTCAGGTCTCACCACAGTCCTATAAACTTTCCCTTTCGCTCTCACAGATACTCTTCTATCACAGATCACTCCTGCTATCACTCTTCTCCACCCACTCCACCCTGCCTGCACCTTTATTGCTCTAACTTGCAGTACATCTTTTCCAGCTCGGTTCCTCTGCCTGGCCAATCGCTACAAATCCTTTTCTCCTTCCTCAGTGTCCATCTTCTCCTACAGCTCCTCATATGCCTTTTCCTTGGCTTTCGCCACATCCCTCTTAACCTGCTGCCGCATCTCCTTGTACTCCTGCCTACTTTTCTCATCACTCTGTCTATCCCACTTCTGTTTTGCCAACCTCTTTCTCCTTATGCTCTCCTGCACTTCCTCATTCCACCACCACGTCTCCTTGTCTTCCTTTCTATTACCAGATGTCACACCAAGTACTTTTCTAGCTGCCTCCCTCATCACTCCTGCAGTAGTTGCCCAATCATCCAACACCTCCTTAACACCACTGAGCCCCTGTCTGACCTCTTCCCTGAACCTCACACTGCACTCTTCCTCCTTCAGTTTCCACCATCTTATTCTTCTTTCAGTCCTCACTCTCCTCCTCTTCTTCTTCGCCTCCAAAACCATCCTACAGACCACCATCCTATGCTGTCTAGCTACACTGTCCCCTGCCAACACCTTACAGTCGCCAATCTCCTTCAGGTTGCATCTCCTGCATAGCACATAGTCCACCTGTGTGCACCTTCCTCCACTTTTATACGTCACCCTATGATCCTCCTTCTTCTTAAAATAAGTGTTCACCAATGCTATTTCCATCCTTTTAGCAAAATCTACCACCATCTGCTCTTCCACATTCCTCTCCTTAACACCACACCTACCATCACCTCCTCATCACCTCTGTTCCCTTCACCAACATGACCATCATAGTTTGTCTTAATCACCAATCTTTTATTCCTACACCATCTACCACTTCATCTAACTCACTCCAGAGTTTTTCCTTCTCCTCCATCTCACAACCCACTTGTGGAGCATAAACACTGATGACATTTATCATCATCCCTTCAACTTCTACCTTCACGATCATCACCCTATCAGAAACTCTCTTCACCTCCACTACACTCTTACTGTACTCTTCCTTCAGAATCACCCCTACACCATTTCTCTTTCCATCCACACCATGATAAAACAGTTTAAATCCACCTCCAATGTTCCTGCTCTTACTCCCTTTCCACTTGGTCTCCTGAACACTCAACATCTCTACCTTTCTCCTCTCCATCATATCAGCTCCCTCTCTCCCTTTACCCGTCATAGTACCAACATTTAAAGTACCAACTGAACCTCCACTTCTCCTCCACTTCTCCTCCACTCTCCTCCACTTCTCCTCCACTCTCCTCCACTTCTCCTTTCCCTCTCTGTAGACGTCTTCCTCCTCTCCTTCTCCTCCTTCAGACAACAGCAGCACAATTTACACCAGTACCCTGTCGGCTGACGATACCTGTGGAGGTTGTTGGTAACCCGGGTCTCCACCGATCCGCTATGAAATTCTGGTTCCTGATCTGCATGTTTGATTTGGCAGATGTTTTACGCTGGATGTCCTTCATAACACAAAACTCCACATTTATCCAGGTTTGAGACACGGAGAGTCTCCTGATGTGTAACACTAATCTGGGTTCATGTAATCATCTATAAACTCAACAGAAACTGTGAATTACTTGTCATGAATGTTTTATTTACTACTTTAAATGAATAAAACAATAATACAATTGTTTTTTAAACATTTTTATGTAATTTTTAGTAAAAACTTTGTTTGAAAATGTTTGAACTTTCGAGTTTCTCGCGGCTTCTCGTGAACGATCAGATTTTTCACGACTCCAAATAAACTCGCCAACGGTCGAAGTTTTAATATTAATATGTTTATAAAAATATAGAATAAAATATCATAATATTAAAACCTATTAGATTAATAATATTCGAATAGTTTAAATATTAAATAATACATTGTATAAAATATAAATCAGATTATTATACATGATTAATATGCGAATATATTACAGTTTAAGGAAAGTCACAGCTACAAATAAATTAAATAAATATGTTAAATCTTTTCCATTCTCTCAAATATTTAGTCAAATAAATACATTCATAAATACATGATATTATAATAAACATTAAATTGTGTGAACAGATTATTTATTAAAGAAGTTCTTCAGGATTTTTCACCATCATTATGTAGTTTCTATCAAATGACACAGGAGTAATCAGGAATCACATCTGAGAGATTCGAAGCTGAGGGTTTTTATTTCTCTGTAGCCTGAAGACATTTTTGAGATCTGAGGATGAAAATGAGACGAGAGTTTCGGATTGAGTTCCTGGTGTTTATTAATAAACCTGTGGAGAACAGGAACACGTGATGGACAGGTGTTTTATGGTGCCCAGATGAGCACTGTTGGATTAATCATTTACACATTTTATAGCTCTGAATATCTTATCTACCGCAGAAGCATGAGGTATTCAGGAGAAGATTCATCAGCTTCACTGCACAAACTCTATAATCAATATGTCATTCTGGAATGTTCTCACAATACATCATTCGAAAAACGACATAGAAAGCAGAAATATAGAGAAGAAACCATACTAGATACCAAACCCCTCCTTGTCAGGAAGAACCAGACTGGAGTTTAGTTCCTGGTCGTTCACTGCACCTCTGTAATAAATGGACATGTGGTGGAACCCAGATGAAGATGAGGTTTTCTCTCTGGTTCCTTTCAAGGTTTCTTCCTTCTGCATCTTTATTTTTATCACCACGTGATCTGTGTAAAGCTGCTCTGAGACATGTTCATTATTAAAAGCTCAAAACAAATAAACATGAAATAAATTGAGTTAAGAGCAGCAGAGATGTTCCTCAAATACTCAGCACATGGAAACAAGGTGATAGATAGATCTATAGATAGATAGATAGATAGATAGATAGATAGATAGATAGATAGATAGATAGATAGATAGATAGATAAATAGATAGATAGATAAATAGATAGATAAATAGATAGATCGATCACACACTAGATCACACACACACTTGTACCGGACATCTTTGGGTCCATGTCTCTTTACCACTCAACTCCCTGCTCCACCTGCTTCATCGCCCCTAACTGCTGAAGGCTTTGGCTCCTTCTATTATAAGAAGTGTGGACAGTGATGGCTACAAGTGGATATTCGTGGATATCCTTGTGCACACATTTCACCTTCACCTGACGTGCAGTATTAAAGGCGTCGCGTCACACCAGGCTTTGGTGAATGGCGGTCTGCCCACAGGCCGAATCCACCAATGAGTGGTGTGTACCCCCTTGGATACTCACCGGTATGCGGGTATGCAGCCAAGTGGTCTTCAGACACCTGGACCGCCTTATCCACCGCCGCCTGACGCTGGCACTAGACCCATTCTGATGTTCGCGGGGAAAACAGTGCAAAGAACTGCTCCAGTACTACGAGGTCAGGGACCTTGTCGGCACTCCGGTCCTTGTCCAGTAGCCACATCCCGGCCGGCTGACCTCCCAAAGTGTCCTGTACCGGAACCGCAGTCTGTGATGCTACCGGGCCCGTCCCATTCCCTGGAGGATCGCATGCTTTAGGAAGTTGTAATCTAGTATGTGAACAGCCGGCAGTTGTTGTGCGGGGAGCTGAGCTTCCCCGGAAAGGAGCGGCAGGATTCGGACCGCTTGCTCCGAGTCTGGCCACTTTCTTGTGAAGCCACACGTTCAAACAGTTCCAGGAATGTCTCGGCGTCATCCTGTGGTCCCATCTTATTGAGCAGGACGCTGGCTGCAGGCGTCAGGGGGTGGTGTTGGTGGGAGCTTCTCGTCTGCCCAGTGTGCTCCGGGAATGCCTTCCAGTTCTCCGCCTGGGCACGGATCAACTCCTGGAACTGCTGTTTCTGTTCGATGGACACCTGTGTCATCTGGGCTTGGTCTTGGGTCTGCTGGAGCTCGATGAGATTCCATGAAAGTTATTCCTGCTTTCCATCTCGGGTTTCGGCACCAGTGTGAGAGAGCAAGAGGTTAAGGGGAAGGAACACTCTCAGGACACTCTCATCTCCTGTGCTCACCATCTGGTTTGGAGCAGCAACAAAACAGGACAGGAACACACAGTTAAAACAGCAGAGAACATCATAAGTGCTCCTCTGTCCCACTCTTTAGGACTTGTACCATACAAGAACCAGAAACCGGGCAGGAAAGATCACTACTGACTCTTCACACCCTGGACACAACCTCTTTCAGCTCCTCCCTTCTGGCAGGTCCTACAGAACTCTGTTTACCAAAATCACCAGACACAGGAACAGTTTCTTTCTCCAGGCAATCAGACTCATCAACATCTCACCATAAATATATTCCCTGCTTCATATCTATAAGTGCTGCAGTCATCACATCATCTGTACATGTACACACACTGTTACTGCTGTATAGTGTACACAATTCTACTGTAGCTCTTTATCATACCTGATACACAAAACTGTTATTTACACAAACATGAACTCTCACACTTTATATACGTCACTGATCTGTTGAAGAT
>MU549698.1:565327-567827 GCA_024362625.1 Silurus asotus
TTGTATGAGGACGTATGTGAGGGTGGTGCAGGACATGCATGAGGACAGTGTGACAGCAGTGAAGTGTGCAGTAGAAACGACAGACTGGCTCAGAGTGGAGGTTGGACTGCATCTAGGATCGGCCCTGAGCCCTTTCCTGTTTGCAGTGGTGATGGACAGGTTAAAGGACGAGGTCAGACAGAAGTCTCGCTGGACTATGATGTTTGCGGATGATATTGTGATTTGTGGTGAGAGTAGAGAGCAGGTGGAGAAGAGCCTGGAGAGGTGGAGGTACACACTGGAGAGAAGAGGAATGAAAGTCAGTAGGAGTAAGACAGAGTACATGTGTGTGAATGAGAGGGAGGGCAGTGGAGGGGTGGGGTTGCAGGGAGAAGAGGTGGAGAAGGTGGAGGAGTTCAGGTACCTGGGGTCAACAGTGTAAAGTAATGAAGAGTGTGTTAAAGGCAGGGTGGAGTGGGTGGAGAAGAGTGATAGCAGGAGTGATTAGTGATAGAAGAGTATCTGTGAGAGTGAAAGGGAAAGTTTATAGGACTGTGGTGAAACCTGAGATGTTGTATGGATTAGAGACAGTGGCATTGAGTAAAAGACAGGAGGTGGAGCTGGAGGTAGCAGAGCTGAAGATGTTGAGATGTTGGTTGGGAGTGACGACGATGGACAGGCTTAGAAATGAGTTTATTAGAGGGACAGCGCATGTAGGACGTTTTGGAGACAAGGTGAGGGAGGTGAGATTGAGATGGTTTGGACATGTGCAGAGGAGGAACATTAGTTATATCAGTAGGAGAATGCTGAGGATGGAGACACCAGGAAGTCGTCAAAATGGTTTTGTTTTCTTTCCTGTAGAATTTGCACAAAAAACACACCTAATTTTTAAAATGCAGGAACCCCTGATGTGAGGAGGTGAATATCGGTGCTTCTGCTGGAGATGATGTATTTGTGTGTGTGTGTGTGTGTGTGTGCGTGTGTGTGTGTGTGTGTGTGTGTGTGTGTGATGAGGTGAATATTAGTGCTTCTGCTGGAGATGATGTATCGCTTGTGTTGCTTTAGTGATGAAGTTCTCACTGTATGAGCTCCTGTGTGTGATGCAGCTCTGATCTACTGCACTTCTCTGATGATCTCTGAAGACGTGGTTGTGTGTGTGTGTGTGATGAGGTGAATATCAGTGCTCCTGCTGGAGATGATGTATCGCTTGTGTTGCTTTAGTGATGAAGTTCTCACTGTATGAGCTCCTGTGTGTGATGCAGCTCTGATCTACTGCACTTCTCTGATGATCTCTGAAGACGTGGTGTCATAACGATGGGATTAAGAGGTGGATTGATTCAGGCAGAACATCACTGAAGACCTGACACTGGATCTCACTACAAGCTGAATGATCAATAATCCCTAAAATCTGGTGGAAAGCCTTCAGTGAAGAATAGAGTTTGTTGTGACAGTGGAGAGGAGATACATCTGGAATGAGATGTTCGGTGGTGTGATGTTCAGCGCAGGCGCAGGAGATTTACGAACACACACTGACTGACATTGCACGTGGACATTAATGTATAAGGAGTTGGAAAAAGCTTGTGTGTGTGTGCGTGTGCGTGTGCGTGTGTGTGTGTGTGTGTGTATGTTGCATGTCGACACCTGATACATGTCCGGTTTGTGCAATAAATCCAAAAAGCACACTGCGCGTTCCCATGCACCAGAGCGCACGCTGGTGGGCGGGTCTGCTTTGCAGCTCCGACTACACACACACGCGCGCGATCACACACACACACACACGCACGCACGCACGCGCGCACGCAGAGGGTGTAAAGGAGCGACTGCGCGAGACTTCGCCATGCGCACAGGAGCAGGAGAATGTTAGATTCCAGAGTCTCACAGCAGCAGAGGGTTTAAGAGAACCAGGAAACAAGTCTGGTCCGCTCTTCCGCTTACAGCACACACACACACACACACACACACACACATACACACACACACACACCATGGAGAAATCGTCTCACACTAACGGAGCGCGCGCCTCAGCGGTCACAGGAAACTCAAGCCCGAACCAGAACCACAGCCGCGCGGACCGGACACGGAGGACCACCGGAAGAGAAGGAGGAGAAAGAAGAAGAGGAGAAGGAGGAGGGATCGGAAGGAGACCTCAGATGGAAGGAGTACTGAGCAAATACACCAACCTGCTCCAGGGCTGGCAGAACAGGTAAGGGGTTAACCCGAGTGTGTGTGTGTGTGTGTGTGTGTGTGTGTGTGTGTGTGTGTGTGAGTGAAAGAGAGAGAGAGAGAGAGAGAGAGAGAGAGAGAGGAATGAAGAAAGGAAGAAAGGAAGGAAGGAAAGACTGAATTGAGAGAAAAGACGGAGGAACTGAACGAAGAAGAGCCCCATCGTGATAGACAGACCGACAGAGATGAATAGAAGTACAAAGTGACATACAGAGAGACAGACAGAAGGATATAGAGATGGACAGACAGACAGACATACAGACATATAAAGACTGACAGATGTATAAAGAGACAGAAA
>MU549698.1:573376-584797 GCA_024362625.1 Silurus asotus
CACACAGCGTGAGATAAGTAAAGTCAGTGAGACACACACACACACACACACACACACACACACACACACACACACACACACTCATATAACCTGACACACTGCTGGAGGTCAGGGAGGTCAGTACATATTACACACACACACACACACACACACACACACACACACACACACACACACACACACACAGACACACACTCATCCTGACACACTGCTGGAGGTTAATGAGGTCAGTGCCTCACACACACACACACACACACACACACACACACACACACACACACACACACTTTAGTCAGCTCTCCTGTTCCTCCTGTAGGTGATCTGCCAGGCTGAGTGTCAGCAGAAATCCCTGGTTCACTCCATCGAGCTCCTCCCCCGCCGAGGAGGCGTGTCCTGTCTGGACCAGGACCTCCTGCTCCTGAAGGCCACGTCCGCCGCCACGTTGCGCTGCCTCGCCCAGTGCCTCGGTATGCTACAGCAACATAGACACGCCCACAGCCTGGCAGACTCCACCCAGGTTCAAGCCCCGCCCTCTCAGGGAGGAGACGTGGACGAGGTCAAGACTGTGAGCTGTGAGGATGTTCTGCTCAACCAAGAACAAACAAACACGTGCTGAGCCGAACCTCCGTTTGTGATGGAAAGGGCTGAAACTCTCCTGGGGTTTACTGTGTGTGTGTGTGTGTGTGTGTGTGTGTGTGTGTGTGTGTGTGTGTGTGTGTGTGTGTTACACTAGAGCACTTTTCTTACTATGCTGGATTAACCAAAGCATGCCACACAGTGCCTGATCGAGCTCCTTCATCATCAACCACCACCAAACATCTCCAATAAATTCTTTGAGAACAGACTCGTGTGTTTTCTCTCAGAAGAGAGTTTTTTTATTAAAAATTCACCAGTTACATTTTTACTGATTGGTTTTAAACCTGTAATTTTTCTCATGATGACACAAAAGCAGATATTTTTGCATTTATGTAAATGTTTCTCGTTTAGCTGATGACTATTAAACCTCAGGCTCTTGCTCATGGACCAGCAGTGGGAGATGGATGGGATTTAAACTCCTTCATTGTGCTCCGATGAAGTAGCCCACTGACCCTTGCATACGTATTTATTTTAGTGGGTTCTTCAGGCTGTGCTCAGGCTCGTTGTCCTGCTGGAAGCTGAAGCTCCACCCCAGTCTCGGTTCTCACAGGAGTAAACAGGAACTGAAAGAAGCTCAGCTACAGACCTGGAACAGCAGAAGAAGAACGGAAATAAATTGTCTGTTCTAATACTTTTGCTGACCCAAAGGTGTCGAATAAAGCTGCTATGTGAAGGTGTTTGACGTCTAGATCAGGAAATGAGCTGGAGTTCACATCTCTCATGCTTTATTCATCTTTTATTTTTACTCTAAACCCAAATAGAAATAGTAATGAATTATAGATTAGGAATGTTATTAGTCAGACTGCTCCATTGGATCAGATTTAACTTTGGATTAACTAATGGTTTAATGTCATTTCTCACAAGGCTTTGATTAGCAATGGAGCTCCATCCAGACCAACAGTAGAGCTTCATCTATTTCTGATTTATCATGTTTTTGATCACATCCCTCAAAGCCTTCATTATTGTAAAGATGTGCTTCTGGGGAGTTTCTCCTCCCCACAAGATGGCACCAGTGTTTTGATATTCAGCATGGATGGACGGATGGATGGATGGACAGATCTTACATTTGTGAATTAGCGACAGTCAGGTTTTCCGGCTCATTTTAAAGAAAAAAAGAACCTATAGGTTTGTTCCTTATAAATTTCTCCCTAAGGAGTGAGTCAGTGGTGAAGGAAAAACTTCATGAGTAAGAAACCTTCAGAGGAACCAGACTCAAAAGGGAACTTGATTCTCAAGTGATGGTGATTATTTGTACACTGTGGTCCTGAGCACATTAGTGCAGACTGTGATGGGTCATTCAGTACGAGGGGAAAATGAGTGCTGTACAGTGCAAACTGGAGTCTGTGGTGACCATGTTTGAAAAAACTGGTGAAAAGGAAGTTCACCAGAATCAACATCATCATGATGACTGGCTACATTACACAGATGATGCTACTGTATCCTGATAAAACACTGAGTGGCATTTCATTATATCTTCTGTAATCTGTCTGTCTGTCTGTCTGTCTGTCTGTCTGTCAAGCACACGGCTGGATTTTTCTGGTAATCTGGTGAACTTTGACCTCCCTGTACCAGTTTCTTGCAGCTTTATGGCTGATTGACACGCAATGTTTTACAGCAGACTGACATGTGACCCATGTGACTGTATATCACACCCATGTTATTTTATACGCTGTAGACGATGACTCGACAAAACCTTCAGATCATTTATTTCTTTCAACAACACGCACGCAAGTATCCACCACAAGAATGAGAAGTTTAAACATGAACAAATCAATAAATTTGATTGTTTTATTGTACACTGTTTGGCCAAACATTAGTTTGTGCTTGTTTTTTGAACATTCCATTTCATATTTTGTCTCCATTTACTGTTAAAATAATCTCCACTCTTCTGGGAAGATGTTCCACTACATGGTTGTGGAGATTCATTCAGCAACATGTGTGTTAGTAAATTCAGGTCACTGGTGAGGAGGATCCTGGGGTTCAGTCAGTGTTCACATTCATCTCAAATATGTTCAATAGTGTTGGAGATCTTCCACACACATTTAAAACAAGGAAAGCCGATCTTCATGGAGATGGTTTTGTGCAAAGGAGCATTTTTATGCTGGAACAGGTTTTTGGGTCTCGTAGTTGGGGAAGAATTTCATTGTGAAAATCCACATTTTAAAATGAAAGTAGGCCAGTCCTGGTTTAATGGAATAAGCTTTATGGAAATTGCAATTCTGCAAAATCTCAAAGAACTACCGAGCTAAAATTCCATCACACTTTCTTCACTTTCTTCAACCATATATGTACTGTTTTCTGTCCATCTTCATCCATCTGCGTCTTCCTCACACAGGTATAAATGTTTACCATCTGTACTGCTTCGGGAGTTTACAGGCCAGAAGATAACAGGATGAGATTCCATAAAAATGACAACCAATATGATCTATAAATGCTTTCTCCAAGGTTAAACACAGGTCAATCTCACAGCCAATCCCAACATCTCCCTGAGCAGTGCCATTGTTCCTATGTGCCTCAAGACAATGGCCATCGTCCATGTGCTGAAGAGGTCTACAGTCTCCTGCCTCAATGACGATCGTCCTGTCACGCTCACACAGATTGTGATGAGTTGCTTTGAAAGGCTCATCATGAACCACATCAAGATCTAGCTTCTACCCTCATTGGACCCCATTCAGTTCTCATATCGCCAAACCATTCCACAGACAATGCCATCTCCATGACCCTCCACCTGGCCCTCGCCCACCTGGACAATAAGGACACATACATACAAATGCTGTTCATAGACTTCAGTTCAGTATTCAAAGCAATCATCCCTCAGCACCTGATTGAGAAGCTAAACCACTGTGTCTGAACACCTCTCTCTGTAACTGGATGCTGGGCTTCCTGACTGGGAGACCTCAGTCAATCCTGAGATCATCAAGAGCACCACATTCCTTGGTGTTCAAATGGTGGTGAACTTCACCTGGTCACTCAACACCAGCTCCATAACTAAGAAAGCCCAGCAGCGTCTCTACTTCCTGACCATGTTCTACAGAGGGACCATTGAGAGCATCCTGAGCAGCTGCATCACTGCCTGGTTTGGGAACTGCACCATCTCGGATAAAAAGACCCTACAGAGGATAGTAGGGATGCCAGAGAAGATCATCTGAGTCTCTCTACCCTCCATCACAGACATTTACATGACACACTGCATCCGCAAAGCCAACAGCATTGTGGACGACCCCACACACCCCTCACACACCTCACACACACACACATGTATCTATGTGTTGTGTGATGTAGCTCTATGTTGGGTGATGTAGCTCTGTGTTGTTTGATGTAGCTCTTTGTTGTTTGATGTAGCTCTATGTTCTGTGATGTAGCTCTATGTTGTGTGATGTAGCTCTATGTTTTCTGATGTAGCTCTTTGTTGTTTGATGTAGCTCTATGTTGTGTATGTAGCTCTGTGTTGTTTGATGTAGCTCTATGTTGTGTATGTAGCTCTGTGTTGTTTGATGTAGCTCTGTGTTGTGTAATGTAGCTCTATGTTGTGTATGTAGCTCTGTGTTGTTTGATGTAGCTCTGTGTTGTTTGATGTAGCTCTATGTTGTGTGATGTAGCTCTATGTTGGGTGATGTAGCTCTGTGTTGTTTGATGTAGCTCTTTGTTGTTTGATGTAGCTCTATGTTGTGTGATGTAGCTCTATGTTCTTTGATGTAGCTCTGTGTTGTTTGATGTAGCTCTTTGTTGTTTGATGTAGCTCTATGTTGTGTATGTAGCTCTGTGTTGTTTGATGTAGCTCTGTGTTGTGTGATGTAGCTCTATGTTGTGTATGTAGCTCTGTGTTGTGTGATGTAGCTGTGTTGTGTATGTAGCTCTGTGTTGTTTAATGTAGCTCTCTGTTGTGTATGGAGCTCTGTGTTGTTTGATGTAGCTCTATGTTGTGTGATATAGCTCTATGTTGTGTGATGTAGCTCTATGTTGTGTGATGTAGCTCTGTGTTGTTTGATGTAGATCTTTGTTGTTTGATGTAGCTCTATGTTGTGTGATGTAGCTGTGTTGTGTGATGTAGCTCTATGTTGTTTGATGTAGCTCTGTGTTGTTTGATGTAGCTCTATGTTGTGTATGTAGCTCTGTGTTGTTTGATGTAGCTCTTTGTTGTGTACGTACCTCTATGTTGTTTGATGTACCTTTGTGTTGTTTGATGTAGCTCTATGTTGGGAGGTGGTAGCTCAGTGGTTAAGGCATTGGACTTTGGATCAGAAGATCACAGGTTCAAATCCCACCACCACCACCAAGCTGCCACTGCTGGGCCCTTGAGCAAAAGCCTTAAAAAACCCTCCCCTACTCAGTTGTAAGTCGCTCTGGATAAGGGCGTCTGCCAAATGCCACAAATGTAAATGTAAATCTATGTCGTGTATGTAGCTTTATGTTGTTTGATGTAGCTCTGTGTTGTGTGATGTAGCATCAGGGTTCTGAAGAAACGTCTCATTTCACTGTGTAATTTATATGGTTAAAATGACAATTAAAGCTGCTTGACTTTTATTGTTCATATTTTTATTGTTTCATATTCACCTACACTTTACACTATAAACATTACACTACACTATAAACATCCATAAAGGAGTTTTTTACAGTAACGAGTCACACCGAAACGTTAAGCACAATCACATTAACCACCTTAAATTTTCACTGTTTTACTGTTTACTGTCATAAGCATCGCCTCGTATAAACACTTCTTTCTCATATATACTATATCTTTATATATTTTATAGAGTTTATACTCTTTATTTATCCGCCTTCTTTTTCTTGGTTTATTTTCTCCCATCCTATTCCCTCATGCCGGACCGTCGTAAAAAGCATTAAACTGCATGTCGTACTCTGTATGTATGTGACAAATGAAATTTGATTTGATTTGAACTATTTCTACAGTATGTAGGCTGTTGATATGAAACAATTTCCATTTGCACAGAGTTTCTCCAACTTGAGAGAATTCCATTCAGAGTTATGGTGTCAGAATAAATTGGGCAGATCTGAAGAGAAGAACAGGAGAGAAACACTTTGTTTGGACTTTGTTTCTTCTTGGCCAGAAGCACAGACAAAATACGAACTGGAAGTTTGTAAACCTGAGATTTATATATTCTCTCTATAAAAAACACTCAGTTGTGTATCACATTTATCACTTCATGATTTTGGTTGATGCTTATCCATTCTAAGCAAATGAAGTATGTGCTTCTTACACAATGTTCATGTTCAACACAGCAGAGCTGCAATCAGAAATCTACTGCTCTCCAAAAAGAACATCGCTGCCCAAGTGCATTGCTTAAAGAAGAATAAAGTTCATGTAAAGTCCATAAATCCATTGGAAATGTTGCAGATGGACCTGAGGCAAGCTCCTGTCTGGACATTTAATCAGAAATACAGAAACTTCTGAAGGGGTCACAAACTTTTAAGCTCCCAGGGTATATTTGAAATGTATTCTGTTGTTGTGTTCTTTAAAATAATTTACTACCATAGAAATGATCTCTGACACGATGTGTGTTTTGATCTTTACAGCAAATATTGAACTGACACAGGTACTCGTGGTAGCCACGCCCCCTTTCCTTCTGCTCCAATTGTGGCTCTGTAATGATGAGCTTTAACAGGTTTTAAACGTCTGCTGGTTGTTTAGTCTCGTCACATCTCTGAACATGTTGGAGGACACAGAAGAAACTTCCCAGGTGTCTGTAGCGGCAGGAGAAGCCGGAGCAGCCGGTAAGGTTTATTCTTTTATTGTCAGAATTGAGACGAATGCGTCGTGTAAAAAAATGTAGATGAAAATGATTTTAAATATTTTAGAATTATGGCAATAATTATAGAAATTTGTATCTGCTCTCTAAAGGAGGAAGTGACATCATTACCTTATTGTTATGGTGATTTAATGTAATAGATTTCTTTCGTTTGTAGAAAAGTTATGATTAAACTTATAAAGGCCCCGATGATGCTCTATCTCAGGGCTAGCCACTTGGCCCAAATTTGCTCAGACTGTTCCTTAGAACCTATTTAATCAGTGTGCCGAATTTCACCCTTCTTTGCTAGACGGTTCAAATGTTTCATCCACTCCATCATGTCAGGAAGAGGCTCCTTATCCAAACAGGGCAGCACCAGCAGGTGGCACCAACTCTATCTGCTGTGAAGTGTGTAGAGCTGAGATCCCAATGAGGAAAGAATTCCTCAGAAGCTACATTGTGAAGTGTGAAAAGTGTCAGGAGTATATAGTAAGTGTTCTGATGATCATCTGCTGATTCCCATCATTACTATTTCTCATTACAATTCCCAGCTTGTCCATTAAACCTCACCAGAAGGTCAGAAGGTGTTGATTCATTCTCTATAACAGCTGCTCCGAAAGTGTTTCTTTAAAAAACAGCTCACCTACAGGAACATCTCCACCTGTGTGGAATCAATGACACTGTGATGTTTTCTTTTTTTTTTACTTTAGTTCAGTTCAGTTTTATTTGTGTAGTGTCATAAAGAGTTTATGAATTTGGAATGTAGAAGTTTAGTGCCAGTAAGTTTGTCCCTAATGTGTGAGCCAGTGGTGAAGAAAAAATTCCCTGAGACATCATGAGAAAGAAACCTCGAGAGGAACCAGGTTCAAAAGGGAACCTTCCACATTCTTATGTACAGTCAACCCCTGATAATTCGGGGTTCTGATTCGGAACCTAACTAACAGAAAGTTGCAGATGATCCTAAAATTCGTGCCAATCTGCAGCGGGAATCCAAATGTTCAGGAATGTTAGGAAATAAAATTGTTTTCACTAACAAGCATTTATGTCCATTACTTCACATGTTCTGCTGAGTTTGCATCACAAATGAACCAACTTACTGGCGTAATGTCTAGATGAAGGTACCATTTGGATTTTTAGAGCTCGCGGGGGTCTTAGAACGTAACCCCTGCAAGTTCTGGGGGACCAGTGTACAACCATATTACTGCTTTATCTCTGTAAGTGCTATACAAATAAAAATAATTTCATTTCATTTCTGTGTTCTGTGAGAACAGTAACACGAGTAACCTGATAGTGTGTGAACATCACACCTTCCAGTCCCTCTGTTCCATGTGCTATTTTACTGTAACGACTTCAGAGAACACGGAAAAAAAATGGAGAAAAATCGTTGTCATGTTGCCGTTAGGGGGATGACCACTAGGCGGCGCTGGTGTACAACATCGTGCACAGACTTTATTTGTGCTTAATGAGATCAAAGCATTTTTCTTTCTGAAACACAGATTCTGGGTTTCCAGTGTGAACTATTAGAGTCTCTAATTCAGTATTAATTAATTAATTAGTTAATTAATTCAGCATTAATCAATCCTTTGAACAATTAAAAAACATAATTTTGCTCTTTTGATATGTATGTGTGTGTGTGTGTGTGTGTGTTTGCAGCCTTTAAGGCATCCCCCTCCAGGGAAGAGATTCTTACGCTGTGTATGCAAAAAGCTTTTGTGCTTTAGCAACTCTAAAGTATATGTGACGTGCTCCAGGACTCTGTGGTAAGGAACAGCAGAAGCTAAACCCTCGCCGTTTTGTCCTGTGGTGGCTGATGTTTGAATCAGATCAGGGTTTGAATGGTCTTTTCCCTGTGTGTCCTCAGTAATCGAGTGATCAAGGTGCCTGTTCTTTCCAAACCCGTGGTGATCTACAGAAAGGTGCAAATCATCTGTGTGCACTGCAACGAAACATTCCTGGTGAGACTCGTCCGTATCTCACAGCTGCCATTTACAGGTTTAATGGTGGATTTACTAGTAACTATGATACAGTGTTGACTTTAACAGGGAACTTTACAGGTTCATTCTGCAGATTTACAATAAAGTTCTATTGATTTATACAAAACTGTTTTACAGTAAAGTTTGGAAAATGTACAGCAAATTCAAAAGATTTACAGTAAAGTTGAAAGATTTACACTGCAGTTAGTGGAAGACAGTGTAAAAGTGCTGCTTTACTAAAAAACTTTAATCTTTAGATAGATAGATAGATAGATAGATAGATAGATAGATAGACCATTTATTTACAGATGATATATAAATGTATTAGTAAAACAGTGAATTACTAAGGCAGTAATAGTAAATAATATATATTAATATAAATAATAACATTAAAACTGAGCCCAAATCACCCCCAAATCTGAAACGTCTCACTGTGTTTCAGTGGCCGGCAGGAAAGAGCAGTTTGTCTCGATGTCCTCACTGCTTGAAAATGTAAGACCTACCTGACAGTTTTCTACTGAAACTAAAACTTGGGAAATAAGATCTGTGTAATGTTTTAATTTTAAAGCAAAAATTCAAAGACAATCACTTAAGTTTTACTCAGTTTTATGTTAATACAAAACGAACTTTAAGCATTAATTCTTGGCTAGAAATAAACCATAGAAATGTAGAGCACAGATGTACAGCAGGTTTACAGTACAGATGTGCAGATTTACAGTAAGTTTACAGTACAGGTGTACAGATTTACAGTAAATTACAGTACAGATGTGCAGATTTACAGTAGGTTTACAGTACATGTGTGCAGATTTACAGTAGTTTTACAGTACAGATGTGCAGATTTACAGTAGGTTAATGTACAGATGTGCAGATTTACAGTAAGTTTACAGTACAGATTTAGAGTAAGTTTACAGTACAGATGTGCAGATTTACAGTAGGTTAATGTACAGATGTGCAGATTTACAGTAAGTCTACAGTACAGATTTACAGTAAGTTTACAGTACAGATGTGCAGATTTACAGTAGGTTAATGTACAGATGTGCAGATTTACAGTAAGTTTACAGTACAGATTTACAGTAAGTTTACAGTACAGCTTTACAGTAAGTTTACAGTACAGATGTGCAGATTTACAGTAGGTTTACAGTATATATGTGCAGATTTACAGTAGGTTTAAAGTACACGTTTAGAGCACAAATTAACAGTTTATTGTATCAGTCTAGATAAAAGTTTTGTTTGTACTTTGCAGAAGCTCTTTTGGACGGTCGTATGCCAGGAAGCGCATTGCGTTCTTCTGTGTAATGACTGTTTGTTTCGCCATCGCCACTGGAGTAGTAATCGTAAGACTTTTAAGCTGAGAAAGATATCAAACTGCTCTAGGTGTATGTGTTGCATGAATATCTACGTGTTATATGGTCTCATTCTTCCACAGGGTCTTACGGTGACAAGAAATCTTCCCATGGGTCTCTATGCCATCTGGACATTCCTGTTCCTGGTATGTTTGTTTTATGCGTACAAAACAGGGTTCTGGATTAGTGTTAAGGTCAGCAGACCAGTGGAGAATACAACGAGCGAAGGACAAACTTCCTCACCTCATCCTCGCCCCGCCGAGTACGGCCCTGGTCCAGACTCCTTCATAACCACATATATCTAATGATTCATCAATACACCAATCAAACCTGTAAATCTGAATCAGTTACAGAAAGGTCTGGATAATCTGTGCAATCTCTGAAATCTGAAATCTCTGAAAAAGCACAAAAGTGAAAATAAATAGTATTCAGTCCGTCACCTCAGTACTCCATGCTACATGATAACAAATGATTATGATTATAGATTGTGTATTATTTTACTATATTGATGTGTTTCGCTTTATTCAACAAATATGGATTAAAATAATATCTAGAAGTTAATTTTCTAAACACAGGCCTGTTAGACTCCACTCACTTTTCTTTTTATCTTACTTTTAATGCAAATTCTACATATTGTTTTGTAATTTATTTCTATAACACAATGAAAAACATGATCTGGATTATTAAATACATTTTAAACCTTTTTGAACCTTTTCTTGTAAAATGTAATTAACAATACTTTTTCACAGCACTGTATATTTATATATAAATTGATTAATAAATAAACAGAGCTGTGAAAAAGTATATTTCTTTTATTAAAAGTATATTTCCTAATTTCTTTATTTAAGCACATTTTAATAATACACAAGGATGAATGTATAACCTTATATATTTTATAATCTAGAGAGAGAGAGAGAAAGAGAGAGAGAGAGAGATAGAGAGAGAGAGAAAGAGACGGCAGTAACGGCTTTCTAACCCTTTTCAAACCGATGCATTTCAACTACTTTGTTTCTCGTCTGTTGTTAAGTTTCATTTAATTGTTACATGATGTGTTTTTTATTAGATCTTTTAGCACGCTTCACTTCTACTTCTATTTATGTGCTTTCTTATTCAACACGTCTGGCACCAATCAGGATCGAGCGCACGCTCTGTTTTACACGTGTTCTGATCGGCGCTCGGTGCATCTACTGATCACCAACATCCAGTTCAGCTTCAGTTCAACATCAAGCAGAACATTTAGAGAGGAATAAATGATGAAGAAACTCCAGACTGAAAGAAACAGAGAGAGAGAAAGATAGAGAGAGAAAGAGAGAGAGTGAGTGAGAGAGGGAGAGAGAGAGAGAGAGAGAGTGAGTGAGAAAGAGAGAGAGAGAGTGAGTGAGATAGAGTGAGAGAGAGAGAGAGTGAGTGAGTAAATGAGTGAGTGAGAGATAGAGAAAGAAACAGAGAGAGAGAGAGATAGAGAGAGAAAGAGAGTGAGTGAGAGAGTGAGAAAGGGAGAGAGAGAGAGAGAGAAAGAGAGTGAGTGAGAAAGAGAGAGAGAGAGAGTGAGTGAGATAGAGTGAGAGAGAGAGTGTGAGTAAGAAAGAGAGAGTGAGTGAGAGATAGAGAAAGAAACAGAGAGAGAGAGAGATAGAGAGAGAAAGAGAGTGAGTGAGAGAGTGAGAAAGGGAGAGAGAGAGAGAGAGAAAGAGAGTGAGTGAGAAAGAGAGAGAGAGAGAG
>MU549698.1:594387-614621 GCA_024362625.1 Silurus asotus
GTGTGTGTGTGTGTGTGTGTGTGTGTGTGTGTGTGTGTGTGTGTACACGTACCATGCACTAACACACACCTCGTCCCACCTCTCACAGATGGAGGTGATGTTACAGTGAGAGTTGCAGTAAGGCTGGGAGTCGTTACACTCACTCACCTTCACATCACAGAACTTACACAGGTTATTTAGAACAAACGAACGCTGAGTTGATGCAGGGCTCGCTGAGGGACACACACACACACACACACACACACACACACACACACACACACACAACACACACACACACACACACACACACACACATCATAAACATATAACAGGATATAATGATTGATCAGAAGCTGTAGATTAGTTCTTATATGTTTCCATAGCAACAGCTCGTTCACAGGAAAATGAACAATGCGACCACTTTAGGAGAAGTTTATTCAAAAGTCTAGGAAGGTCTTCAGCCAGCCATGGTTCTTTCTCACACAATTGTATCGAACGTCTTTAGATGCTTTGGATGAAATGTTCCAATCACTTAAACTAGAAGATCCAAATCTGTTCCAGCATGATAATGCCCCTGTGCCAAGCCAGCTCCATGAACATCTGAATTCTTCTCAACCTTCATTCAGAAGCAGATACAGGAACAAACACACCAGAACCAGAAGGTTCAGGCCCAGCATTTTTCCCATCTACCATCTCCAACACTAGCATACTGTCGGATCACTGATATAACACTCTATAACAGTGTAGTTATTCTACATCAAAGCAACCAACTGACCAATCAGAAACGAGTATTCTTACTCTTAGCATCATTTGTCCTACATATATTTACATATTTATCTGCACTTGTCAGTTTGCACAATTGCTGATATTTACACTTTTGGTAGATGCTAAACTGCATTTCTTTGTTCTGTACCTGTATTATACAATGCCATCCATCCATCCATCCATCCATCCATCTATCTATCTATCTATCTATCTATCTATCTATCTATCTATCTATCTATCTATCTATCTATCTATCATGGGTTACAAGTGTGTGGAAGGTCTCCTGCTATATAGAGCTCACTGACTTCATAGGAAGCTCCTCAACTTCTCACCTACACCAGTACCTGACTTTACTAACACACTTGTAACTGAATGAATCTCCACAAAATATAGTGGAACATCTTCCCAGAAGAGTGGAGCTCATGGAACAGCACATGGAGACTAAATGTGGAAACTTTAAATGTTAAACAATGTTTTAAAAAACAAACACATTTTAATCTTATTTTTAGGTGTCCACATACTTTTGGCTGAAGTTTATCTTCATATAAAAAACAAACAAAAAACTGACCAATCAGAAACGAGTATTCTTACTCTTAGCATAGTATTTAATTAAACTGTTCTACATTATAGTAGATAATGTGTTGTAATCTGTAAAGGGGTGTGTGTGTGTGTGTGTGTGTGTGTGTGTGTGTGTGTGTGTGTGTAGAGTATATTAGGTATTTATGGTGTACCGTTAAAGGAAGTGTGTGTTACTCACCGTGAAGGCCTGAGTAAAAGGAAGTGGAGACGAGCAGAAGAACGCCGCTCCACACTGATACACCAGCTCGCTCCATTAACGATCTTCTCCAATCATCAGCACACATCTCCAACTTTCAACCATAACCACCACCTCCATCTAAACACTTAAATACCCAGTACTGATTAGCTTCTTCATCTATCTCCTCCTCCCCACTGCTGTACACAACACACACACACACACACACACACACACACACACCACACAATCGAAAGAAAAACGAGGAAGAAGTTTGACGCAATGAGTCACAGTCTGACAGCAGACAGGAAATCTGAAAAAAAAAGAAAGAAAAACAACTGTCTGTGTGTGCATGTGTGTGTGTGTGTGTGTGTGTGTGTGTGTGTGTGTGTGTGTGTGTGTGTGTGTGTGTGTGTGTGTGTGTGTGTGTGTGTGTGTGTGTGTGTGTGTGTGTGTGTGGGTGTGTGTGTGCATGTGTGTGCATATGTGTGCATATGTGTGTGTGTGTGTGTCGGTGTGTGTGTGCATGTGTGTGCATATGTGTGCATATATGTGTGTGTGTGTCGGTGTGTGTGTGCATGTGTGTGCATGTGTGGTGCAAACCTTCATTTCCAGATCTGTATCACACTGCACACCACAGATGAGTTCAAACACACACACACACACACACACACACACACACACACACACACACACACACACACACACACACACACACTTTAAAACCTTTGGGCCTGAAACATTTACACACACAGGGGAGGGTGAAATCTCTGCTGCCCCCAGTGGCTTCACTGCAACATTACAGCCGCTCTAACGGTGGAGTTGAATTTTCCAGCCATATTTGATTCTTCCTGTAGCAAACGTGTGTTTCCCCAGTACCTAACTTTCCAACACCCTCGTAGCTAAAAGAACATCCACAAAATCTAGTAGAACATTGTCCCAGAAGATTGGATGTTATTATAAAAGTAAATGGGGAATAAATGTGGAATAAAATGTTCAGAAAGAAGCACATACCAATCTCAAGGTCGGTTCTTCACAAACATTTGCTCATAGAGTTTATATTGAAATTATCACGACTTTGTTGGATCAAGTTTCAAACCAGACTCAAGTATTGATGGATGAAAAAGTTCAATAGTTCAATTCAGTACCAGTTTCATCAACAACAACAAAATCATGTTGAGCTTAGTGTTAGGAGGACACCAAAAAATACACCAGAATGACTAACCAGCGGACATTAACCCTGGATTGGTTTTTGTGTGTGTATGTCTCACTCCATGTGTCTCCAGACAGTGCTTACACTACAAAAATCCACATGTTGTGTAATGATTAACTTCTCTGGAAGTCAGGGTGAGAGTCTGTGTGCCAGACAGAGTGTCTGCATATCATACATGCTCCATAGTTCTTCTGGTAAGGGAAGGTTAAAGAGAACATTTTATTTGTACCATTTGCAGGAGAACACTTACCAGCCACCCTAATGTTTAGATCAAGGTTATTTCTCTGTATGATGGTCTGCTACAGCATTTAGGAAGGTGGTATGTAACATAAAATTAACAGCCAGATAAACACTATGACCAAATGTCCCCCTGTAGAACATCACCCAGCTCACTTTCTTCACCTTGTGCATCCTGGTGCCATTACTTCACACAAGATCATCCACATGATGGAAAAGAAAACATGATGAAAGCATCAGACCAGGCCTACATCATTAACTGCTCCATGGTGAAGATCTGATGCCTACTGTAGGAACTTTGAATGATGTACATGGTCAGTACATCTCCTTTCTATCAAAACCAGCATAAACCTTTTCTCTAGTTTGTACTACAGGTTGATTTTCTCTGGGATTGGATCATATGACCATATGGGATTTTCTTTGCTCCACACCAATGAGGTTCAAGCTTTGTAAAACCCCAAGCCCTGCATACTAGAATACACCCCACAACACCTGCTGTTCTAAAGATTCTCTGTCCCAGATGTCTAGTCCTCACAGTTTATCAAAATTCTCTCTAATCCATATCCTCACCCATTTCCCCTCTTTCATCACATCAGCTTCAAGAACTTCAAGGTGACCCTGTAAAAGACGTAACGTTATTCATGTTCCCTCTCCGGGGTTTTACAGTTACATTTCTGGATTTCATCAGACACCCTTATCCAGAACCACACCCACTGATCTCATTCATATGGGGTTAAGGGCCAGGCTCAGGGGCCCAGAAGTGGCAGCTTGGTGTGGCTGAGATTTGAACTCACAACCTTTGGATCCAAAACACAGGTTTTAAAGTTATGGCTGAGGGTTGCATAATTACCTGGGGTCATTTTCAAATCTAATTTGATTTGGTCACATACACATTCCTACAGAGTGCCATGTAGTGAAATGCTTTTTACGACTGTCCAATAGTGAAGTATGTACATGTAAATAGAAAAATAAAATAAAATAAAAGTGTAAAGTTTAAATAAAAGTATAAGATATAACTATAAAGTATAAAAAATAAGTATAAATATATACTATACTATAAAACATATACAAAATAAGGCATAAAGGGATGGAGGTGTGCATATACACACACACCACACACACACACACACACACACACACACACACACACGCACACACACACGACAGACGTCTGTCAAATGTAAAAAGAAAAGCAGTCGTGACGGCAGCCAACCTCACTGTTGCCACCAGTTTTTTTTTTTTTTTAAGGATGTTGTAATTATTCCAGACCAGTGTTCATTATGAATGTGGGGAAGTGGTTGCTCAGTGAATAAGCTGTTAGACGTCTGATTAGCAGGCCATGGGTTCAAATCCAAGCACCACACAAAGCTGCGACTGCTGGGCCCTTGAGCAAGGCCCTTAACCCTCTGTTGCTGGTTAATGGGTGGATTTATTTATCAGGCAGCAAAAAATTGGCGAGCGTAAGCATCTGAGCGAGTTTGACAAATTGTTAAGTCCAGACGACTGGATCAGCCAATCTCCAAAACTGCAGCTCTTGTGGGATGTTCCTGGTCTGCAGTGATCAGAATCTATCAAAAATGCTCCAAGGAAGGAACAGTGTTGAACAGGCGACAGGGTCGTGGGGGACGAGATCATTGATGGTCCGTGTGGTAGGATCCAACAGACAAGCTCCTGTAGCTCAAACTGCTAAAGATGTTCATGCTGTTAAAGATCGACAGGTCAGAACTGTTTTAAGACCAACACACTATGAGGCAGGTGGTCATAAGGTTCTGCCTGTTCGGTGTGTATACAGTTGTTGTGTTTAGCAGCTTATTCTTTACGGTATATATAAAAAAATCCTACTGTATGTGGTTAAAAACTGAGCTTAATAAAAAGTGTGTCACTTCATGTTCTCAGCCTGGATCAGTCTCCAACTCTGAGGAAGTGTTAACATACCAAACAGATGGCTTTAATGTGTCCATGCTCTCAGGGTCTGTCTGACTTTCATTAAATCCAAGCTGTGTTCAGAGAAAGTGGTGAATTTTCAGTAGAAACATCTTTCAATTTTTTATGTGTGTAGTTTGTGTACTTGTGCCCCCTCTTCTTTCAAAAACACTCCCCATGTAGACGAATTGCCTGGAATCTGGGCGTGAAAAGACCGAGCCAGACGAGAACATACTCTGTGACGGAGTGAGAAAGAATGTAAACAAGTATGAACAATTACATCATGTGACTTTTATTTGTTGAACCTAATAAACACTGCTGAGCGTTCAGACTCTCAGAAACATTCGTAGACTCCACACACAGATGGATGAAGTGGATTCAGGGATCTGTTGCCCATAAGAGCAGATGAGGTATGTTTCAGAAATTAGGACATGAGTAACTAACAAGACTGTTTTTCTTTCACCAATATTTCATTTACTTCAGTTTCATTTGTGTAGCACTTTTAATAAAGCTGCTTTACACAGAACAATCTCGCAGACTGGTGATATTAATTACAGTCCAAATCCATCCTCAAAGTTCTTGAGTTGCTCTGGAACTTTATGGATCTTGAGAATGTTCATGTGGAACCATCTCCAGCTGCACAGAGTGGTTTATAACTGAAGAAAATTGAAGAAAATCCCATCCTGAGATAGGACATCGGGATTAATCGTGCAGATCCGAAGACAAGTAGACCAAAGGACCAAAGCAGAATGTCAGGGTTAGCATGCTAGCAAGTGGTTACCTCAAGGGGTTAAGTTTAAGCAAAACACAGTAAGCTATATAAAACTCACCTCCTACAGACACCCTTATCTAGAGCAACCTACATTTATCTCATTCATACAACTGAGCAGCTGTGGGGTGAAGGGCCTTGCTCGGGGGCCCCAAGAGTGGCAGCTTGGGGCAGCTAGGAGTTTAAAATCATGACCTTCAGAACCAAAGGTCAATGGTTAAGACACTAAATTTTTACCACATTTCAAAGGCTCTCATTTCAGAAGGTGATCAAAACGTTGGGGCGTCAAGCCCTAGTATCAACAAGCTGCCACTCTTGGGCCCTTGAGCAAGGCCCTGAACTATCTGTGCAATATAATGTGACAAGAAAAAAGCTCATTTTTACCAGGGACAAATTAAAGTACGAAACACAAGAATGTACGTGTTCCTCCCAGTAATGGACCAGGACCTGCTCTTTTCTCCACTTAAACCCCTAACCAACCTTCAGCTTTGCCATGGTTTATAAAACTTAATAATCACCATGGCATCATTTCACCTCCACAATCTCCCTAATAAGCACATTTCTGACCACAGGATAATTGAGGGAGTCTGGAAAATACAGTCTACAGGAGATTTACTGCTTTCACATTTTTATTAGCGTGAGTAAATATTACAAACACTTTCAGTTTCAGTTTGATGGGGCAAAGCTTTTTTTTTCCCCACCTTCAGGTTAGTCTCTCTGGTAGACAGATGGCAGGTATATCAGTAGGAGAAAGCTGAGGATGGATCCACCATTAAGGAGGAAAAGAGGAAGACCAAAGAGGAGGTTTATGGATGTGGTGAATGAAGACATGCAGGTAGAAGAAGAAGAAGTAGACACATTTTTACTCATATAATCTCCAGAGTAAATGTTACCCTGTGATGAAATGCATGTCCTAAGAAAGAAAATAAAGGCACTACTGTATTTATTTGCCACATGTATCTTACAGCACAGTGAAACTCTTTCTTGCCGTATCCCATTGATGTTAGAGAGCTGGGGTCAGAGCACGAGGTCAGCCATGATACAGCACCTGTGGAGCACTGAGAGTTAAGGGCCTTGCTGAAGGGCCCCAAGGGTGGCAGCTTGGCAATGCAAGGGCTTGAACCCCTAACCTTCTGATCAGTCTGAACCGTTACTCCACCACTTCCTGTGTATTTGTGTACAGCAATTAATATCTACATGTGAAGAAGAATGTAAAGAAACTTCTTTTGCAATAGAGGAGGTCAAGTCCAGACCTGCATCCTGAAAGAGACATTATTTATGGGAACAAAGGATTTTGTGCGAACAATGTTTCCTTTTCTGTTTTGCCAGATATTTGTAGCGTACAAAAAATCTAAACCACACAAAATATCCTTAAACATTCCGATCCTGGTTTTAGTCCCGGAGTCAGAGTCAGGATCAGCAGGAACAAATCCTTTCACTCGGGTCTGTACGTTTCTCTGCATTATGTAGGACGTGGATGGAATTAGGAAACTGAGACATAAAATGTGGACAGCTGACTATAAGGTTGCTTTGCGCTTCGCTTTCGACCGCCCCATTCCACACTCAGTCTCCATTTGTTGGGATGATGTTCCACATAATTTTGTAGAGATTTGTGAAGATTCATTCAGCTACATGTGTGTTAGTAAAGTCAGGTAGTGATGTAGGTGAGAAGGTGAGGAGGTCTGGGGTGCAGTCAGTGTTCACATTCATCAGGCATCACAATATGTTGTAATATAGTGCATGTTTACATCAGTTATTAACATTATGGGGTACATGGATTCCATTAGTGTTAGACTGAGGGTCTTATTTATAAAACACCACCATGACCCAGAGCAGGCAGGTACTAAGGATCAATGAATACATAAATGAATGGACACTGCAAATGCATTCCCTCAATCATGGTCCTGGTTTGTGCCTCACATCTGTCTGCATATAAAAACCTTCCACATGAGATGTTGGTTTTTTTTGTGTGTGTGTGTGTGTGTGTGTGTGTGTGTGTGTGTGTGTGTGTGTGTGTGTGTGTGTTTGCTCAATTGTATGATCAGAACACATGATATGGTGTACTACATGTGCAATCCTGTACAGTACATCTCTACTGTTACTGGGCCTGATGCTAGTTCTAAACTTAGCATGATCACTATAATGCTAGTTTTATTTTAGGTGAGACGTAACCCTTCATATTTTCAAGTTTTAAATTTATTTGTCATATGTGACAGTTTGTACAATAACAAAGTAGGGCTCCAGGCGAACTACTGCAAATATAAAAAAATAAACATTAAACAATATCAACCAGTCAAAAGGAAAAAGAAATGAGACATAAAGTTATAATTATTTACAAGTGTTTGCTGAGGTGTATGTGTGTGTGTGTGTGTGTGTGTGTGTGTATATATATATATTTATTTGCAGTTATGACATATTAGCATGATCTACTTTGATAAAAATATGGAAGATGGAGGTGTACAAGAAGAATGGATATCTTGCAGTTTGTTTGCAAAAATACCAAAGATATGATGAAGAGTTTTGGGAATTGAGAATTGTGCAGCCCTGGTGTGTTAACAAATTTCTTTTTTCTTCCCGACAGACTTGGTACACATTCTTACAGTAAATGCTAAATACTAGCAAGTCACAACCTGAGGGGAAACAGCGTCGGTCTAGACTGTAGCTTGTGTGAAAATGTTTTTATTTTTCAACCATTAGACATGATTTCAGCCAATTTCTCAGCCGTGTGTCTCCAGTCTGTCTGTCTATCACACAACACGTGTTTCCCATTTCCTAGAAATCCATACGCAAGCACCCAGCTGTCTGAAACTAGACACACACACACACACACACACACACACACACACTAATTATTATTTTATTTCTTAAATCTTGCACTAACTTCCCCTTTTTCACACTTCATTTATTTCTGTACAGATTTGAATCAGTGGTGATCAGGACTGTCTTTATCCTGACCTGTAATCTAAGAAAGGGGGAAAAAAGCTTCTTTCTGGAAAAAGTCAGATTTTATTTTTGCCATGAAAAATAAAAAAGGCAATAAAAGGTCTTGTCTAGTACACGGCACATTAGATTATAAATCTTAATTTAAGAAAATTGTTTTGGTGTGAGTAAACGTTAACTTCTGTGTGATATTTGTGCAACTATATACAGCAGTGCATGTTCATTTAGATTGCTAAGCTAATTTTAAAGCTAATAACACCCCAAAAAATTCTAATTTCAAAAATCTTAAGAAAAGTAACTGTTTTTTTGGTTTCTGTCTGCACACATCTTCCACACCAGCACTGGTTTTCCAACGTATAAAATATAAATTTAATCATTTTCCTTGACGGATTTACAGCAACCACACTTCAGTGTGAAGACAAAAAAACATACCGCAGTAAATACCAGCAAGAAATCTCGTCTTTCTATTAAAGTGTAGTCCGAACAAACGACTCTTTTGAACTGCTTCGTTTTAGTGAATCAAACACATTCAATGCCACCAGCATGATCACTGATCACAAATCAATGATTCCTTTAATGAATCGAATCATTTATATAAATATACATGCAGGATATTACATATTAGTATAGTTCATTTTGATGAGACCTTCACGTGTATTAATGAGTTTAACTATAAACTATTTTCAAAAGTATGTTGTTCAGGAGTTCACGTCTTCAGAACTGACCTTACATGATCTTTAGTGGTTCATGCACTGAATACTGTAATTTATGTTTCTATGTTTAAAGATATTTGTTGGTGATTTAAATGTGGTTTCTGTGTATTTATTATGAGTTTTCGGCTTAAGTACACCAGCACTTGATACATTGAGGCTTTATACCTACATATAATCTGTATTGTTTTCCTGCTTATGAAATACCATGACTAACATAATATCAATTGCAAGAACCACTTCAGATGACTACAAAAATCCCAGTAAACATGAAAGTATTGCCATGGCGAAGCGATTAGTGGAATACAAGCCTGTGGTAAAGACAAGTCAAGTCATAAGTGGGTGATTGACTTTATTTACCTAAATATTTATATAAAAAAATATTGTTTTGCTGCTAATATCGTTTTAAAACTATTAATTGATGCTTTTATTTTGTTGTACTGGACGCTGTTGCCAAAAAAATCCTAAAGTCACTTTCAAATATCCAAAAATCACATGAATGCCAAACACCTCCCTTCCAGGAGCTACACGTCAGGACAGGGAACCTTCTGCTTCAGTGGCAAGTGACTATGATGACAACAATCCATCCGGCAGCACCTGCAAGATCAAGCACACAACGACAAGAAAACGACAGCATCGATGAAGCATGTAACTGTAATTGAAATTGTAGCTGATGGTCCAGATAACAGCTGTGACAACCAGAAAACCCAGGCGAGATGTTACAGAGGGTTCCTACGCATTTCGGCGAAGTATTGAATTTTATTAGAGTGATTTTTAGGTGTGGAGTAGTAATGGGGGTGCGGTGGGATTCATCTACACGAATCCAGATACATTTAAAAACGGCCTTTTCATCTAAAAGGTTTCGGCATTTACACCTTCGTTTTCAGTTGTTGCTGCTTTGGAGATTGTTTTCAAAAAGCGACGTTTTCATTAACTTAAAGTGCAGACACGGTGCAGACACGGTGCAGACACAGTGCAGACACAGTGCAGACACGGTGCAGACACGGTGCAGACACAGTGCAGACACGGTGCAGACACGGTGCAGACACGGTGCAGACACGGTGCAGACACGGTGCAGACACAGTGCAGACACAGTGCAGACACAGTGCAGACACGGTGCAGACTCGGTGCAGACTCGGTGCGTACAGAAAATAAAACAGAGAGAAAAATATAAGTTTTCAAACGGAAGCATATCAGTGTGGACATGGGCAAAAGTTGTTTTTTTCCTTATGGACTTTAATTGTGTTTTGTAGTTTCTGTTTCTGTAGGATTGAAGATTACCAGTGTAAAAATAAAATGTATGAAATGAAGAAAGCCATGAAGCCTCTAATAATTCTAAATGGAGGTAATCGCTTTATTTTATCGATTGCATCTGTATAGTTTAAAGGGTTCTCAACTCTGACCCCTGGAAGTCCACTTCCCTGCAGAGTTTAGCTCCAACTCTGATCAAACATCCCTGAACAAGCTAATCACTCTCTACAGCTTCAAACTAGTGAGTCTGATCAGGGTTGGAGATAAACCCTGCAGGATATCGATGGCAAGAGTTGAGAACGCTTGGTATAGATCAGTGGTTTTTTATCCTGGTCCTCAGGACTCACTACTCTGGACATTTTAAATGTCTCCCTTATCTGGCACACTTGAGGTATGTTTACATGACAATGATGTACAAAAAAACAGACATCAACGCTGTCAAAAAATACCTATTTTCATGGATTTGCAAAAAAATGACGAAAAAGGCTGTATTATGCATGCCAAGCCAGTAGATGGCAATGTTACTTTGTCAAAAAACTAAATACACATGTGTGAGCATGTAATACACACATCACAGTTTCCACAGATCTACAGTCTTGTTCTTTACATAAAGATGATGTGATTATATTTTTCACTCATTTGCAGATTGTTGCTTTTTGAACCTCTCAGAACAGATTTTTGGTTTTTCAGTTGAAAATGATGCCGTGTGAGCAGCACCCTAGTTCCCTTCATGGACCTCTTTCATAATGTTCTGATGATCTGAATTGTGTGTGGTAAATAATGGAGATGTATAAAATGTCCAGGGCAGTGGGTCTCCAGGAACAACATTTAAAAACCAGTCTCATAAAATATACCCAAATATCAGCATATTGTTATAGATCAGTGTGTTTTTCTTTTTTCCCTCCATTAGTTTTACATGCTATTGTTTTAACTGCCCTGCTGCTGATCTTCCCATCCATACAAACATCTCCCAATCACTCACTTCTACTTTTTTAGGTTTTTGTGTGATCTTATAAAAAAATGAAGGCTTAATATTCTAAAATATTGCCTATAAACAGGTAAAAACTTCACGTCTAAGCATTTATGTCTCACTTTAATATCCAGGAGCAATAAGTATCAACTAGATATTTATGCTACTTTCAGTAAATCCTACCAGGTTGTCTTTTTTTTAACCCATTGGCAGATTTATTTGCTCGGTCCACTGTAACTAGTGACTCTGCTTCAGAAAGGGCAGTTCTGCAGTCTACTGTTATCTCAGGTCGAAATAAATTTTTCTGCAAATTTAACTGCATGTCACTTCTTATTGTAGACCAGGGGTCTCCAATCTTTTCCAGAAAGGGTGCAGGTTTTCATTCCAACCAATCAATGGTCACACCTGATAGTCATTGAAAATGAAGATCATTAGATTTGAACAGGTAGGATTTGGCGTGGACTTGCTTGGTTGGAATTAAAACCTGCACCCACACTGGACCTTTCTGGGAAAGATTGGAGACCCCTGTTGTAGACAATAAACACACACACCGGCTGAAGAAAATAGACACGAACTAACACTACCCCATTTTTTTGCTCGGTTCACTGTAACTAGATTGAAGTGACTCTGCTTCAGAAAGAGCAGTTCTGCAGTCTACTGTTATCTCAGGTCGAAATAAATTTTTCTGCAAATTTAACTGCATGTCACTTTTTATTGTAGACCAGGGGTCTCCAATCTTTTTCAGAAAGGGCCAGTGTGGGTGCAGGTTTTCCTTCCAACCAATCAATGGTCACATTGATTGATGAAGATCATTGAAAATGAATAGTCATTGATAGTCATTGAAAATGAAGATCATTAGATTTGAACAGGTAGGATTTGGCGTGGACTTGCTTGGTTGGAATTAAAACCTGCACCCACACTGGACCTTTCTGGGAAAGATTGGAGACCCCTGTTGTAGACAATAAACACACACACCGGCTGAAGAAAATAGACACGAACTAACACACAGGCAACCTGGACACCTGATTTAAATTTATGAACATTCACTTCCACACTGAGTCTCTACTCGCTGTGTATGAGGTGGTATTCCTCAGTTTTCACAGGAAAAAAAACCCTTTATTTAGTAACCTTTTCACAATACAGCGCCCCCCAGTGTTCTTCTGGAACATGTCCTGGAAGTCTTCTTTTCGAAGCGTTAAGCACCTTCTGTGATTCGTGCCGGATCTCACAGCCATGTCAAAATGGTGACCTTTAAGATGCAGCTTCATCTTCAGAAGATCTGGTGTTGAAGTGAGATCATGTTGTTTCACGTGTGAGGAAAGCTCAGTGATCACATGTGGTCAGTACAGCACCGGTTGCTCACGCTACCTTTGCCCACACAGTGTATTTGGTTTAAAAGCCTTTACGGAGTTTGTTTTTAACAACATTTTGCAGCATAACATTTATTTTTAAACAGAGTCCCATACATTTTTGTCCTGAGATCCTTCTATAGAGGTCACGAGAGTGGAACTGCTCTGTAAAACTTCAGGGAATTGAAATCACTGATGCTTCCACCTGCTCATTCAGTAAATTCCATGTTCCCAGTTCCATGAACAGTCTTCATGATGCCACTTAGTTGGGACCTGAGCAACTGATGTAGCTTCAGTTCTTCCTCGTATCAGTGTCGGAGGAGTTAATGTGCTACTGAAGGAACAGGAGGTGAATGAACATCGCTCACACCAATGGACGCATATCTTGTTAAGTAAATGTGCAAATATGTATGAAGTATCCAAAGTGGATCACTTTTTAACTTTAAAACCTCTTATTTCCAACACACACACAATGACACAGAAGTGTGTTTGTGTGAGGGTTTTGGGGATCAGCATGCTGCAGGAGTGAACATGCAGGTGATGAGAATCAGGTGTAGGTGAATGGAAAGCCATAAGGGCCATAACCGGACATTACCGTTTTCAGAAAGAGGGAAAGTTGAAATATTTCATGCTAGTAAACCCTCTGACTGTCACTATCAACCTTACATTCAAATTAGGAAATATATATATATATGTAGCTTCGTTCTTCATCTTTGTCTTTTTTAAATTGATGCTGTGATGTTGTTGAAAATAGATCACTTTATTCATCACAGAGGGAAATTCACACAGTGAGAAAATATCCCAGTTCACCAAACACTCCATATCCATGCTCCCTCCAGATCTGCTCCTTTACCTCACAAACACCTACTGACTAAAGACTCCACTAAATAAATGTGTGTTCAGCCTCGACTTGAACACTGAGACTGTGTCTAACTCCCAACACTGATTGGAAGGTTGTTTCATAACTGTGGGGTTTATAAGAGAGACATCTGCCCCCTGCTGGAGTCTTCATTATTTGAGGTACCAACAAATAGCCTGCACCTTTTGATCTAAGTAGGTGTACAGAAGTTCACTCAGATACTGCGGCGTGAGAGCGTTAAGTGTTTTATACGCGCACTTAAAATTATTTACTTTTTTCTTCACAAAAAAACTACAAAGCTTTAGTGTAGATTAGGCGTGTAACAGTACACGTATTCCTACAGAACCGTTTCAGTACGGGGATTTCGGTTCAGTGTACATGTGTACCGACTGTAATCCTGGTTTTATGTGTAACTCGGTTACGATCAGAGTTCTGTTAGTAAGTGGCAGACTGCAGGTTTGTTTAGTCTCCAACGCGCAGTGTCACTGTTTCTACTCGATTCATACCGGAAACGAGAGTTCGTTCTGCGCATGCACAAAATAGAAACCACTTCCTGTCATCAGCAACGTTTTTATGACACACTAGTGATATTGATTCTTTATGGTTTTATGAACAGCTTCAAGAATAAAGACATTTCTTAATAGACATTGAATTGAAATATCTTGTGTGTTTCTTGATAAAGACATTTGTTAAAGTATGGTGAAATGAGTAGAATAGTAAAATACAACTTTTTTTTTTTATGTAATATTATATTTAAATGCATCGTGTAAAACTCATGATAAAGATGATAAAATACATCTAACATAAAATGCTTTTAGAAGCATTTTCACCCAATAACCACCAGATGGCGATGCTGCACTATGTCCTGCATGAGCGCTCATATTATTTACCAAGTACAGAATAGAAAACCCCTAAAACTCACCTACACATGTTTACCCCACCCCTACACCTCACCTACACCCCTACACCTCACCTACACCTCACCTACACACATTCACCTACACCCCTACACCTCACCTACACCTCACCTACACACATTTACCCCACCCCTACACCTCACCTACACCCCTTCACCTCACCTACACACATTTACCCCACCTCTACACCTCACCTACACACATTTACCCCACCCCTACACCTCACCTACACACATTTACCCCACCCCTACACCTCACCTACACACATTTACCCCACCCCTACACCTCACCTACACACATTTACCCCACCCCTACACCTCACCTACACACATTTACCCCACCCCTACACCTCACCTACACCCCTACACCTCACCTACACCTCACCTACACACATTCACCTACACCCCTACACCTCCCCTACACCTCACCTACACACATTTACCCCACCCCTACACCTCACCTACATAAATTTACCCCACCCCTACACCTCACCTACACAGATTTACCACACCCCTACACCTTACCCACACACATTTACCCCACCCCTACACCTCACCTACACACATTTACGTCACCCCTACACCTCACCTACACACATTTACCCCACCCATACACCTTATCTACACACATTTACCCCACCCCTACACCTCACCTACACACATTTACCCCACCCCTATACATCACCTACACACATTTACTCCCCCCCGACACTTCACCTACACACATTTACCCCACCCATACACCTCACCTACACACATTTACCCCACTCCTACACTTCACCTTCAGACATTTACCCTATCCCTACACCTTACCTACAAACACTGCATGTTTGTGTGAGACGGTGAATGTTGATGTGTGATGGTGAATGTTGGTGTGTGTGATAGTTAATGTTGGTGTGTGATTGTGAATATTGGTGTTTGTGATGGTAAATGTTGGCGTGTGTAATGGTAAATGTTGGTTTGTGATGGTGAATGATAGTGTGTGTGATGGTGAATGTTGTTGTGTGTGTGTTTAGGTTAATATTGGTGTGTGATGATGAATGTTGGTGTGTAATGGTAAATGTTGGTGTGTGAGATGGTGCGAGATGGTGTGTGTGTGTGTGTGTGTGTGTGTGTAAATGTGAATGTTGGCGTGTGTGATGGTTAATATTGACGTGTGCGATAGTGAATAGTGGTGTGTGATGGTGAATGTTGGTGTGTGATGGTAAATGTTGTGTGTTGGGTGAATGCTGTGTAGTCGTGAATGTTTGTGTGTGTGATGGTGAACGTTGGTGTATTATGGTGAATGTTTTGTGATGGTAAATGTTGGTGTGTGATGGTGAATGTTGGTGTGTGATGATGAATGTTGGTGTGTGTTATTGTGAATGTTGGTGTGTGTTATGGTGAATGTTGTGTAATGGTAAATGTTGGTGTGTGATGGTGAATGTTGGTGTGTGACGATGAATGTTGGTGTGTGTTATGGTGAATGTTGGTGTGTGTTATGGTGAAAGTTGTGTAATGGTAAATGTTGGTGTGTGATGGTGAATGTTGGTCTGTGTTGGTGTTTGCAATGGTGAAGGTTGGTGTGTGATTGTGAATGATGATGTGTATGATGGTGATTGTTGGTGTGTAATTGTGCATGTTGGTGTGTGATAGTGAATGTTTGTGTTTGAGATGGTAAATGTTGGTGTGTGTGATAGTGAATGCTGGTGTGATGGTGAATGTTGGTGTGTGTGTGTGATGGTGAATGTTGTGGTGTGTGATGGTGAATGTTGTGTGATGGTGAATGTTAAGGTTATATCGTGAATGGTGAATTTGTGTGTGTGTGTGTGTAATGATGAATGTTGTTTCATGGTGATTGTTGGTGTGTGTGATGGTAAATATTGGTGTGTGATGGTGAATGTTGGTGTATGATGGTGAATGTTGGTGTGCAATGGTGAATGCTGATGTGTGTGATGGTAAATATTGGTGTGTGATTATGATTGTTGCTGTGTGTAATGAAAATGTTGGTGTGCTGGTGAATGTTTGTGTGTGATGGTGAATGTTGGTGTGTTTGATGGTAAACGTTGGTGTGTGATGAAGTATGTTGGTGTGTGTATTGGTAAAAGTTGATGTGTCTGCTGGTGAAAGTTTGTGCGTGAATATATATGATGGTGTGTGATGGTGACTGTTGGTATGTGTGAGATGGTGAACGGTAGTGTGTGATATTGAATGTTGGTTTGTGTGATAGATAAAATTAATGTGTGTGATGGTAAATGTTGGTATGTTATGGTAAATGTTGGTGTGATGGTGAATGTTTGTGTGTGTGATGGTGAATGATGATGTCTGTAATCGTGAATGTTGGTGTGTGTGATGGTGAATGTTGGTGTGTGATGGAGATTGTTGGTGTGTGATGGTGTGTGTTTAATTTTAAATGTTGGCATGTGTGATGGTGAATGTTAATGTGTGTTGGAAAAATGTTTGTGTGATGGGAAATGTTGATGTGTGTGATAGTGAATGTTGGTGTTTGATGGTGAATGTTGGTGTGTGATGGTAAATGTTGGTGTGTGATGGTGAATGTTGGTGTGTGGTAAGAAAATGTTAGCGTGATAGTGATTCTTGATGTGTGTGATGGAGAATGTTGGTGTTTGATGGTGAATGTGTGTGTGTGTGTGTGTGTGAATGTGTGTGTGTGATAGTGGATGTTGGTGTGGGATGGTAAATGCTTGTGTGTGATGGAAAAATGTTAGCGTGATGGTGAATGTTTATGTGTGTGATGGTGAATGTTGGTGTTTGATAGTGAATGTTTGTGTATGTCTGATGGTGAATGTTGGTGTGTGATGGTGAATGCTGATGTCTGTGATGGTGAATGTTTGTGTTTGATGGTAAATGTCGGTGTGATTGTAAATGTTGGTGTTTGATGGTGATTGTTTGTTTGTATGTGATGGTGAATGTTGGTGGGTGATGGTAAATGTGAGTGTGTGTGATGGTGAATGTTGGAGTGTGATGGAGAATGTTGGTGTGTGTTTGATATTAAATGTTGGCATGTGTGATGGTGAATGTTGGTGTGTGATGGTGAATGTTGGTGGTGATGAGAATGTTAGTGTGTCTGAGATGGTGAATATCGGTGTGTGTGATGGTAAATTATGGTGTGTGAGATGGTAAATGTTTGTGTGATGGGGAATGTTGGTGTGTGATGGTAAATGCTGATGTCTGTGATGGTGTGTGTTGGTATGTGTGTTGGTAAATGTTGGTGTGTGTGATGGTGAATGATGTGTGAGATGGTAAATGTCGGTGTGATGGTGAATGTTTGTGTGCGTGATGGTGAATGTTGGTGTGTGTGATGGTGTGTGTTGGTGTGTGTGATGGTGAATGTTGTTGTGTGTGTGTTTAGGTTAATATTGGTGTGTGATGATGAATGTTGGTGTGTGTGATGGTAAATATTGGTGTGATGTTGAATGTTGGTGTGTGACGGTGAAGGTTGGTGTGTGATGGTAAATGTTGGTGTGATGGTGAATGCTGATGTCTGTGATGGTGAATGTTGGTGTGTGTGATGGTGAATGATGTCTGTGGTGAATGTTGGTGTGATGTTGAATGTTGGTGTGTGATGGTGAAGGGTGGTGTGTGATGGTAAATGTTGGTGTATGATGGTGAATGCCAATGTCTGTGATGGTGAATTTCGGTGTGTGTGATGGTGAATGTAGGTGTGTGTGATGGTGTGTGTTGGTGTGTTTGATGGTGAATGTTGTTGTGTGTGATGGTCTGTGTTGGTGTGTGTGATGGTAAATATTGGTGTGATGTTGAATGTTGGTGTGTGACGGTGAAGGTTGGTGTGTGATGGTAAATGTTGGTGTGATGGTGAATGCTGATGTCTGTGATGGTGAATGTTGGTGTGTGATGGTGAATGTTGGTGTGTGTGATGGTGTGTGTTGGTGTGTGTGATGATGAATGATGTCATGTGTGATGGTGAATGTTGGTGTGATGTTGAATGTTGGTGTGTGATGGTGAAGGGTGGTGTGTGATGGTGAATGTTGGTGTGTGTGATGGTGTGTGTTGGTGTGTGTGATGATGAATGATGTCATTTGTGATGATGAATGATGTCGTGTGGTTGAATGTTGGTGTGTGATGGTGAAGGGTGGTGTGTGATGGTAAATGTTGGTGTATGATGGTGAATGCTGACGTCTGTGATGGTGAATGTTGGTGTGTGTGTTGGTGTGTGTTGGTGTGTGTGATGGTGAATGTTGGTGTGTGTGGAGGTATTTGTTTACTGCAGAGTAATGATGTGTCTTTAACAAATCCTCCTCTATAGCTGTAATGAATGATAATTTCCTGATGATTTGTAATGGAAAGTATTAAGTTTTCTCCTCCTCGGCCCTGCAGCTGATTCTCCTGCAGCGTTCCTTTTAACACATCCTTAAACACATACTTCTCCAAGAGCCAATTAAAAGAAGCACGCAAGACTTCACACGATGTGGTAGCAGAAGCAACGAAGCATCTGGAGTTTCGGCCCAGCATGGAGCTCCTGCATCTTAGGCACTTAACACCATCACACCAACTAACCGCTAACCACTCAGGAAGTCTTACCTGAGCCAGAAAGAAATAAAGAACGAAAAGTAAGTAAGGGTGAATAAAAAATAACTACAGAATAATCCCTACTGCTCACACCTGCTTCAAACACTGACTACTGAGAAGGAGAACGCTGAAGACATCTGAGGAAAGTAGTGGAGAAGATAGATAGATGTATAGATGTATAGATGTATAGATAGATAGATAGATAGATAGATAGATAGACAGACAGACAGATGAATAGATGGATGTGAAGCAGAAGAGAATAGATGAAGAAACGATGAGGACATCTGCGTGAGAAATTAAGAGAAAGACTGAAAGAGAAACAGATTGAGGTGGGCCGTGGTTCCTCTGCTGTCTAACACTCCTACAGTACGACCTGCAGCAGCACCAGTGTAAACACGTCTCCGTGTGTGTGTGTGTGTGTGTGTGTGTGTGTGTGTGTGTGTGTGTGTGTGTGTGCGCGTCTGCAGCCTGTTCCCCACAGACCCTCGGCGGAGGCGTCACATGTGCGCTAAATGGATCCAGGACGCAACAACTGCTGCCACATTTGGTGCTCAGGCCGGGCCAAGATGGCCGCCGTGTCCAACTCTCAAACACGGGCTGTGTTTAATTTCAACAAGGAGCAAGGGCGCATGCTCATGTGGGGCCTCATTGGGCCCTCTACGCAGATGTTTAGGGGCCTTTGTTATCTGTAGACCACCGTTAATTGTTTTGATCCTGGACAGGATAATGGACACGGGTGCCAATGTGTGTGTGTGTGTGTGTGTGTGTGTGTGTGTGTGTGTGTGTGTGTGTGTGTGTGTGTGTGTGTGAGAGAGAATGTGTGTGTGTGTGTGTGTGTGTGTGTGTGTGTGTGTGTGTGTGTGTGAGAGAGAATCTGCTCTCACAGACTGTTTTTATATACATTATATAGAGACAGGATGGAATTATTTTATTAATCTGTAATGGTGTGAGAAACACACACTCGACCTTGTATTATTTTGAAGATGAAGATGAAGATGATGATAATTATTATAATAATAATAATAATAATAATAATAATAATAATAATAATAATAATTATTATTAT
>MU549698.1:622801-627801 GCA_024362625.1 Silurus asotus
CAATACAACCCTCTCACAATAATCTTCACAATCTACCCCTAAACAACTACCCTCAGACAACAGTCCTCACAATCTACCCCTAATGAACCACCCTGATACAACAATCCTCCCAATCTACCCCTAAATAACTACCTTTTCACAAACATCCTCACAATCTACCCCTAATTAACCACCCTCACACAACAATCCTTACAATCTACCCCTAAACAAATACCCTCTCACAATAATTTACCCCTAATTATTTATCCTCACACAACAAGGATAACTATTTCTTATCTGCTTAGAACAACTGACCTTTTACTACCCTAAATATAAGAGACAGATCATTACTACCAAAGTAACTGACCTCATAAACCTCATGAGTCAAACTTCCCCTTTAACCAACCCCTGAAAACTACCCTCATATACCACCCAAAACAATTACATTAAACATTCAACCTCTTTAGGTCACAGATTAAAAACATAACTTTCTAACCTCCCCAAAGTACAAAATTACAGTTCTCAAAGGAACTACGCTTAAATAACCACCTCGTAAACCCAAATCCAAAAAACTACCCTCTAACTACCCCTATTCCAAAAAACTACCCTCTAACTACCCCTATTCCAAAAACTACCCTCTAACTACCCCAATACCCCAAAACAACTACCCCATACCAATCAGTTCTGAAGAATAAAGGATCGAGTTTAATGACATCTGTCAGAATGGCAGTGTTTCCTCTGGATAAAAAAGGGGTCAATAAAGAGCCAAAATGATAATTGTGTGTGTGTGTGTGTGTGTGTGTGTGTGTGTGTGTGTGTGTGTGTGTGTGTGTTGTTTGCGCGTGTGTATCTTTACTCAATAGGAGCTAAATGATAATGATCAGCTAAAGTGTGAAACTATAATGAAGTGATACTACTGGCATTGACATGGGAGAAGGACACCTGTGTGTGTGTGTGTGTGTGTGTGTGTGTGTGTGTGTGTGTGTGTGTGTGTGTGTGTGTGTGTGTGTGTGCGTGGGAATAGAGTGGCCACAGTAATGATACCTAGACAATATCCCCCAAACACACACTGACAAAAAAAACAAGGTGTAAATTAAAGTAACAGTGAGACAGACGGAGGGAAAGACAGAAAAGTGAGACAAAAATGAGAACGAGTGAGAGACAGACGGAGAGACAGACAGACGGAGAGTGAGACAGGTCACATGCAAGGTCTCTTGTGGTCTTTAGCTCAAAATTCTCAGCATTAATTTGTCTGTGGTTTTGACAGCTATAAATGACAGCTCATTTCCAGACAGCAAGGCTAGGTGTTATTGTCTCACACACACACACACACACACACACACACACACACACACACACACACACACACACACACATGTGCAAGGTTAAATACAGACAGATTTTATATTTATAAAAAAAGATAATCAACACTCTTTACTATATATAAATTAGTGTAAAGATCTGATTGAATTTGAATACAGCTACATTGTGACGTCTAGACGTCTGGGTCAGAACTTCTCAAGAACACCATGTATTTTGTATGTGTGTGAGAGTGTGTATGTAAGAACCAGGTATGCATGGATCAGTACCACCTAAAATACACAAAAGTCATTAATGCACAAAAGGAGAGAAGGCTAGAACATCTGGAACGTCTGGTCTGATCCCAGAGAAGATCTTCTGCAGCACAAACTGGTGAAGAAGTTAATCCTGGTGTTAATAGAAATGAGTCAGAACATCACAGTATGGAGCTGCATAGCTACAGAACACTTAAAAAGCCCATGCTGACCCTGAACACTAGCCAAAGCTCCTAAGCATTAGAACTGGACCTTGGGGTGATGGAAGATGGAGGCCTGGTCTGATGACTTCCTTTCACCTGTATACAGAGTGACTTACAGTTGAGGTCCCTTACTGAGCAGTTGAAGGTTAAGGTCCTTGATTCAGGTTCAGGCTTGGCCTTGCTGGGATTTGAACTCAAAAGTCAAACGTTTTAACCACTAAGCTACCACTTGTGGAAGAGATGGCACCAGGATTCAATATGGGAAGAAGGGGAGCTAGCAAAAGAAGTGTGATGCTCTGGGTGATGTTCTTCTGGGAAACCTTGTGTCCTGGTGTTCATGTCTGATATCAACTATTACCTAAAAACTGTTCCAGACCCCCTGCACTTGTTTCATGGTAACGATATTCCCTACTGGTATATAGGTGTGGTTAGATATGGTTCCATGCTTCCATAGTTCCTTCCTTCCTGCAGAAACTCATTGAGGAACATCAGAGTTCATGGTTCAACAAGTTCATGGTGTTGACTTGGCCTTTAAATTCACCAGATGTCAATCGGAGTTATCTTCTGTAGCACATACTAGATAGATATAAAGTCTGCACCTCACAAGCTCCAGGAAATAAAGGATCTGCTGATGATGTCTTGGTGTCTGTGAAATAACATTCTAACACCATTTCACTGAGGAACACCGGCAGGTTTCTGACTCAATGACTTGCAGGAGAAATTAAGACTAGGTTACATTTTTTCAGTCCATTTCTGTTCTTAGCTCACAGGGGTAGAAAACTTGAGCTTCAGTTTTTGTGAGATTTCTGAGATGCTGATCAAGTGGTCAAAAAGTGACCTTCTAAAAGAGTTCCATCTCCACAAGAACCCAAGCGTTTTTTCATGTGCGACTGTGGTCAGAATTTCAGATTAGCTAAGTTAGCGATATTATATTAGGCATTTGCGGATTGCAGTAGAACATGAGGCGTTATCTCATTTGCATATTCATTAGCATATTTATAAAGCCTGGCATTATAAAGCAGAAAGCTGTAGAGCTTCACCTCCACCATCTTCACCTCACTTCTCCCCGTGTTAACGCTGAGATCAGGGGGTTATTACTCCACGCAGGAAGGTATTATGTCGTTACATGTCAGGAATGAAGTGTAACGTGAATTTTCGTAACTAGAATTCCGGGAAAGCAAACAGACGGGATCCAGAAGTGTGAGAAATAACGCAGCATCTTTGTCTCTCTCAGCTTTAAATCACACGTTAGACGAGGCAGGGGAAGTGTTGACAGTTTTACAAACAGAATGTAAAAAAAAAGGGCTCGAGAGGATTTCGGGAAGAGCCTCACACACACACACACACACACACACACACACACACACACACACACACACACACACATGTATTTTAATTATCTCCGTATCTCATCACACTCCCAGTGGAGCAGTGGGAGAAAAATGAGCAGAGATCTAACATGTGCCGGTCGACCACTAAAGGTTCCTCACTGAGTTCCTCTTAAAGGTTCTCTAGAACATAATCATGGAGTTTATAGATTATAGAGAACTTTTTCTTTTTTTACGTAAAAACGCTTTCAAAAAGCTCTATAGACATGTCATGAACTATCTTCTTCTTGCTTCCATTAGGGGTTTCCACAGCGGATCATCCGTCTTTATACCCCCCTGTCCTCTAGATCTGCCTCTTTCAAACCACCTGCATGTCTTCCTTCACCACATTCATAAACCTCCTCCTTGGACTTCCTCTTTTCCTCCTTCCTGGAAGCTCTCTCCTCAGCATTCTCCTACTGATAGATGTCAGGAACTATAGTCAGGTCAAGTCAGGTTTATTTATAGAGCACATTTAAAAGCAACAGCTGTTGGCCAAAGTGCTGCACAGAATTTAAGCATATAACAAAATACAAAAAAAACAAAAGTCAACATAGAACAAGGCAACAGATATTACACTACAGCTATGCCAGTGCGCTTACTTATGATCATACGCAACAGTAAATAAATACATTTTAAGAAGAGACTTAAAATCAGCGTATGTTGGTGCAGTTGTTATATAGGGCCGTAACTTGTTCCATAACTGTGGAGAAGCCACTGAAAAGGCACTGATCTCCTGTAGATTTCAAGCGTGTCCTTAGCGTGTACACTAAACTGAAGACTACTAGTTGAACAAAGTTCCCCTCGAGACATTACACTGGAACAGAAGGAGATCGGAGATATAGGTTGCAGACAATCCATGGGGACCCTTATAAACAAACAGCAGTGCTTTAAAATGATTACGGAATTTAACTGGAATCCAGTGAAAAAGGATCAACACTGGTGAAATATGTTCCCTCTTCCTTGTTCCAGTTAACAATCAAGCAGCAGCATTTTGGACCAGTTGAAAAGGAGACATTAGAGACTGTGAAACACCCCAGTACATTACATTTCAATAATCTAATCTGGATGAGATAAACGCATGTATTACAGTCTCCATGTCTCTTCATGGTAAGAATAGCTTCGTCTTTGCAATGTTCTTTATCTATAAACACAACTTCTAACCACAGCATTGATCTGTTTATCAAAAGTCAAAGTTTCTGACATGTGACAATGAAGATTATCAGATAGATGTCCCAGTTTACTGACCACTCCCTCTGTAGAAGCAGGAGAGCCAAAGATTAAGACCTCAGTCTTAGACTCATTTAACTGAAGGCAGTTGGCAGACGCCCACTCTTTAACATCTCTCAGACAATCAGACAGACACTGTAAACTGGAAACATCCTTTGGGTGCACGGGAACATTACACTGAGTATCATCTGCGTAACAGAGGCATGAAACATTGTGCCTCTTAAATATAGCATACAAAGGAAGCATGTATAAAGAAAATAGAACAGGACTTAAGATTGACCCCTGTGGGACCCCATATAAAATGTGCACAAGATGATGAATATTTGCCAGTTTTTACAGAGAGGATGTGATCCTTTAAATAGGATACAAACCAATCTAAAACACGTCCTTGAATCCCAATTTGCTGTAAGCGGTTTTAAAAGAATGCCATGATCGAGAGTGTTAAATGTTGCTCTGAGGTCCAGCAGGATTAAAACTGCACAATTTCCAGAATCAACAATTTAAAGACATTTAAAACTTTTAGCAATGCAGATTCTGTACTGTGTTGGGGTCTGAAGCCAGACTGATATTTATCCAAATGACCATTTTCCTGCAGAAAAGAAGAATATGCACTATAAAGGAACGTTTTCTTTTGCTTAGAGGTGAAG
>MU549698.1:632801-640722 GCA_024362625.1 Silurus asotus
GTTATGGACCCTGCTCAGGAGGTACAGCAGGTCCATGTTATGTTATAGACCCTGCTGAGGAGGGACAGCAGGTCCTGGTTATGTTATAGACCCTGCTCAGGAGGAAGCACAGATCCAGGTTCTGTTGTAGACTCTGTTCAGTTGGGGTCAGCAGATCTATGGTCTATAGTCCCTGTTCCTTAAGCACAAAGTGAGCTTCATGAAGATATGGCTTTTTTCAATGCCTGCTCTCAGTTATGGACCTACATTCCCACAGCCATGCCCCTAAAATCCAGTGGAAAGCCTGTTGATGAGTGGAGGTCAAAGCCACAAAAGGGGATTCATCTCAATTGCATGGTTTAGAAACTCCCTTAGGTGTGATGGTCAAGTGTGTACAAACCTTTAGCATGTAGTGTAAATGATCTTGTGAGGGAATGAGATCATTTCACCCATCATTTGTTCATTGGCTTCTTTGTCACATTCTAACAGTCTACAGTAGTTCCTGCTGCTGAGTTTCTTCGGTTCGGAACAGAGACACGTGGAAAAGCCATCATGAATTCGCTCATCACTTAATCACAACAAACATGAGCCACAACAAGCAAATAAACAAATGGAGGGATGGATGGATGGAGGGATAGATGGACAGCTCATTGGGTTCAGGTCTGTTGTATTCATTTATCTATTACGGTCATGACTCATGCTTTCAGATGGAGCTGAAAGAGATAATGAGGGAGTGGAAGACAAATTTGAGTGTGGTTGAGAACGAGAGGGGGAGAGTTTCCTGACTCAAATTCCTTGGGTTTAATTAATGGAACAACGGCGCTCACACGTCTTCTGAGGTGTCGGCAACACGTATATTTCTGTAAGCTCTCCCCATATGCAGAGAGAGAAAGAGAGAAAATGAGCGAAAGATAAAACTACAGAGGGAGGTAGAGAAAGGAAGAGGATGGTAATCAGCTCTTTTGTGAAATGAGAATTCATTAACCAGGAACACAATTCGAACCTGGGATCAGTTTTTGCATTAATCACAAGTGTATATATTTACATAGATTTACATCTCTCTCTCTTTCTATCTCTCTCTTTCTATCTCTCTCTCTTTCTTTATATACACATTATTTAATAATGAAGTATCAGCCTGACAGCAGCTTCAGTAACAGCTGCCTGGGCTGCTGTATAAAACGTCATTGTTTTATCCGTAGCAGTTTTTTTGCATTGCTGTACATTAGTAAGTTTTGCTCGCTGCTCTGTACAGCTCAACTTTCTTCTGCATTAATTAAGGAGAAGGAAGAAACCTCGTGCACTTCATTATCGAGTGCACATCAGCTTTCAGAAGACACTTTGTCAAAAAGGCTCAAAATTAGGCTCCTCATTTTGGGCTCATTTGGGTGTTTTTTTTTTTAAAGCTCTGTTCTGAGAAGTGAGTGTGATTCCGCTGGGATGGTGTGAAGCTCCTGCTGAACCACTCTAACTGTGGTGTTTAGTCGAATTTTAATAGCAGTCTCAGGTCTGACAGTGATCGGATTAAAAGGATGAAGACTTTAATCAGTGTGAGTTTCCAAAAATTAAAGTCTGATAGCAGTCTGATCTGAAATGAATCGAGGAGAAAGGTTCCCTTTTAAAACTATTGGAACACCAAAGTCATTTTTATTGTTTTTGTGAAACGCTGGAGACATTTGTGTTCGAGGTCAAAAGATGAATATGATAACGGCAGATGAGAATTTCAGTGGAACGCATGTAGATATCAGGAAGTGAAAGCTACATTTCAGCTCGATCTCAGATTTTTCAGTGTTTCACAAAAACAATGCTGTTCCAATAGTTTTGGAAATGACCCTACTTGGGGTCCTTCTTCGATTCTGACCATTTCTTCATTTTGTTCGAGTCTGATTAATACCTTCATCGAAACATGAACCAACTACATTTACATTCAGGTTCAGGAAACCTCTCATCAGTTCTGACTCAACCTGTGTTAAAAATATTTGCCCTTTCTGGAGAATTCTGTCGAAACATTTCTTAAGATCTTAAGATCATTATGTTCTACAAAGATCTAGCTTAGTGGTTAAGGCAATGAACTTTGGATCTGAAGTTCTCCTGAGCCCCCGAGCAAGGCCCTTAACTTCATAGCTGCACAGCTGAATGAATTAAATAAATGCACATGGTGGTATTTGGAGACTAATGGTGCTACCTGGTGCTATATCTGCCACAGTGATGTTTGACATGACACATGTTTGACATACAGCGACGCTGCGACGAGTCGTTCGAGGTGTTTCGAGCGGCACATGCCCTTTAAAAACAGAAGAGCATCAGTGGAAGTTGAAACCTGAAATCTCAAAAAAATTCAAACCTTTCGCCAACTCGTGCATGATGATCATTGGGGTACAATCCACATGATCTCACTTCCACACGCACCCTTCTCGCCACACTCGGCTCCTGCAAACTTCGCCCTCTTCCCCAAGATGAAGATGAGCCTAAAGCTGTTTTGACACTGTTGCAGAGAACCGGCGCGAATCTCAGAAGATGCTTGACACGCTATGAAAAGAAGACTTCCATTACACGTTCCAGAAGAACACTTGGAGCACGGTATTACTGTGCAAGGGGACTATTTTGAAGGTGATCATGTGGAACCGTAGATAAATAAAGTACTTTCATGTAAACACAGCTAAACAGAGTCTTCAAACGTTTGAATACCACCTCACATGTAGCTCTGAAAAAGTGCGTTCGCTAAATGCCATGAATGCAAATGTAAATGTAAACTTCTAAAACATATACAGGATCTCAGGAGAGGGATGTTGAAGAATTTCCAAATCATTAGATCCACTATGGCTCACCATGAAGTCCATTATGAACAAGAAGAGAAAACCACCAAGTGACATCACTATGAATCCAAAATCTCTAACAAGAAAAGACAAAAACACACTAGGAGTCTACATAAAATTACATTTATGGTGTTTGACGTATGCCTTTATCCAAAGCAACTCACACCTGAGCAGATGATCTCGCTCAAGAACCGAGCAGCGGTAACTTGGTGCTGCTGCGATTTGACCTTCCGATCCATTGTCCAATGCCTTAGCCACCGAGTCGCCCCCTATATCGTTCTGTTCTGTTCTAGAACCCGCTGGAGCAGAATTCCTTCAATACACACAATAATAAAACACTCGTGTTCATCCCACAAACATCTTTAAATATTTTACACCAAAGCTTCCAGTGTAGACCGGATCACAAGACGCTAACGCTACACCGCTCTGAAACAAATTCACACGATGTATTTCTTGTGGTATTTAAATGAATCTGAGAGCTGTGATGATGACAGCGCCGGAAAAGTCAAGCCACCGGCACACTGAGCATATTTAGGGTTGATTGACAGGCGCTAACAAAAAACTAAACAAAAAAAAAGCAAATTAGCAAAAGATTCGATGTTTCATATGTAAAATAAATGACAGGCACAAAGACGGCGAGAGAAACAATGACTGATGGAACAGGGGGGAAGTGGCAACAGCATGCAGACGTTCACAGAGAACGGAAAGGAGGGAAGGAAGGAATGAAAGGAAGAAGGAAGAAAGGAGGGAAAAAAAAACCTGAAGATGAATTTAGACGTGTGTGTGTGTGTGTGTGTGTGTGTGTGTTCACAGATCGAAGGGAATCAGAGGTGAGAAGGCCAGGTCAGGTTTCAGCTTGACTGTGCATACGTGTGCACGTGTGTGTGTGTGTGTGTGTGTGTGTGTGTGTGTGTGTGTGTGTGTGCGCGTGTCTCATTTGGAGAATCTCATTCTCAGCTCCACATCGGCGGGGAGGAAATCGAACCTGTCAGGGCCCTCGGGCAGAACAGAGAGGTGTGGAAGAATCTTTGGCTCAGGAAGGATGGTTCAGGACACACACACACACACACACACGCGCACACACACACACACACACACACACACACACAGATAAATACAGCTTTGCATACTTACATGTACATTAATGTAAACATCATGTCTGTGTACATTTTGTATGAAAAAGTATTATATATTCTATCAGCCAATCACAATGCAGCAGAGCAGCACATAGTGCAAAAAACAAAAAACATCCAGAGGGCCTGAGGGCTGAATCATGTTCATGAGATATTAAAGAAAAATGTCCAGACTGGTTTTACAAAAAGTCTGTAGTAACATTTACAAGATAAGACAACCCATGGTCAGCAGGAAAGCATCTCAGGAAACACAAGAACATGTAACTGTGGTGTGGATCAACCACAAGAGGAGATACCATCACCAGTTTCTATTCCTGTCAGCATGCATCTAAAGCTTTCATGCCTACAGGTTCAAGTAAGAACCAGGAGAGAAGATCAACCTGTCTGGTCCAGAAGATCTACTGTAAAACACAATGGTGAAAATGTTGATGAAGGTTCTAATAGAAATTGATCAGAATACACAGAACATCACAGCTTGGTGTGTATGGAGCTGTGGAGCTGCAGAGCACTCAGAGAACCCATGCTGACCATGTAAGCCACTCAGAGCTCTTCTAGTAGAAATGTGAGCACCAGAAATGGGAGAATGAGGCCTGGTTTGATGAATCATGTTTTCTTCAGCATTAACAGCATTAACTCCAAAAACTCTTCATGGTGTTGACTCGGCATCCATCTTCACATCTCAGTCTTAACAAACATCGGTGGGACGTTTTGGAGAAACAAGTCCGATCCACGGAGGGTTCACCTTCAAACCTCTGGGACGTAAAGGATCTGCTGCTAACATCTTGGTGCCTAAACACACCTTCAGAGGTCTTGTGGAGTCCGGGGTGAGATGAGACAGAGCTTGTTTGGTGGTACGAAGAGGAACATCACAATATGGATTTAACGTTTTAACAGAAATATTTTCTATTTATATATCATTCCTAAATGTATCATCTTGGTCTTTTACCCTCACACACACACACACACACACACACACACACACACATGCTACATCAGTAGCAGTGGAAAATGTAATATCGGTGAGCTGGTATGAGTCCCAGCATGCTCTATATTACTGTAGAGGGCAGGGAAGCTGGCTGACAACACACACACACACACACACACACACACACACACACACACACACACACACACACACATAAATACAGCTTTGCATACTTACATGTACATTAATGTAAACATCATGTCTGTGTACATTTTGTATGAAAAAGTATTATATATTCTATCAGCCAATCACAATGCAGCAGAGCAGCACATGGTGCAAAAAACAAAAAACATCCAGAGGGCCTGAGGGCTGAATCATGTTCATGAGATATTAAAGAAAAATGTCCAGACTGGTTTTACAAAAAGTCTGTAGTAACATTTACAAGATAAGACAACCCATGGTCAGCAGGAAAGCATCTCAGGAAACACAAGAACATGTAACTGTGGTGTGGATCAACCACAAGAGGAGATACCATCACCAGTTTCTATTCCTGTCAGCATGCATCTAAAGCTCTCATGCCTACAGGTTCAAGTTAGAACCAGGAGAGAAGATCAACCTGTCTGGTCCAGAAGATCTACTGTAAAACACAATGGTGAAAATGTTGATGAAGGTTCTAATAGAAATTGATCAGAATACACAGAACATCACAGCTTGGTGTGTATGGAGCTGTGGAGCTGCAGAGCACTCAGAGAACCCATGCTGACCATGTAAGCCACTCAGAGCTCTTCTAGTAGAAATGTGAGCACCACAAATGGGAGAATGAGGCCTGGTTTGATGAATCATGTTTTCTTCAGCATTAACATCTACCCTGTGGAAGAGGTGGCACCAGGATGCACTTCACAGGAAGGTGAGCCAGTGGAGGAAAACCTTCGGTCCTAGGGTTCATGTCATTGTTTGTTTGATGTCACCTACCACATAAACACTGTCCCAGACCATTCAAACTCTTCATGGTGTTGACTCGGCATCCATCTTCACATCTTAGTCTGAACAAACATCGGTGGGACTTTTTGGAGAAACAAGTCCGATCCACGGAGGGTTCACCTTCAAACCTCTGGGACATAAAGGATCTGCTGCTAACATCTTGGTGCCTACACACACCTTCAGAGGTCTTGTGGAGTCCGGGGTGAGATGAGACAGAGCTTGTTTGGTGGTACGAAGAGGAACATCACAATATGGATTTAACGTTTTAACAGAAATATTTTCTATTTATATATCATTCCTAAATGTATCATCTTGGTCTTTTACCCTCACACACACACACACACACACACACACACACACACACACACACACACACACACACACACATGCTACATCAGTAGCAGTGGAAAATGTAATATCGGTGAGCTGGTATGAGTCCCAGCATGCTCTATATTACTGTAGAGGGCAGGGAAGCTGGCTGACAACACACACACACACACACACACACACACACACACACACACACACACACACACACACACACACACACACCAGTAAGGAACCTCCTGTGGTCCTGGCAGGGAGATGCATAACAAAGTTAAAGTGCTGCCTACCTCTCTCACCTCCAGCACGTCACCGTGCCAAGCAGAGAAAAACAAACAAACCCAGAACGAAATAAATAAATAAAACCAGACAGTGTGTGTGTGCCAACATGGTGTCTGATAGCATCCCGGGGCTCCAGATGACATCACACACACACACACACACACACACACACACACACACACACACACACACACACACACACACAAACACACACATGATCCCATAGTCTCAAATCCAAATGACCAGATCACATCTCCACCCTGTTGAAGCAGTCCTCCAGGATAAGGAGGAGTCAAGGACAGCTTCTCATGACCTCTGATCTTTCTGGAGATCTCGTCACATCTTAATGAGGGTGTCATCATTTGTACCTTAGTGAAGACACCTCCAGAGTTGGAGACCAATGTCGGACAGTTAGGTCAGTATTTTATGTGAGGAAAGTTCTTGGTGTTCAGAGTCGAGTTATGCAGCTGCTCACCTGGAAGTTTTTTCAGCTTCATATTCAGCTGATTAAATTCCTCTACATGTAGTTCACACCTCTAAGACTGGCAGCATGAGTCGAAGTGTCTACTCAAGAGAATCTAAAACCTTGGGAGAAGAAAATGGTGTAGATTTACAGCCAGTGAATCCTAGAAATCATTTAAACATAAATAATATGCTGTAATGATACACTTTATCAATAAAGATTTGTGGACACCTGACCATAAGATTCCTGCTTCTTTTTAAACATCCTTTAAAATCTATCCATCCGTATCTATCCCCTCATCCATCCATTTATCCATCCTTTTATCCATCCATTTATCCATCCATTTATCCATCCATCCATCCATCCACATATACATATCCCTCCGTCTACCCAGTCATCTATCGATACATATGTCCCTCAGTTCCTTTCTCCATCCATCACCAGTGCATTACTGCATGAATCATCCTGATGGTAATGATGAGATTAATCACTGGCTTCATTCAGCCTCATGGTTTTCATGATTTCATCCTGTATAGAAAAACACTTGATCCACCACAGGCTGAATGTTGGATTAGAGTTTTTTTGTCTTCTGCTATTGTCACACATCATCCTCCACAATTCAATACATACTGAGATGCTTTTCTGTTCAGCATGGCTGGAAAGAGTAGTGGTTTGAGTTACTCTAGACGTCTGATCAGCTCAGACCAGTCTAGACGTTCTCTTCTCGTTTCTTTTTCATTCACAAGATGTTTCTACCAGGAGATGAACAGTGCTGGTCAGAGATCACACGTCTCTCACATCTTGTGTGTGATGTGAACATCACCTGAAGCTGGAGACCTGGATCTCTGTGTGAGATTAAACACCTGGACAGTGCAGAAAGTGAGCAAATGTTCCTAATAAAGTGGCCTGTGTTAGTGTGTACATGCGGTAAATCAAACACTGTACATCACTACTGTACTGAATCTAGTTTATTACACACACACACACACACACACACACACACACACACACACACACACAC
>MU549698.1:684623-697123 GCA_024362625.1 Silurus asotus
ATTATTATTATCACTATTATTACTATTATTATTATTATTATTATTATTACTATTAATATTATTATTATGTTTGATGATGATAAAAATGAAAAAAAAAAAAGTTTCATTTTCAAGAAATAGAAACAAACAGACTTTACCCACCTTCTGGTCCAGATGTCCTGCCATATCTTCTGGAGCTCGTTCTGTTTTCGTGTATCTGAATACGTGAAAAGAACATCAAGACAACATCGAAAAAACATTGGAGAACATTAACAAATATCAAGAGAGCATCAAGACAACATTGGAGAACATCAGCGAGCACACACACACTTCTGAATAAACTTCTGTGTGAGTGCAGTTGATTAATTAATGAAATAAAATTTCTTGAAGTATAAATAATATAAATCTGTACCTGTAGATGTTCGAGGGTGTAAATAAAGCAGTGATGATGATTACAGTTCCTGCAATAACACTACATATTCAAGACCTTCAACACTTTATCAGTTTGGTTCTTCTCCAAACTTTTACATAAACTTGTACATATGATGAAATCAACCTTTTTGGATGCTGCATGAAATTTAACGTGACCTGAACTGGGAGACCCAAAAACCTGTTCCAGCACAGTGATCCCCTTGTGCACAAAGCCAGCTCCATCAAGATCTGCTTTCCATGGGTTGGAGTGGAAGATCTCCTGCTATAGAGCTCCATCCCTGTTGAACAGCGAAATGAATCTCCATAACATCTAATGGAACATCTTCCCAGAAGAGCAGAGCTCAACATCACAGTAAATGGGGAATAGGATGTAGTGGTCAGTTGTCCTCATACTTTTGTCAAGCGTTATTCTGTATATACATCTGATTCTAGTAAACACACACAGACACACACACACACACACACACACACACACACACACAGGCTCAATGGGGCAGAACATTACTAAGTAGTGCGCACTACAGGAAGAGCGAGCAGGTCCGAGAAGGGAGTGTGTCACCATAGCTACCCTTCCTGTGACCGTCAGAGTCTGGAGAGCATAGCAGGACACACACGTGTGTGTGTGTGTGTGTGTGTGTGTGTGTGTGTGTGTATGAGAGATCTCTGGCCGTCACTGTTCAGTGAGCACTGTGTGTGTTCGGCTCCAGGTTACTGTTGAAGGTGAAATAAATAATGCGTGCACTCACACACACACACACACACACACACACACACATACATGCAGTGCTAACTAATTCCTCTCATTTACAAGTGCTGAGCTGCACATTTTTACTGCAGTGCTTCAGCAGTAATGAGACGTTCATAGAAACACACACACACACACACACACACACGCACACACACTGATTACATAAAAATTACTCGTGCATTTATGTCACTACAATCTTCAGGTCACACACACACACACACACACACACACACACACACACACACACGTATGTGCACGCATACACACAATATATTCAACATAAAGTATTACTGTCTTAATTCAGCTCTGTGAGTGTGTGCGCATACTCGTGTGTGTGTGTGTGTGTGTGTGTGTGTGTGTGTGTGTATGTGTGTGTGTGCATGTGTGTGTGTGTGTGTGTGTGTGTGTGTGTTATTATTTACACTGCAAGTGTACAATCTCAGTTCCAATAAAGTTTGGACTGTAAATGTAAAATGTAAAAAATAAATTGTAAAATGAAAATAAAAACATCTCTGATGTTGAAACTCTGGGAATTTTTGGTTCCACTAGATTTTGTGGAGATTCATTCCGCTACATGTGTGTTAGTAAAGTCAGGTAGTGATGTAGGTGAGAAGGTGAGGAGGTCTGGGGTGCAGTCACTGTTCACATTCATCTCAAATGTGTTCAATAAGAGCTCTATAGCAGGAGATCTTCCACTCCAACTCATGGAAAGCAGATCTCAGGGGGGCCGTCATACTGGATCTCTCAGAGGGGATCATCATACTGGATCAGGTTTGGGTCTCCTAGTTCAAGTAAAGGCAAAGGTTTGTGCTCCTGCATCCAAATCCAAGTTTATGTAACAATTTGTAGAAGAGGAAAATGTGGGTGTTTGAATACTTTTGGAATAAGTTTGGTGAGGTTCAGGATTTCTATCTAATTTGCGTGATTTGGTAGAGGTGTTTATACAGCGCTCAGGAGACCAGCACTGGCAGCTTGGTGGTGAATAGATTTGAACTCATGACCTTTCGTTCTGAAGTCCATGTCTTAACCACTGACCTACCACTTCCCTTGCCATATTTCGTTGCCAGATTGGTAAAGTTCAATCATATCATGCTGCAGCTCCGACTTGTGCACCAGCATGAACATGAGAACACTTCTGATCATCTGAACATTCATTCCAGATTAAAGTCTGATGTATGGATTATATATTGTATCAAACGTGGGGGTTTTGCTCTGTGTGTGTGTGTGTGTGTGTGTGTGTGTGTGTGTGTGTGTGGCTAAGCCACATGGTCACATGTAGGCGTTCAATACATGCACTCACATACCGCTGGAGAAGGTGAGTCAGAGTGGCACACCATCCACTGCACACACACCTACAATTGTGGTAACACACACACACTGCCAAAGACACACACGCACACACACATGGACAAAGACACACACGCACACACATAAACACACTCCTGCAGAAGCCACAAATGTCACATAACCACAACTGCCTGTTCACCGCTTTCCTTTTCAGGAGGTGAAACGCTGCTCAGTTGGACTGAAGGTCTGCTGATGGACTTTAAACCCTTCCACTTTTCTTCCTGATGAAGGCCGATGTCCTGATGGAGGTGTGTTTTGGGTTATGCTCCATGATGAAGTTCCTCCTGGTTGGATCGGATGTGCTTCTCTCAGATAAATTGTTAGACTGAATGTTTCTGGAGACTCGTGAATTTCATCATGAGCTCCATCATCAATAAAGATCAGTGAGTCTGGTCCAGAAGCATCCATGCAGCCTGAGCAAAGACACTACCACCACCACCACCACCACCACCACCATGCTTCACTCATCAGCGCATGTGTTCTGGATCATGAGCAGATCATTTCTTCTCCACATGCCGGCCCTTTCATTCCTTGTGATTAATTAAAACTCAATCACACATTTGTATCTGTTCTAAATGAACCTTTTCTAATCAGCATGGACATGAGGAGAAATACTGCTGCTTTATGCTTATGTGTGTTTATTATTAGCGAAACTGAACTCAACATAGAGCATGAAGACCAAATAATCTTGTAAATGTTTTATAGTATTGATGGTGTTTAAAATGGTGTAAATCATCAGGACACCAAAGAGAACCTTTGCTGTTTCCACACGGACGGTTTTAATTGCCGGATGCGTGCATCATAGGGGATTTAGGTGCTGATTCGAGACTCGGTGCGTCAGTAAAACGAAAGTTTCGAGATTAAACTCCAACGAAAATAAATAAATTATTAAATCTCAGTAAGGATGTCATGAATAAATGTGTGTTGAACATTTTATATATATATATCGCATTTCACCACACACACACACACTCACAAACACACACATATAACAAACTCACACACACACACACACACACATATATATATATATATATATATATATATCACCTTCTCACCTACATCGGTACCTGACTTTAATAACACCCTCGTAGCTGAATGAATCTCCACAAAATCCCATAAGAGTGGAGATTATTATGACTGCAAATGAAGAATAAATGTGGAATGGGATGTTTGGAAAAAAAAAAAAAAAAAAGCACATACCAGTCTTATGGTCAGGTGTCCACAAACTTTTGGCCCTATAGTGCATATACTTGTCATGTTACCAAAGAACCACAAAAAGCCTGTAAACTTCATACAGAGTTTTTTTATTTATTTATTTTTTTTTATTGTTGTCCATAAACACCAACTAATCCTGGACCAATCTCCATCCAGAGCTCAGCAGCAGTGCTGTGGTGTAGGAATCTTCTGAAATTTCTGAAGAGATATTTATTTATAAACAGTTAAATAGTTAGAAATAAAAGTAAAGCATTGAGGGTAATTCTGCCACATGGCAAAGCCAGGAAACATCTGACTCACTGATTTAACATGGACATGAGGGTGGTGGTGGGGGCTTGATGGAGTGGGTGTTTTGGGTTTTTTCTTTTTGTCATAAATGACTATTTCAGTGGTGAAGACGAGGCATGAAGAGTTTATATCACTAATCAGTACATTTTTACATTCAAAATACACGGAAAGTATTCAGACCCCCTTCAATTTTTCAACCCCCTTTGTTATATTGCAGCCATTTGCTAAAATCATTTAAGTTGATTTTTCTTCCTCATGAATGTACACACGGCTCCCATACTGACAGAAAAACACAGAATTGTTGACATTGTTGCAGATTTATAAAAAAAAAAAACTGAAATATCACATGGTTTTAAGTATTCAGACTCATAGCTCAGTATTTAGAAGAAGCCCCCTTTTAATCTAATACAGCCAGGAGTCTTTTTGGGAAAGATTCAACAAGTTTTTCACTCCTGGATTTGTGGATCCTCTGCCATTCCTCCTTGCAGATCCTCTCCAGTTCTGTCAGGTTGGATGGTAAACGTTGGTGGAAAGTTATTTTTAGGTCTCTCCAAAAATGCTCAATTGGTTTCAAGTCGAGGCTCTGGCGCAGAGTTCCTGTGAAGCCACTCCTTCGTTATTTTAGCTGTGTGCTCAGGGTCATTGTCTTGTTGGAAGGTAAACCTTCAGCCCAGTCTGAGGTTCAGAGCGCTCTGGAGAAGGTTTTTGTTCAGGATATCCCTGTATTTTCCCTCGATTACAACCAGTCGTCCTGTCCCTGCAGCTGAAAAACACCCCCACAGCATGATGCCGCCACCACCATGCTTCACTGTTGGGACTGTATTGCACAGGTGATGAGCAGTGCCTGGTTTTCTCCACACATACCGCTTAGAATTAAGGCCAAAAAGTTCTTCCGTCAGGCCACTCTGCCACAAAGCCAAAACTGATGGAGGGCTGCAGTGATGGTTGACTTTCTACAACTTTCTCCCATCTCCCGACTGCATCTCTGGAGCTCAGCCACAGTGATCTTTGGGTTCTTCTTTACCTTCTCACCAAGGCTCTTCTCCCCCGATAGCTCAGTTTGGCCGGACGGTCAGCTCTAGAAAGGGTTCTGGTTGTCCCAAACGGCTTTTATTTGAGGTTAATGGAGGCCACTGTGCTCTAAGGAACCTCAAGTGCAACAGAAATGTTTTTGTAACCTTGGCCAGATCTGTGCCTTGCCACAATTCTGTCTCTGAGTTCTTCAGACAGTTTCTTTGACCTCATGATTCTCATTTGCTCTGACATGCATTGTGATCTGTAAGGTCTTATATAGACAGGTGTGTGGCTTTCCTAATCAAGTCCAATCAGTATAATTAAACACAGCTGGACTTAAATGAAGGTGAAGAACCATCTCAATGATGATCAGAAGAAATGGAAAGCACTTGAGTTAAATATATGAGTGTCACAGCAAAGGGTCTGAATACTTGGGACCATGTGACATTTCAGTTTGTCTTTTTTAATAAATCTGCAAAAATGTCAACAATTCTGTGTTTTTCTGTCAGTATGGGAGCTGTGAGTACATTCATGAGGAAAAGAAATGAACTTAAAGGATTTTAGAAAATAGCTGCAAGGGGGTCTGAATACTTTCCCTACCCACTGTATATCTAGAATGGATTTTTCCTTCACCACAATCAGCACTGGATCACTCATTAGGAACAAACTTATAGTCACTAAACTTCTACATTCCAACTTTAAAACCTCTTCATCTTTGTAAATATGCTTAAAGACATTGTCCATTTGTTCACAAACTATATGATGTCATAGCTTCAAGCAGGGCAAGCATTCTATCTAGTCCTACAGTGAGAAGAGACGCTGAGGTGAGAATCCCACGGTGACTCAAACTGAAAGGTAAAGGGTCAACTCAAATAGAAACAAACAGCATGAGGTAAAAAATTACTGATGGCTTTGTAAACATTAATTCCATGAACCTTCAAGAAATTCTTAAAAATCCTCCAGAAAAAAAAACCCAGAAGAATGTTTTACACCTTAAACAGTGGCTTGATACCCAGTACTCTACCTGTCTTATGGAGAACCGGTAATGCAGAAAGAAGGGCTGAATCTGGAACCCTACAAGATTTTAAACTTAACACTTACTAGTTCTTTATATAACTATCATAAAAAAGCTCTCGTTTAGAAGAAAGTTTCATTATAATCATTGTAGAACCCTGTGGATCTTTAGATTCTACCACAAGCAGTAGCTTGTCAATTTAATCAGTCATATAGTTTTTTGAGATCGTCTTTAAGGCCTCTGATGAATATCACTATTAATGACTACTGAAACTATTGAAATATCTCAGTTCCAGGATGAAAACCACCTCAGTTTAACTGGTATTAAAAAGATGGTTAGTCGAAAGGAAAAGAATGAAAATACGACAAATAAGCATCCTAAAGAAGTTAAAGAAAAGTTAGCAGAGTTTCCTGACTTAGGAACCTGAATGTAAAATCAGTTCTCGGACATTAAACACTCCTGTAATCACTGGTGGATCAGCTGTGAGTAAGAGGAAGCTGAAGGACACCCCCCCAATCACTATTAGCACTACCTGGACCTAGACAAGCATTACCTGACCAGGAAATATCTAGACAAGCAATGGGCATTCATGACCTGTGAATAAATTAAACATGCACTTCTAGCAGGAGAGTACCTGAACAAGCCCTGGAGCACTTCCTGGATAGGCACTTCCTGGATAGGCACTTCCTGGATGAGCACTTCCTGGACGAGCTCTTTCTGAATGAGAACTTTCTGGATTAGCATTTCCTGGACAAGCACTTCCTGGACAAGACCTTCCTACATGAGCCCTTCCTGGACAAGCACTTCCTGGACGAGCTCTTTCTGGATGAGAACTTTCTGGATTAGCACTTCCTGGACAAACACTTCCTGGATGAGCTCTTTCTGGATGAAAACTTTCTGGATGAGCTCTTCCTGGATGAACCCTTTCTGGACAAGCACTTCCTGGACAAGCACTTCCTGGATGAGCCCTTCCTGGATGAGCTCTTCCTGGACGAGCACTTCCTGGACGAGCTCTTTCTGGATGAGAACTTTCTGGATTAGCACTTCCTGGACAAGCACTTCCTGGATCACTGCCTGAGCACAGACTACATAAATCAGCATAGACAAGCATAGACAGTCAAATCTCACAAAATCTGACAGAGACCGGTAAGGACAGCCTCACTAGGACTATATAGAAGGTGTGACTAGAACATGAACATTTCAAGCACAAAACTGACCCTGTGAAATTATTTAACTTGTGATGAATCCAATACCTTCTACTTATTCAAAATCATTCTTATTGTAAAAAATGCTGATGGCAGCATCGTTTCCTGGGGAAGCCTTAGATCTTCAGAACCTGGGTTACTTAAAGCAAAAGACAAGGGGATATTGAGAGATATATCATTCAGTCGGCTTAAAAGATTAAAGCTTGAGAGGAATTTCATTTTTTTCCCCAGCAGGATACTGCTCCCCAACACAAGGCCAAAGAGATGCAAGTGGGGTTACAAATAAATATCATTTATTCACCAAATGAATCCAAGTTAAGAAATTAGTTTCAGATCACTTCTTGGAAAAGTCCATAAAAAAAAACGAACCTGAAAAAAAGATGAATGAGGGAAAAATGTAGCTGTGTAAAGCTGCATTGAGACAATTTCCATTGTTAAATGTGATTTACAAATAAACATGAATTGAAAATTTCAAGGACTGTGCAAACTGGCGTTTAAAACATTTACAAATGATGGTTCTCTTTAATTCCCAGGTTTCCACACACTACCTGTGCACTAATAGAGTTCAATTCAATTCAGTTTTATTGGTGTAAAGTTTTGAACAGTGGACATTTTCTCAAAGCATCTGTACAGAGATAAAGAGGTTATAAAGTTGGAAAGTAGATGTTCACTGTAAGTTTTGTCCCTATTGAGTGGTCCAGTGGTGACTGTGGTGAAGGAAAAACTCATGAGAAACGGTTAAATTCAGAACTGTGGTGCTGAGAACATTGTAGCATGTTGTTCACAAGGCCACAGTGTGTTTTATACAGAACCCCACACGGCTCTGCACCATGGAACACTAACATCTACAACACTTTGGACTTTTTCTGAACACTTATGTGTAGAACCCAATAAACAGAACCGCTCCCTTTTCAGAAAGGGTTCTAAAGAATCATTTTGTGCTCAAAGAACGCTTGAAGATACACAGTGCAGAAGTATTGTGTCCTGTAGTCTGGGTTTAGTGTAGTCTGGGTTTAGTGTAATCTGGGTCTAGTATAGTCTGGGTTTAGTGTAGTCTGGGTCTAGTGTAGTCTGGGTTTAGTGTAGTCTGGGTCTAGTGTAGTCTGGGTTTAGTGTAGTCTGGGTTTAGTGTAATCTGGGTTTAGTGTAGTCTGGGTTTAGTGTAGTCTGGGTTTAATGTAGTCTGGGTTTAGTGTAATCTGGGTTTAGTGTAGTCTGGGCCTAGTGTAGTCTGGGTTTAGTGTAGTCTGGGTTTAGTGTAATCTGGGTTTAGTGTAGTCTGGGTTTAGTGTAGTCTGGGTTTAGTGTAGTCTGGGTCAAGTATAGTCTGGGTTTAGTGTAATCTGGGTTTAGTATAGTCTGGGTTTGGTATAGTCTGGGTTTAGTGTAATCTGGGTTTAGTATAGTCTGGGTTTAGCGTAGTCTGGGTTTGGTATAGTCTGGGTTTAGTGTAATCTGGGTCTAGTGTAGTCTGGGTTTAGTGTAGTCTGGGTCTAGTATAGTCTGGGTTTAGTGTAGTCTGGGTTTAGTGTAATCTGGGTTTAGTGTAGTCTGGGTTTAGTGTAGTCTGGGTTTAGTGTAATCTGGGTTTAGTGTAGTCTGGGTTTAGTGTAGTCTGGGTTTAATGTATTCTGGGTTTAGTGTAGTCTGGGTCTAGTATAGTCTGGGTTTAGTGTAATCTGGGTTTAGTATAGTCTGGGTTTGGTATAGTCTGGGTATAATGTAGTCTGGGTTTAGTGTAGTCTGGGTTTAATGTAGTCTGGGTTTAGTGTAGTCTGGGTCTAGTATAGTCTGGGTTTAGTGTAATCTGGGTTTAGTATAGTCTGGGTTTAATGTAGTCTGGGTTTAGTGTAGTCTGGGTTTAATGTAATCTGGGTTTAGTGTAGTCTGGGTTTAGTGTAGTCTGGGTTTAATGTATTCTGGGTTTAGTGTAGTCTGGGTCTAGGATAGTCTGGGTTTAGTGTAATCTGGGTTTAGTATAGTCTGGGTTTGGTATAGTCTGGGTCTAGTGTAGTCTGGGTTTAGTGTAGTCTGGGTTTAATGTAGTCTGGGTTTAGTGTAGTCTGGGTCTGGTATAGTCTGGGTTTAGTGTAATCTGGGTTTAGTGTAGTCTGGGTTTGGTATAGTCTGGGTTTAGTGTAATCTGGGTTTAGTACAGTCTGGGTTTAGCGTAGTCTGGGTTTGGTATAGTCTGGGTTTAGTGTAATCTGGGTCTAGTATAGTCTGGGTTTCGTGTAGTCTGGGTTTAATGTAGTCTGGGTTTAGTGTAGTCTGGGTTTAGTGTAATCTGGGTTTAGTGTAGTCTGGGTTTAGTGTAGTCTGGGTTTAGTGTATTCTGGGTTTAGTGTAGTCTGGGTCTAGTATAGTCTGGGTTTAGTGTAATCTGGGTTTAGTATAGTCTGGGTTTGGTATAGTCTGGGTATAATGTAGTCTGGGTTTAGTGTAATCTGGGTTTAGTATAGTCTGGGTTTAGTGTAGTCTGGGTTTGGTATAGTCTGGGTATAGTGTAGTCTGGGCTTAGTGTAATTTGGGTTTAGTATAGTCTGGGTTTAGTGTAGTCTGTGTTTAGTATAGTCTGTGTTTAATATAGTCTGGGTTTAGTATAGTCTGGGTTTAATGTAGTCTGGGTTTAGTGTGGTCTGGGTTTAATGTAGTCTGAGTTTAGTGTAGTCTGGGTTTAGTGTAGTCTGGGTTTAGTATAGTCTGGGTTTAATGTAGTCTGGGTTTAGTGTGGTCTGAGTTTAACGTAGTCTGGGTTTAGTGTAGTCTGGGTTTAGTGTAGTCTGGGTTTAGTATAGTCTGGGTTTAATGTAGTCTGGGTTTAGTGTAGTCTGGGTTTAGTGTAGTCTGGGTTTAATGTAGTCTGGGTTTATTGTAGTCTGGGTTTAGTGTAGTCTGGGTTTAGTGTAGTCTGGGTTTAGTGTAGTCTGGGTTTAATGTAGTCTGGGTTTAGTGTAGTCTGGGTTTATTGTAGTCTGGGTTTAGTGTAGTCTGGGTCTAATGTAGTCTGGGTTTAGTGTATAGTGAGTAAATCAGCAGGGGTATTTGTGTATGTTTTTTCTTTGGAAAAGTTTAGAAAAAGTTGTGAATTTTCTACTTTACAGTTCGGTTAATACCCACTTATACACTCCAGACGTGTGTGTGTGTGTGTGTGTGTGTGTGTGTGTGTGTGTGTGTGTGTGTGTGTGTGTGGGTAAAGGAGAATCTGGGATTTCTGCACACACCAGATTTGTGCGGGAGAGAAAAGGGAACATTAGCACCAGATCTGAATCCAAACCGGGCCGGCTGTTTCCCCCTTCTGTGTGTGTGTGTGTGTGTGCATGTGTGTGCATGTGTGTATGTATGTGTGTGTGTGTGTGTGTGTGTGTGTGTGTGTGTGTGTGTGTGTGTGTCACTGGACCTCCATAACGTCTAACCTGTGAGCACAGAAGGACATGAAAACATTTGACAGACGATCCAACTAAACAGGAGTGCCCTGCCATGTGTGTGTGTGTGTGTGTGTGTGTGTGTGTGTGTGTGTTTGTGTGTTTGTGTGTGTAAGAGACAGAGAGTGTGGTATTGATCAGATTTGTAGTAAAAATTCAAACTCACATTAAACACATTCAAACTGGAGTAAAACAAAACCTGGGAATATCAATCAATCAATCAATTAATCAATCATTCAATCAATCATTCAATCAATCAATCAATCATTCAATCATTCAATCATTCAATCATTCAATCAATCAATCATTCAATCAATCAATCATTCAATCAATCATTCAATCAATCATTCAATCAATCATTCAATCAATCAATCATTCATTCAATCAATCATTCAATCAATCAATCAATCATTCAATCATTCAATCAATCAATTAATCAATCAATCAACCAATCAATCAATCAATCATTCAATCATTCAATCAATCAATCATTCAATCATTCAATCAATCAATTAATCAATCAATCAACCAATCACAGTCTTTTAAATCTTATTTATAATGAAATGTAAAAAGTATTTACAGTTTTAAATCATCTAAGTGCACTGTGTAATTCTGTTTATTAATGAACTGATTAACTAATTAATTACTAATAAAAATCTTAATTTATTTTTTCTGAGTTTCTGAGTAATTTTAAATAAATTGTAATTCTAATCATTGTCCTGTAAGTACTAAACACACACACACACACACACACACACACACACACACACACACACACACACACACAGGCATCTCTTTGGACATGAACGTTGTAAATGTATGTCTCAGTGCTGATGAATATAAACAATGCTGATGGAGACAGAGTCCATGTGGACACCCAGTCTGTGTGTGTGTGTGTGTGTGTGTGTGTGTGTGCGTGTGTATCAGCCTGCTGTCGGCGGGTCTGTTGTGTGTCTGTGGAGTGCGTGTGTGTGTGTGTGTGTGTGCATGTGTGCATGCGTGTGTGCGCGCGTGTGAGTGTGTGTGTATGGCCCATCTGATGGAGATCTGGAGATCCAGAGCGGCCGAGTTTTGCGTCCCGGCGCAGACGAACACACACAGACTGTTTAACGCCATTACTTCCCATTTACATATAAATACAGACACACACCAGGTTGTAGGCTCAATATTGAGGCAATGGAGCAGCATGCAGGTCTGTGTGTGTGTGTGTGTGTGTGTGTGTGTGTGTGTGTGTGTGTGTGTGTGTGTGTAACAGAATGAGCACAAATCAATTGACCCATTGAAAAGTCCATTATTGTAAAAAAACGTATTAATTCTAATAAAGTGTGTTTGTTTCAGAAAACAGAACACAGTCGTTTTTAAATCTCCACAATAAAACCAGGTTGAATTTTCCCTCAGTATCTTTGGAAAGTTTCTCAGATCAGAAATGAAATTCTCAAAACTGCTTCTTTGACCTCCACATTATTGAATCATTCGTGCTCATCATAAAACATTTCTCGTTGCTTTGATCAAATGTGAAATATTTCACTACATTCATTGAATGGATTTGTGTACGAGTGTCTGCTGTTTCCTACATTATCAGGTGTCTATCTTCAGCTTGATCACAATATATTATACTGATGACACCTGAATAGTTTTAACCCCCAAAACATCAGTTCACTGTATACGTCACTGAAGTCATCAGAATCTGTGAAGCTTCAATTCCTATTAAACTTTTTTTTGTAAATGTGTTGACGATGAATTGTGTTTGGAGGCGACTCTGTGCAGCTGGAGATGCTTCTCATCAATGCCTTGGGTGGTTCCATGAAATTCAGGAGTAAGAACAGGAG
>MU549698.1:702123-708651 GCA_024362625.1 Silurus asotus
TGTAGTGTGTAGTGTGTACGGTGTGTATGTGGTGTTGATGGAGTGTATGGTGTGTGTAGTGTGTATGGTGTGTATGGTGTGTATGATGTGTATAGTGTGTGTAGTGTGTAGTGTGTATGATGTATGTGGTGTGTATGGAGTGTATGGTGTGTAGTGTGTAGTGTGTACAGTGTGTATGGAGTGTGTATGGTGTGTATGTGGTGTATAAATCCCCAGCGTGTGATTGGAGGTACTGCCCGGTGCAGGTATTTCTACCCTGCTGTGTATTTGATCTCAGAGCAGATCAGTGTGCAGGCTGCAGATTTACGACTGCGAGGTCTCGCGCTCATGAAAACACACCATGTGTCTGCTTTCGAGTGTGTCAGGAGAGAGGTCAGTGCCATGTGTATTGTTAATGTGCGAATAAATCGCTGGGAGAATAAGGTGGGAGGACGGTGGGCTGTAACTCTACCAACACCTTCTCCCATCTACAACCTGAATCTCCTCCTGGAGAAATGAATACAGAAAATACACCTAGTGTTTAGATTAAACACACAACTCCTGTTTGTTTGTTTCTATTTGAACGTGTGTAACATTGACACTGTAGTACACAATGTTAACGACAAGTCTAAGACCAGGATCAGTCCAGCTGGAGAGCAAGAACATCCAATCCATCTCAGGCTCAGGTCAACTCATTGGATTGATTCCTGCTTTACCTCACAATTAGCTTTCATTATTCCATTTTCATTATTCGCTCTTGACATGAAAAAAACAGCATGAACATTTTTCTAAAAAAAGAAAACAAAAAAAAAGATCTTATGGTTGAGATCGGAACTGAGGTAAGCTTAAGAATCCCAGTATATCTGATACACCTCGAGATCAGACTTCAGTACTGCAGCTGCTGTTAGATTTTGGTGAAGATTTTGTTGAAGATTGTGTAGATTTGGGAAACAAATTCTGAAAAGAGCATGAAGAACTTAAATAGAAGATGATGTTTTGTTTCAGGTTCTCTTCAGGTTCCTACAGTATATAATTCAGCCTTGATAATAACTCCTGAATGTTCTGAGCCTGGTTTCCTGCTAGGACAGGAAGTTGTGTTTCTCAATGCTCCTAATGAGAGAAGCACTTATTAAAATTAAACCTGCTCATTGCTTCCCATCAATCCTGACCCATAAAGCCTGGAATGTGTGTGTGTGTGTGTGTGTGTGTGTGTGTGTGTGTGTGTCTCCTCTAGCGACGAGCTGTCCTGACAAACTGCATGACACACACACTTCCTCCTGTCCCCCGCAGAGTCTCGTCCTGGTCTTAATTTTTACGCCTTTAATTTCATGGACGCAGGACGGAGGTCACTTTAATGGGAACAGACATAAAAGTGTGGCTTGGACTCGCCTCTAAATCTACTTTATCTTCATTTTTTCCTTCTGTTTATTTAACACACCTTTTTATTGTTCATTATTACGAACAGGTTTTTTCACTCGTCTGGGGGTCTTTTTGGGAAGTGAAGGGTTTAAATGCACGATTATAAATACATTTAAATTCTGAAAACAGACGCAAAGATAAAACAAAAACTAAAAAAAAACCTTGTAGCTTTTTTGTATTTTTTATAACATTTTTTTCATGTTGTTGTTGTTGTACTGTTTTTTTTTACTCAACATGTAAATATAATACAAAGAAACAAAAATACTCCAAAAGTATTGGGACACCCGCCATTTCCAGGCGTATGTGGTTCTTTCCGAACTGTTACACAAACGTTGACAGACAGTTGTGTTGGACGTCTTTGGATTCAGGAGCATGAAATTCTTCCTTCACCCTAAATCTGTTCCAGCATGACAACGCTCCTGTGCACAAACCCAGCTCCATGAAGATCTGGAAACATCTTTTGGAAGAGTGTTTCATGCTGACTGCACCCCAGGAACCTCCTCACCTTCCTGACTTTACTAACACGCTTGTAGCTGAATGGATCTGCACTAAATCTGCTGGAGCGCATCAGAACAGCGAATGAGATGTTCAAAAAGTGCTGTATTTTCATAAAAAGTTCTGATGGAGCTGAAACTGCAGTCTGGACGGTTTCTGCACTGCACTCTGACGGGGTGTAATTATGCAAAATATTAGGCGTCGATATTACAGACCTGTTTCTTTCTGATTTCTCGTGTGTTTGATGTGTATTTGTGACATTTGTGTTGTATTTTGTTTTAGTGTTTATATTTTGGTGACTGTTCAGCATTGTGGTGAAACACACACACACACACACACACACACACACACACACACACACACACACACACACATTAGGCGTCGATATTACAGACCTGTTTCTTTCTGATTTCTCGTGTGTTTGATGTGTATTTGTGACATTTGTGTTGTATTTTGTTTTAGTGTTTATATTTTGGTGACTGTTCAGCATTGTGGTGAAACACACACACACACACACACACACACACACACACACACACACACACACACACACACACTGCATGTGATGGACCACTTACTGAGTTGTAAGTATGGAATTTTAAACTCATAATTGTGAAATTAGCAGGCTGTAAATAGGAGTTTATGAGGAGCTCAGGAGCAATGATGGAGTCGAGATGTTTTTTAGGGGTGGCCACACAGGGGCCAGCAGTTACTCTGGGGGTGGCCTGGAAGATATCATTATGCAAACAAGCATCCAACTTTAGAATACTTTTATATACTACTATACTTTTAATACTGAGAGTACTGTATAGAGTACTGTGCCCCTGATATGTTCTCTGATTTTATAACTCCCCTGAAAAGATGTGTTTGTGCTGAAACACACAGGGTCCCACTTTTTACGAACGCTGGAAAACCATGCTTTGGAAACAGTGATCAGTGATTAGCAATGAGTGTCGTGTGTTGAGCTTCTCTTATTCAATATTTGAGAATTGATTTTTGTCTTTGAAAAATGCAATTACGAGTGGAAGAATAGACTTCATTTGCCGCATGTACATTACAGCACAGTGAAATTCGTTCTTCTCATATCCCATCTTGTTTAGAAGCCGGGGTCAGAGCGCAGGGTCGGCCATGATACGGCGCCCCTAGAGCACAGCGGGTTAAGGGCCTTGCTCAAGTGCCCAAGAGTGGCATCTTGGCGATACCGGGGTTTGAACCCCCGACCTTCCGATCAGTAACCGAGCACCTTAACCACTGAGCTCCCACTCCCGTCCACTGAGCTCCCACTCCACCCCACTGAGCTCCCACTCCACCCCACTGAGCTCCCACTTCCCTCCACTGAGCTCCCACTCCGATCCACTGAGCTCCCACTTCCCTCCACTGAGCTCCCACTTCCCTCCACTGAGCTCCCACTTCCCTCCACTGAGCTCCCACTTCCCTCCACTGAGCTCCCACTCCCCTCCACTGAGCTCCCACTTCCCTCCACTGAGCTCCCACTCCCCTCCACTGAGCTCCCACTTCCCTCCACTGAGCTCCCACTCCGATCCACTGAGCTCCCACTCCCCTCCACTGAGCCCCCACTTCCCTCTACTGAGCTCCCACTCCGATCCACTGAGCCCCCACTTCCCTCCACTGAGCTCCCACTCCGATCCACTGAGCTCCCACCCCCCTCCACTAAGCTCCCACTCCCCTCCACTGAGCTCCCACTCCCCTCCACTGAGCTTCCACTTCCCTCCATTGAGCTCCCACTCTGATCCACTGAGCTCCCACTCTGATCCACTGAGCTCCCACTTCCCTACAGCTTCCCATACAGCAGCCCTGGAGCAGTGAGGGTTAAGGGCCTTGCTCAAGGGCCCAACAGTGAGCTTCTGATCAGCACTACAGAGTTTTAACCTTTGATCTACCATATGACCAGCTGTAAAGGAGGGTGAATGAATGGACTCTGACACAAATAGTAGTAAGAGAGGTAATGCAGAGGCCCTCGTCTCGCCTTGTCTCACCTCGTCTCGTCTCGTCTTATCTCACTACATTAAACCAGCAGCACACTGAATCTGACAGTCCAGGATCTGAGACATGACACCTCTCTCGCCTCTTTACGCCACAATCTCTACTCTTCTCTTCTCGCCTTTCTGGAGATGTTAGATGTTAGATGTTAGACATTAGACGGAGAGATGGAAAGGTTACGGTTGAGGAAGATGAGCTCTGACCCGAGGATGTGGAGTTGACGATTCCCATGACACGTCTTTCACCACCTCGTTAGAGATGTGGCTCTGTTTCAACCTTAGTGTTTAGCTCTAAACACAACAGACCAATTTCATTATTTTATACCACAATCAGCATTTACTGTACGGTCAAAAGTTTGTGGACACCTGACCATGAGATTAGTATGTGAATCCAATTCCACAATCAGTCCCTGCTTTTCTATCAAGGGAGGGAGAGGGAGAAAGAAAAAAAAGAGTGTGTGAGAGAGAGAGAGAGATAGAGAGAGAAAGGGGGAGGGAGAGGGAGGAAGAGAAAGAAGGAAAGAAAGAGAGAGAGAGAGAGAGAGAGAGAGAATCTCAATGTGAAGTGGATAATTAACAGGGACAGACGAGTGTCAGGGGGTCGCTCACTCGCTCACTCGCTCACTCATTTGTCCTGACCAGAGACTAGAACAGATTTTTTATTCCTTCTTCAGGCTGACAGCCAATCAACCTCCAGCAGTGCAGGGATCTCTCGTTATCTCTCTCTCTTCCTCTCTCTCTCTCTCTCTCTCTCTCTCTCCTTTCTCTCTCTCTCTTTCACTCTCTCTCTCTCTCCTTTCTCTCTCTCTCTTTCACTCTCTCTCTCTCTCTCTCTCTCTCTTTCTCTCTCTCTCTCTCTCTCTCTCTCTCTCTCTCTCTCTCTGTCTCTCTGTGGGGAATGTGGGTCACTCTCTTTTAAATGTTGCCAGAATTTGATTTTTCACCTTTTTTGGAGTGTAGGAGAAGTGGATATCGGCTCTAATTCTGCCTGCATGGTTTGTTGGTGGTGTTCCTGTGCATATTTAGGATCATTTTGTTGAACTCCACATGCAGGACCTCAATTAGATGTTTGTGTATGTGTAAAACTGTTGTGTAATTAAACCCCACACTTCAGTGCCATACAGGGCACTCGCTTTCCTCACTGACTGCAATATTTTAAGGCAGAAAGTTTGTGGTTTTATGGTGTAGAAGCTCTGCATGATTTTTCTCTCAGTTCCTTCACTGCCAGGTCAAAGTTTCCAGATGAACTCATGTTGAGCACGAGGTAGGTGTAGTTTTTGACGTGTTCTATCTCGTGGGTTCCCTGAGAGCTGGATGTGTTTTGGAAGATGATGATTTTGGTCTCGTTGACTAATAGGGTCCAGGTCTGGCAGCATTGCTGTAGCAGGTCCAAGTTCTGCTGTAGACCCTGAGGAGTGGGGGACAGCAGGAGCAGGTGACCTGCATACAGCAGGAGTTTAATCTCTGAGTGGTGTAGAGTGAGACCAGGTGCTGCAGGCCCTCTACCATGGAGGCCAATGTGGGGTGTAAATATGATCATCTGAATTACAATTTCTCTCTCTCTCTCTCTCTCTCTCTCTCTCTCTCTCTCTCTTTCTCTCTCTCTCTCTCTCTCTTTCTTTATTTCACTTACTCTCTCTTTTTTTTCTTTTTTTTCCCTCTCTCTTGACTCTTGACTTGACTCTATGTTTTTAATGTAGTTCTGTGTTCTGTTATATAGCTCTGTTTTCTATTGTAGCTCTAAGTTGTGTAATGCAGCTTTATGTTGTGTGATGCAGCTCTGTGTTGTGTGATGCAGCTCTATGTGGTGTAATGCAGCTTTATGTTGTGTGGTGCAGCTCTGTGTTGTGTGATGCAGCTCTATGTTGTGTGATGCAGCTCTATGTTGTGTAATGCTGCTCTGTGTTGTGTGATGCAGCTCTATGTTGTGTGATGCAGCTCTGTGTTGTGTGATGCAGCTCTATGTTGTGTGATGCAGCTCTATGTTGTGTGATGCAGCTCTGTGTTTGATGTATCTCTGTGTTATGTGATGCAGATCTATGTTGTGTGATGCAGCTCTATGTTGTGTAATGCAGCTCTATGTTGTGTGATGCAGCTCTGTTGTTTGATGCAGCTCTATGTTGTTTAATGTAGCTCTGTGTTGTGTGATGTAGCTCTGTGTTGTGTGATGTAGCTCTATGTTGTTTGATGTAGCTCTTTGCTGTTTGATGTAGCTCTATGCTGTGTGATGCAGCTCTGTTTTGTGTGATGTAGCTTTATGTTGTTTAATATAGCTCTATGTTGTGTGATGTAGCTCTATATTGTTTAATGTAGCTCTATGTTGTGTGATGTAGCTCTATGTTGTTTGATGTATCTTTATGTTGTGTGATTATAGCTCTACGTTGTGAACCATAGCTCTATGTTGTGTGATGTAGCTCTATGTTGTTTGATGTAGCTCAGTGTTGTGTGATGTAGCTCTGTGTTGTTTGATGTAGCTCTATGTTGTGTGATGTAGCTCTGTGTTGTGTGATGTAGCTCTATGTTGTGTGATGCAGCTCTGTGTTGTGTATGTAGCTCTATGTTGTTTGATGTAGCACTATGTTGTGTGATGCAGCTCTGTGTTGTGTATGTAGCTCTATGTTGTTTGATGTAGCTC
>MU549698.1:721322-726322 GCA_024362625.1 Silurus asotus
AGAAATAAACAGAGAGAATGTGGTGTGGGCTGTTGTGGTTGGAGTTAAAACCTACACACACACACACACACACACACACACACACACACACCAGCCCTTTTTCATATATCTGATATTAAGATCTGGTTTATCTTCAGGCAGACACTTATTCTAGACTTGAACCATTCCAGAGCTCTGCTTTCATCTGGAACATTCCAGCCATTAGTGTGTGTGAGGCGGGAGTTACAGTACAACATAATGCTGAAGCAGAAGCAGCAGCAACATTTACACACACACACACACACACCAGCCCTTTTTCATATATCTGATATTAAGATCTGGTTTATCTTCAGGCAGACACTTATTCTAGACTTGAACCATTCCAGAGCTCTGCTTTCATCTGGAACATTCCAGCCATTAGTGTGTGTGAGGCGGGAGTTACAGTACAACATAATGCTGAAGCAGAAGCAGCAGGAACATTTAAGAAGTGTGTGTGTGTGTGTGTGTGTGTGTGTAAGAGAGAGAGATTTGGCTGAAGTAAAGACTTTATCACTTTCTTTTTTGTTTTCTGACTTTGCTCAGTGGTTTGACACCTCTGTGTCTGTTGCTTCTTTTTTGCAAAGGCAGAAAAATTCTCTGCAGCACCAGTGTGTGTGTGTGTGTGTGTGTGTGTGTGTGTGTGTGTGTGTGAGAAAAAATGTACCAAGCTAGCTTCTAAACACTAACGTGAATACCGTGTGTGTGTGTGTGTGTGTAGATGATCGTCCTGCAGTCTCTCCATAAGTACCAGCCGAGGCTGCACATCGTGGAGGTGAGCGAGGACGGCGTGGAGGACATGAGTGGTGAATCCAAAACTCAAACCTTCACATTCCCTGAAAACCAGTTTATTGCAGTCACCGCTTACCAGAACACAGACGTAAGACACACACACACACACACACACACACACACACAGATCTCACTTCCTTCTGCTTTCCTGACCCTGTGTGCAGTGCAGTAAAGTGATTATTTCTCTCTCGTCCAGATCACACAGTTAAAGATTGACCACAACCCTTTTGCTAAAGGTTTCCGAGATAACTACGACTCGTAAGTGTCTCTCTCCCTCTCACTCACACACACACACACACACACACAGTTCAGAAAGACAGGAGGGTTGGGGTGTTTTGGATGGAGAGAGTGAGTGATGGATGGATACAGTAGAACAAGGAATAGGAGGTGGTTTAGAGGGAGGTATGACTGGAGAGACAGACAGATGGATTGATGTCTCTTCAGACAGGTGGGTGGGTGGGAGAGTGTGAAGGGTGGAGGCAGGCGGACAGACGGGTGGGTAAAGGTGGAGGCAGGCGGACAGGAGTGTGGTTGGTTTAAGGGTGGAGGCAGGCGGGTGGGTGGACGTATGGGTAAGGGTGGAGGTAGGCGGGTGGGTGGACGTATGGGTAAGGGTGGAGGTAGGCGGGTGGGTGGGCGTGTGGGTAAGGGTGAAGGTAGGCGGGTGGGTGGGCGTGTGGGTAAGGGTGGAGGTAGGCGGGTGGGTGGACGTATGGGTAAGGGTGGAGGCAGACAGGTGGGTGGAAGCAGACGGGTGGGTGGAGAGAAACAGGTGGGTAAGCAGGAATACACACAGGTACACTCTAAATATAAAGTAAAACCTTCAGAGTTTTTCTGGATGAAACTTCAAAAGATCTTAGAAGAGTCTCAGTTTTAGAAGAAATTGAACCCTTTAAAAAGCCAAGACTCTTTAAGGGGCATTAAACCTTCAGCCATGAGTTTAACATCTAGTGTCTTAGTGCCCTCTTAGAAAAACACTATTGCAGATGTTTTTCACAGGAATCGTGTGTAATTCGGGCTTTAAGGCTTTACTTGTTTTATTTAAAATAAAGTTCTACAGTGGATTCTAGATGGAGATGTTACAGTTCCTCGGCAGGGCGACCTGAAGAACCTTTTGGGGTTTTGTGATTTATATAGAACAGATGTTTATCTGTGAATTTTTTTAAGAAAAAGAAATTGTGTGTAGGATTAAATACTTGTGTATCGATGCCTGATCTCTCTCTCTCTCTCTCTCTCTCTCTCTCTCTCTCTCCATGGATCAGGATGTACACAGCTCCTGAGAGCGATCGCTTGACCCCGTCCCCCACCGACTCTCCTCGTTCACACCAGATCGTCCCGGGAGCTCGTTACGCCATGCAGCCTTTCTTCCAGGACCAGTTTGTGAATAATCTCCCTCAGAACCATCGTTTGTACGGTGGAGAGCGCGCCGTGCCGCAGACCAACGGCCTCCTGTCTCCTCAGAGCGATGACTCGTCCATCTCCGCCTCGTCCTCGTCCTCTGCTGCCCAGCGGTGGTTCGTCACCCCCGTCCAGCAGAACGAAGCCGATTATTCTGTGCTCCCGTATGGCATCAAGCCTCTTCCTCTTCAGAGCCCACACTCGTTTGGGTATTACCCAGAATCCTCTGCTTTTGCTTCAATCTCAGCGGGATGGAGTGGAGGCAGAAGTTCTTACCAGAGGAAAATGGCTGCCGGTCTGCCTTGGTCTCCTCGTCCGAGTCCACCTTCCTTCTCCTTCCCCGAAGATCCTCTCACCACCGCCACCACAATAACGACAAGCATTAAAGACAAGCTGCAGGACGAAGGGGCGGCGGTGGCGGCAGGAGCCGGAGGAGTCTGGGGTCTGGATGCGACCTCCAGTCTGAAGCCCCTGGACAAATTCGACGCTCCCTACGCCATGGTGTGTAAACGACGACGTCTCTCATCAGGAGCTGACGCTTCGCCGAGCATCAAGTGTGAGGACGTGACGAGTGACGAGTACGGCAAAGAGCAGCCCAAGAGCTACTACGCCTTTTACACCAGCCCCTGAATCAATCTTCTCCCCATCCCTCCATCCCTCCATCCATTCCTCACTTTGCTCTTTTAAAGTGCTTTTAAAACCTTTTTTTAATTATTGTTGTTATTATTATTATTATTATTATTATTATTTTACTGCACGTGTCCAGGCTCTGTGCTCCTTATCGTGATCCTGATTGGTTGAATTTTTTTTTCTTTAATCTTTTTAAACAATCTGCTGTTTTTAATTTTATTTTCTATTTTAAACATAGATATATATATTATATATAAAATCCGTGTGATGCCCCTCACCCCTCTTTAATTTAAGACCCTTTGGTTGTACAGTATTTGTGCACTTTAGATTGTGACGTATCTTGTATAAATTGTCGACATGGCACTGGTATGAGATGTGAAATAAAATGTGCTTTTCATAAAGTTCTTGATGTCTCCTGGCTTTCCATCATTTCTTTCTTTTAACACAATTATAAATGGCGGGAAAAAAGCTAAACTACGTATCATTTATATTGTCTTTAATATCTAAATAATGTTTATATTTTAATACATTTTATTGGTTAATCACCAGTGTTTGTTTTTTTAAATACACATAATATTCGTTGGAATTCCTTTCGATCAATGTAATAGTCCTTATTTATTATTAATATTAAATGAAATAAATCCTAGGTTATTATTTCTCCTGATTCTCCACTCGCCAATAATCACGAATAAACTCTTGAATTTTTATCTTAAACTCGACACATTTTTAATTTCTAAATTATGTTTCAATTCTAAAGTCTTTTTCTTTATCTCCAAATTTTGATCACCGACTTAAAATATCGTTCAGTTTATGACTTAATTATTTCGCGGTAAATAATCAGAAATTAATTATCCGCGTTTCTTTTTATTATTTACTTCATTTTGATTGGCCTTTAAAAACGCCTCCGTTATTCTATAGATTTATTGATTGATTATTAATAATGCAAATTTTCTGTTTCGATTAATTTTCTATTATTCGCGTTTTTTTCCCGTTTATTAGAAATACGGATTATTTGGATTTAGATTTAAAAACAGCATCAGAAAATTAAACGAAAAAACCCGGAGCTTTAATTGTTCTTTATTCAATTTCTCCTTCATTTTATTCATTATTTCACACAACAAATGAAACGGGTTTCAGACAATAATAATAATAATAATAACAATAATAATAATAATAATAATAATAATAATTAATAATAATAATGATAATAATAATAATGATGATAATAATAATAATACGGGGTAAAAGTCTGCTCCTGTTATCTGGTGTAAAGCAGTCTGTAAGGAGTGAAACGCAAATGAATAAAACTCAATGGGAAAATGATTTCATGTAAAACTCGGCTGAATGTGGTGATTAGATGCGTCTCCGTGTGAGACTCAGGAATTACAGTCTGATCTCATTTTCACATCGCAGCATCGGATACAGAAATTCCCACATTCCGGATTCCGTCCAATCACTCAGTTTCAGTCTTTTCCTCTTCCTGCACACGCCGAGATGTTTGTTCGATTTTTACCTGAAATTATACAATAAATTTACAATGTCCTTTTTAAATGATTAAAGCGAGAGAGAAAGAGAGAAAGAAAGAAAGAAAGAAAGAACGAGAGAAAAGAAGCATCTGCATGAGCATGAAAACCGGAAGTAAGATTTAAAACCCAGACTCTTGTTAGCTTTAGAAACTGGTGCCATTTCACACCTAAATTCATTTCTTTTCAATGTTAAATTGTGTTTATAATATTATATAAATATAAACAGAAATAAGATCTAATCTCTGACCAACATCTCATTAACAGCTGCTGGTTTTACAGATGGAACAGACAAGAAACGGCTCGGAATCCGGGGTTGGTTTAATATTCAACATTCGACTTGACATGTTCTTCATTCTATTGCTTCAGGTTTTGGTGAACTTCTCAGGATGTGAAGTTGTGGTCAGGCTTCATCATACGCAGATGCAGAAAAGGCATAGATATGATTTTAGATCCAATTCAGACATTTGACTTTGTGAAAGTCTGCACACTGACGTAGAGGCAGGAAGACGAGATGACTCTGGAGATCTTGAGATAAGGAGGACTGAGACGAGGAGGCGAGCGAGCTCCATGAAGAGGAGGGGTAAAGGATGTTGAAACAACATGGTGAAAGTGTAGAACATCAGGTTAGATATCTGAGAT
>MU549698.1:731322-741218 GCA_024362625.1 Silurus asotus
GGAATCAGAAACAACTTTTAAAAAGTTGTTCAGTTAATGTACAGATGTGTTTTACAGGTGTTTAGTTTATAAATGGACCGTTTGGATTCTATGTATAAACGTGTCAGTTGTGATGGACGGTGTGTAGTTATGAATATTTTTATTGTTCATGCTGATTATAGCCTGTGGGAATAAAGTGTTCTTGTGCCTGGTGTTCTGGTGGATGAGGTTCTGTAGCGCCGAGCAGAAGGTAACAGTACTAAGAGAGAGTGGGCTCGGTGTGTGGGGTCCAAAGTGATTTTCTTAGCCCTTTTCTCCACTCTGGAAGAGTGAGAAGATCTTGGAGATTGGGCAGTGGGGCACTAATAATCCTCTCAGCAGTCCTGACTGTTCTTCCTATAAAAGCTTCCTGATGTCTGATTTTGTAGCTGAAGCAAACCAGACAGTTCTAGATCTCCACAGACTCAATGAAGGCTGAGTAGAACTGTTTCAGCAGCTCCTGTGGCACGTTGTGTTTTCTCAGTTGGTGAAGGAACTACAACCTCTCAACAATGGAGTCAATGTTATTGTTACGTTATTTTGCATTTCTTTCCCCCAAATTGTACAGAAATCGAACTGAACGTGGATCAAAAGCTGATGTACAAATCTTTCAATCTCCTGCGTTTTATTATTATGAGCTTTTATTAATGATTCTTGTAAAAGGTGGTCATTTGAGATTACTAGTAAAATAAACATTTGTTCTGAAAGACTTTTAGATTTGATGTTCGAATCCTAAACTTTAGAACATAAACATCACATTAAATACAAAATCAATCCAAAAGAAAAGAGAAGCTTCTTTAGAACCTCGGAATGAACTGATGAACAGCCCACAGCACTGCGCACTTCTGCACTCTGATTGGTGATTCATTCTCTCACAGCAGCTCTGAAGATCCGGCATGTTTAGATTCAAAGCTTGTTATCATTAACACGTTATCGTTTCCATGGCAACGGCTCATCCACGGGACCGTGTTCAGCACACACTGCTCATATTCAAATGAAAACGTGTGTAACTGTTGATGTGTTGAAGATTTCTGCATGGAGATAAATAAAGTGAGAGAGAAATAATACAGAGGGACGAGCGTTTATAGCTGCTAGAATGTCGGAGAGAACAGGAAGTAACTCCTCTGAAGATATTCCACAACATTCAGTCTAACTGTAATGGGATTAAAAGTATCACGTGTCCTGTTTTTATCAATAAAATATTGTAATTGTTAATAAATTGCTGTGGTGTAAAAGGAGCGCGTGGCTTCAAAAACGAATCAAAGGTAGTTCTTTTTTTTTTTAAATAAAATAAAAAAATCTGAAAAGACAAACTAAAAAAACTTACATTTTCTTGTCTTTAGAATATTAATGAATTATTGAAAAATAACTCGAGATTTAAATAAATGTTCACTTTCCCACCGGTTTAATTTTTTTTGGCAGAAATAAAACAATATTCATGTAGATGTTGTGTTTCAGGAGCAACTTCATTACAAACTATTGATCACTTGAGCACCAAAATTCATCAGTTGACTGATTTCATGTAAGATTCCATTGCTGTATTTTACACCGTAGACTCTGTGTGTGTGTGTGTGTGTGTGTGTGTGTGTGTGTGTTAAACTCTGAACAGGAATTGGCATCGGGGTATAATTAGGAGGTGTTATCAGCTCCCTCCTGCCTGATCAGCACCATGTCTTTACTCGGGTGTGATTTGCCTTTTGGGGGAATGAAGTGATTAAAGACAGAAAGCCTCAGTGCTGAGATTTTCTGCATTAAGGACACGATCGGGGTCGAGCAGGAGATGAGATTTAGAAGAGATGAAGAAGGTGGACAGATTCTTTCATCCCAAAGCACCATGTTTCACTTCAATCCAATCATTATAAGTAATTAAATTGTATTATTATTTACCTTTTTATTTGGTACTGGGTTTAGGGGAAATTGTGTGTGTGTGTGTGTGTGTGTGTGTGTGTGTGTGTGTGTGTGTGTGCAAAGAAGTCATCTGTCTACATTTCTATCGTTTCTACAGCTGATAATCATTTCTTTTGCTCTGCCGCCCTCTAATGGACAAGAACAGAACAAACACTTTAATGCATCAATATTTGATTAATACAAAACATTATTTTTTTAAAGATTCTTCAGATTTCTCTAATTTAAGTTGCACGTCCATCTTTATTTAAAGAAATGTTTTAGTTAAAAATGCTATTATTTGGTGAAGATATAGACACAATATAGAAATATAATATGAAACAGTGTACAATGCGATTTAAAACACACACACACACACACACACACACACACACACACACAATATGAAATGTATGAACTACCACCACTACTACTATAGCTATTTCCCTTCTTTCCTGTTTAAATAGGTATTTATAATGGTTTGAATGCGGATAGTGTCAGAACAATGTCCATGTATTCTGTTCTGTTTGTGTATTTCAGATTATAAAGTTTGTTACTGATGCACTTATCCAAAACGTGTCTTTTCTGAGTTTTTTTTTTTTTTTTTGTTATTGTGTTTGGTTTAGGCGCATTTAGTCTTGTGACTGTGGTGTTACAAATAATAAATAAAAAAGGAAGAGAAAAGAAGAATATTGACAGTGAAACAGGAAGTGGATGTCGCTTATGTTTACTGTGTAGGATTTTTGTGGATGATTATTGATATTCCCTGTACAGAGAAATTTGGAGAATGGATTAGTATTTGATTGCATTTCCCTGTTTTCGGAGTGTTCACCTGAAGGGGGCGCATTACACACATAATAAACACACGCTGATGCACCAGCAGCATCTCCGTGTCCTGTAATTATTCATGCTGATATTCCCTCCTAATTAAATTAATATAATAAATAAACCAGTGGTTGAAGTTATTGTTTTGATTATGGAGAAGGATGTGAAAGGTGGATTTTGTTGTTTTCAGAATGAAAGAGGCTAAAAATAGAGAGCACGTGCTGTTGGAAATAGTGTGCAAACGCTAATAAGTGAATGTGTAATATAATATAATGAATAATACAATTTTATTGTGTTAAGTTACAAATGTCTGTGTTTTAAAATGGATGTATTGTTCATGCAAATGTGCTATGAGTTATAAGAATGCATATCAGGGTCGATAGACATTTGGAGGCTCCCAACCTTCTTCTTTATTTATACAAAATCTGTATCAGTAATTTTATATATTTATTTAAATGTGTATAATAATAATAATCTGTAACTAAGGTCAACACTGAAAAGAAAAAAGGCATGAAAGGTCATCTGGAGCAGCTTCTTCTTCCATGGCATTGGCATGTTTTTAGATAATATTTTTTTTCTCGTTACTTTAAAAAGCTAACTTTCTTATACCGATTGGCCATGCAGAGCATCCGAGCAGGGAAGGATGCAGATGGAAAGATGGAAGGAGTATTTTGAGTGTGTTGAGAAGATGGAGAGAGTATTTTGAGCAGCTGATGAACAAGGACAATGAGAGAGAGAGAAAAGGTTGGATGGTGTGGAGATGTGAAGCCGGAAGTGGATAGGATTAGTAAGGTGGAAGTGAGAGCATGATGAAAGAAGATGAAGAGTGGAAAGTCTGTTGGATGAGATGACATACCAGTAGAAGCGTGGAGATGTTTAGGAGAGATGGCAGTGGAGTTTTTAATCCAGATTGTTTAACAGGATTTTGGAAGGTGAGAAGATGCCTGAGGAATGGAGAAGAAGTGTGCTGGTACTGATCTTTAAGAATAAGGGAGATGTGCAGACCTGCAGTAACTACAGGGGAATAAAGTTGATCAGTCACACCATGAAGTTCTGGGAAAGAGTAGTGGAAGCCAGGCTGAGAGAAGAGGTGACCATCTGTGAGCAACAGTATGGTTTTATGCCGAGGAAGAGCACTACAGACGCATTATTTGTTTTGAGAATGTTGATGGAGAAGTATAGAGAAGGTCAGAAGGAGCTGCATTGTATGTTTGTGGATTTAAAGAAAGCATACGACAGGGTGGAGAGAGGAGTTGTGGTATTGTATGAGGAAGTCTGGTGTATCAGAGAAGTATGTGAGGGTGGTGCAGGACATGTATGAGGACAGTGTGACAGCAGTGAAGTGTGCAATAGGAACGACAAACTGGTTTAAGGTGGAGGTTGTACTGCATCAAGTATGGGCTCTGAGCCCTTTCCTGTTTGCAGTGGTGATGGACAGGTTGACAGACGAGGTCAGACAGGAGTTTCCCTGGACTATGATGTTTGTGGATGATATTGTGATTTGTGGTGAGAGTAGGCAGCAGGTGGAGAAGATCCTGGAGAGGTGGAGGTACACGCTTGAGAGAAGGGGAATGAAAGTCAGAAGAAGTAAGACATGTGTGTGAATGAGAGAGAGGGCAGTGGAGTGGTGCGGTTGCAGGGAGAAGAGATGGAGAAGGTGGAGGAGTTCAGCAACTTCTTTCAGCTTCTTCCATTAGGCATCGTCACAGCAGATCATCCGTCTCCATACCCCCCTGTCCTCTACATCTGCCTCTTTCACACCAACTACCTGCATGTCTTCCTTCACCACATCCATAAACCTCCTCCTTGGTCTTCCTCTTTTCCTCCTTTCTGGTGGCTCCATCCTCAGCATTCTCCTACTGATATACCCCATAAATGAGTATACTATAAACAGTTATTGGAGAGAGAGAGAGAGAGAGAGAGAGAGAGAGAATATGTGTGTGTGATGTGTAACATATTTACGGTAACATGCAAAACTCCTTCATTGAGCTCAGTACACAATCTGGATCTCAATCTGGATGGAACTGGAACTGGATGTTCTAATGGTTACAGGTGTTTATAAGCAGCACATTTAACTGCTGACTCATGTTTAGAAGCACACAGGGAAGTGATGAAGGAAAGCACCCAGATGCTATATGTAATAGCAGATATATCCAAAAAAGACCTAAAAGATGAGTAAAAAAAAGATTTACATGAACGCACCTTCCTGCTCCACACCCAGATAAACACCCAGAGTCCCACTGAAGCAGGAAATCAGAGAGCAGTGTAGAGGAAGTGAGATTTCCATGGAGACGACTGAGTGATTCTGTTTCTCCCAGAATAGAGCAGAACTTTCACCAGATGTTCAACTTCCTTCAGCCAAACTCAGTGAAGCACAACACACAGCACTGAATCTCCAGCTAAACACACTCTCTCATCACACTGATAATGACTATTAACTCGAATAAAAGAACACACAATGTCCAAAATGAAGCTTTATTTCAGCAGAGCAAAACTACAGGAAGAGCAACAGGACAGTGAAGAGAGGAAAGACAGAAATGTCAGCATTGTGTAGAATTGAAACTCGATTGTAGATGGATGTGTGAGCAGCTCAGTGTTCAGTTCTATCTTGGAGCTGTTGGTCTTAACACTGGCTCTTTCTGAACGTGAGCGGATGATGGACACCACCATGGGAAACGGTACAGACAAACTCCTCCCCCTTTTCCCAGAGTTCTTTGCTGAGGGTCAGGGTGCTGCTGCGTGTGTAACCGTCCTTCTTCTGTTCTTCTGGGCTGGTCAGAACCCCGTCCTTCACCTCTGAGCCGTCCACCGTCCAGCTTACCAGCGCCCCCTGTGGAGAGTAGGCAGACAGCAGGCAGAGCAGCGAGGCCGATCTGTCAGACGGCTGCAGAGAGGAGGGAGGGAGCAGAGACACGGAGGGCTTCACCGTGGGACCGGCTGGAGACCACAAACACACAATAAACACACATTTACACACACAGTTACACAACATTTACTCATTACTGCTTATTCACATTACTGCAGTTCAGTAGAACTTCTCAGCAAGAGAACTTTTACTAGGTCCTCGTTATATTGTGGAGAGACTCGGACTTTGATCAGATTTCTTCTGGGAGTGTTTTCCCAGAAGAAATCAGGGCTGGAAAATGCAACATCACACCTTCCCCTTTTGAGTTTCCTGATACCAAGATTTCCTCTATTACAATCCCACATCTGGCAAAAAGGCTGAGATCAGTTCAGTGATGGAAATCAGCACATCACACCACATCCACCTTTCTACACACTGTTTCTCTTTGTTTGGAGATTCAAAGTCAGTACATCAGTACAATGATAGAAGACTAACAGGCACAGGATGAAGTTTTATGTCCTTCACAGCACACAATATGACCTTCAGAAGCTGTGAATGTAAAAGTGCCGTGTTTCCTGAGGAACAAACTGCACACTTATTCAGCTAACAGCTAAATCCTGATTTCTTCTTTCTTTTAGCTTCGTTTCATTTCACTCAAACTGTGTCTCAGTGTCAGAATAACACACAATTATTTATTTCTAAATAATAAATCCATCAAAATATATAATCAAACAAATCAACTTAAAATAAAATTATTTAACAGGTAACAAAGTTTATAGAAGAGAAACTTACTGATGATCAGTTTGGTTCCTCCACCGAAAGTCCACCACAGTGATACATTCTAATAAAACTGTCGTACAAAAACCTCTGTTACACTACAGTGACCACACAAACACACACACACACACACACACACACACACACACACACACACTTTGCATTAGCAGCTCATGCTTCAGTGCTCTGAGAGACTTTATAGCTCTGTGACTTTAACACTTCATGACTGAAAGCTGCTGCTCAGCGACTTCACCCACAGCAACCATGAGTTTGATCTTCATCTTCATCTGCACACTGGCCCTCTGCACTCGAGGTAACACAATGTTTTATCTTCTACTGTTCAGCTGATAAATCCATGTGAAGTAGCCCGACTTGATGTTCTTTAAACTCCAAACTTCAAAATCATTGTTAATGTGGAAAACAACTTCTTATTCTTTTTCTTCTTTTTCAGGATCCAGAGCTCAGACTGTGACTCAGAGTCCTGCAGTAAAATCTGTTTCTCCAGGAGGCACGCTCACCATCAGCTGTAAAACCAGTGTTGAAGTTTATTCTAACTGTTTCTTCTGGTACCAGCAGAAACCTGGAGAAGCTCCTAAACTCTTGATTAAATATATTAGCACTAGAGAATCAGGAGTTCCAGATCGTTTCAGTGGCAGTGGATCTGGATCTGATTTCACTCTGACCATCAGTCGAGTCCAGACTGAAGATGCCGCAGATTATTACTGTATGTATGTACCTAATGTCAGTGGCTGGATGTTCACACAATGTTTTATCACCGTACAAAAACCTCAGTGAGTGAGACTGCTGCAGCTGGGACCTTCTGCAGGTGCTGAGGGGATTTACAGTACAATGACTCCCTCTAGAATGAGTCATGCAGCTACAATCTAGCAGCAGCATGGCTGCTCTAAATGATTGGTGTAACACATGCAGGAGATCTAAGGCCTAACAAATCCAGAAATGTTACAGGACTTTTCTGTAAATGTTTTTAACATGGATGCATGTAAGTGGAAAAATCCAGGTTGTGAATCATTCGTCACGCTGAAAACAACCGGGCATGAAAACACACACTTCACCTGTGTTCTGAGCTGCACGGCATCAAGAGAAAAGTTTCACCGATGGTGATTTTTAAACGCACAACGATGCCAAAAGATAAACTCGAGAGAGAAAAAGTTGTGAAAGGAAGGAGGAAGAGAGTGAACAATGACTTTCTTGGTAGGCTACTGTTTAGATACAAGCCGTGTAACAGTCACTGTCTTTTATTAAAGCCTGTGTAAAGTTCATTAGTTTCAGTGTAGACATGCGTCTTATAGACAGGTGCGGCTTATTTATGTTCAAAATACAAATCTTTGTGAAATTCAGTGGCTGCGGCTTTTATATGGGTGCGTTTAATAGTCCAAAAATTACGGTAATAGTGTGCAGTGAAGGAAGTGAGATGAAAAGAGAAGTCCAGAAAGAAGCTCCTTGTCATTCTCTCTGTGTTTGCTTTCAGGGAGCGGAAGCCCTTCCCTGAACGCAACAGAGAAAAGAGTCCATTGTCGGGATGGCTGAAGTCAACAATCTTCCTGGCCCTGGTCCGACACCGCATGCTGTTGGTGTCCTGCCGGTCAGGGAGCTTTGTGCGGATGGTACATTCAGTTGACCGCACCACCCTCTGGAGGGCTCGCTTGTTCTGCATGGTGCTGTTCCTGAACCAGGAAGTGATGCTACCTGTCAGAACGCTTTCAGTAGTGCAGGTGTAGAAAGTCCGTTTCACCTGAGAGGGTAGCTTCAAGTCCCTTAAATGTTTCAGATGGTACAAACGCTGCCGGGCCCCTTAACCAGGGTGTTAATGTGACAGGACCAAGACAGGTCCTGTGTGATGTAAACTCCCAGGTACCAGAAACTGTCCACTCTCTCCACTGGGGGTCTGTTGATATTTAGTGGTTGGTATGACTGATCCTGTTTTCTGCTGAAGTCCACGATCAACTCCTTAGTCTTGCTGATGTTCAGAAGAAGGTTGTTCTCCTGGCACCATCTCTCCAGGTCTTTAATCTCCTATAGGTAGGCCATCTTGTCATTGTTGGAGATCAGACCCACCACAACAGTTTCGTTCAAAAATGTGATGATGGTGGTGGAGTTGGAAGTGACCACACAGTCATGTGTGTACAGAGAGTACAGCAGGGGGCTCAAAACACAACCCTGAGGAGCTCCAGTGCTGAGGGTGAGGGTGGATGAGGTGTGTCCATTGTTATGATGTTGATACCCAGCTATATATCTCAACAAAACCCGGCGATACAGCTCAATTAACTCAGATAACTGAGTGTGTTAAAGAAATAAGAAATTGGATGACCCAAACATTTCTACTATTAAATTCTGATAAGACGGAGATTTTGCTCATCGGCCCAAAATTCAGTATACAGAAGCTCCAGCATCTCAAACTGCAATTAGACGGATGTTCTGTAACCACTAGCTCAACGGTAAAAGACCTGGGAGTTATTTAAGACAGCAAATTGTCTTTCAAAAATCATATCAACCAAGTTAAAAAAAACAGCTTCTTTCACCTTAGAAATATTTCTAAGTTAAGAAACATGTTGTTTATATCCGATGCAGAGAAGCTCGTCCATGCGTTCATGACCTCCAGAATAGACTACTGTAATGCGTTACTAGGTGGATGTCCTGCATCATTAATAAACAAGCTTCAGTTAGTCCAGAATGCAGCAGCCAGAGTTCTTACAAGGTCAAGAAAATATGATCATATAACCCCGATCTTATCGTCCCTACACTGGCTTCCTGTTAAGTTTCGAATCCACTACAATCTACTGCTTCTCACTTATAAAGCACTAAATGGTTTAACTCCCATGTATCTATCCAGTCTTTTAACACGCTACAATCCGCCACGCTCCCTGAGATCTCAAAACTCTGGGCTTCTAGTAGTTCCTAGAATAGCAAAGTCCACTAAATGTGGTAGAGCATTTTCACATTTAGCTCCTAAACTCTGGAATAGTCTTCCTGACGGTGTTCGGGTCTCAGACACACTCACCCAGTTTAAGTGTAGATTAAAAACATATCTTTTTAGCAAAGCCTACACATAACACACATCACATATCATAACCTTGTGCTCCAGAACATCTGATCACATGCACATTATCAACTTGTGCTGTTAATTTCATGAACAGCAGCTACGCTAATTCCTCTCCACTGCTTCTCTTTCTCTCCTCATCCCGAGGCATCCTGAGGTTGGCCAGCTCCAGTCACCTCCCACCTCATGAAGTGAATGGACCTTTGAAGAAGTAGATGCCGAGTTTGCAAACATACCCTACCATCTAGAGACGTACCAGTGCCAAATGGATCCCACTACATGTGTGGAATTTTGACATTGGACCTCCTGGAGTGTTTAAAGGCTCTGGCATGGAGAAGCTGGTGCTGGATCTGTGATGATCACAAATGTTGAGCTCAGTAGCTCCTACTTTTATACCAAAGACTGTAGAAAAAGCATTTACTTATAATCTTATACTCCAGTACTCATGTTAGTTCTCACTGTCCAGTGTTCTGTATTGTTGAAAAATTT
>MU549698.1:752102-792102 GCA_024362625.1 Silurus asotus
ATCTCTGGAGTTCAGTCTGAAGATGCAGGAGATTATTACTGTCAGCAGTACACCAGCACTCCGTACACACAGTGTTATAGCACCGTACAAAAACCTCCCTCAGCTGTAGAGGAAGTGCTCTGAGTCAGAAACACTCACTGATCTGAGAACAGCTGCAGAGCTGCTAAAGCTGCACTTCACTGAACATCATCAGTTTTCCCATTCATTAGCACTTCTTCATCTCATCTCAGGCTGTGCAAGTTTTTTTTTCTACCATCACATATGAATCACCTCCTTCAGTAGACGTATATAAACTCATAGAGATAAATTTACCAGATTATATATTCCATAAACAGTATGAGATTTTAATTCAATATTTTTATTTAGTTTAGTAAAACTGTTTTGTCCTCATTTTAAAAGTGCAATACAAAAAAATGACTATTTAGCTCTTTAATGGAGGACTGCACCTCTGAGATACTTCTTCTGTACCAGGTGGCTTCAACAGATTCATGTCTTTTGTAGAAGGGGACAAAACTGGTGTGTAATTGAAATAGTAATATAAGATTTAATGAAGTGAGTTTTGCTCTTTGTTCAGTCACACTGGAATCTCGTAGTTTCTACTTGTCATATTATTCATGCTGCTTAACCCACATGGGTTCCACTAACAAATTACCACAGAACCTAGTAACCTAGGCAAACCAGAGTGACCTTACATTAGAAAGTAAAGAATATCCAAATTAAGCAGCATTTGATCTTCGCCCAGGTGTGAGTACATTTTAATGTACAGGTGCAACACACACCTTTAACTAAATCCAACTGCAAAATCAACAGCTGTTGTTGAGAAATGGTTCACTTTGCTATTTAAAAACAACAACAACAAAAAACACTGTAAGAACAAAAGTGTGTGGACACCTGAGCATAAGATTGGTATTTTCTCTTTTTTAACATCCCATTTCACATTTCATCTCCATTCGCTGGTATAATGAGCTCCACTCTTCTGGGAAGATGTTCCACTAGATGATTGTGGAGATTCATTCAGCTACAAGGGTGTTAGTAAAGTCAGGATGTGAGGTAGGTGAGGTGAGGAGACCTGGAACAGATTTGGGTCTCTTGGTTTAAGTGAATGGGATAGGTAATGCTCCTGTGTCTAAAGAGGTCCTGTACAATTGTTTGACAAGATTTGTGTAACAGTTTGGGGATGAACCACAAATGGCTATACAAACATGTGGTTCATATATTACTGGTATTTTTGTTAAATATTTGAAAGTATAATTTCAATACATTACAAATAAATTGTGAATATTAGTAGTTTAATTTAACACTGAATTCATTTGAATATAAATTTGTACAAAACGAGATGTTCAGTAATAGTGATGTGTGTGCAGTCTAATGCAGAGTTCACTCTAATTTCTAATAGTGTCAGGAATATTATTTCCACTCCGAGTGCTGCATGCTAAAGCTCAGCCCTACTGCAAACACCTGGATTTTGATGTTGTTTTTCCTAGACATATGTGTGTTGTCATGTCTCCACTCCAACATGTCTCTGGTAGTTGATTCATGTGTCTTTACAGCTCACACCTGTTTTCATTTGCCCTTTTGTTTAGTGTTTGTATTTGTACCCCTGTGTGCCCATTTTCCATTGCAAAGTACACACTTACATTTCTATGTGCACCTTCATTCAGGTGAATAAGGCAGATCCAGAAAGAAGAAGCAGAGAGGAACACTGGAACCTCAGGAGCATGTTTAACTCAACAGGGAAAGAGAAAAACATGGATTTTTAGGTTCTTGTTGTTGCATAATAGTTAAGGATATTGTACAGTATGACCATGGTGCACTTAGAGACTGGCAAAATATATACATGACAACATACCTAAAAATGAGAGTCATGAGGACACAGAAATGAGGGATCTCTGGGATAAAAAAAAAAAGCCACCACCATATTCCAATTCACCAAACACTCAATACCCATAATCCGTTTAGATCTGCTCTTTTAACTCAGAAACACCTACTGACTGAAGTCTTGAAAAAATAAATGTGTGTTCAGCCTCGACTTGAACACTGAGACTGTGTCTGAGTCCCGAACACTGGTTGGAAGGTTGTTCCATAACTGTGGGGTTTATAAGAGAAACATCTGCCCTGCTAGAGTCTTCATTATTTGAGGTACCAACAAATAGCCTGCACCTTTTGATTGAATTAGGCATGGAGGATCATCCTGGTACAGAAGTTCACTCAGATATTTAAGTCAAGTCAAGAGAGTCAAGAATTAAGAATCTTTTATTGTCATTTTAACCATATATATCTGACGCAGTAGACAGTGAAATGAAACAACATTCCTCTAAAACCCTGATGCTACATACAGCAACAATCACAGAAACAGAAAACACAGAGCTATGGACTAGTAAGTGTCCTCGCCACATAAAGTGCATGTGTGCAACCTGGTGCAAAGACAACACAGGACAGTGCAAGACAAATACACAAAACACAAAATAGCTCTGCCAGTAAACCTGTTGTAAAGAGACAAATTAAACAGTAGCAACATTGTAAACAAAATGTTGTGTCAATGATAGAGGGAAGTGAGACTCTGATGATCTTCTTAGCTGTCCTCAGTATGCTCTGTACGGTCTTGATATCCGAGATAGTGCTGTTCCCAAACCAGGCAGTAATGCAGCTGCTCAAGATGCTCTCAATGGTCCTTCTGTAAAACATGTCCAGAATGGGCATGTTGGGGAGGGTGGTGGGCTTTTCTCAGCCTTCTCAGGAAGTAGAGATGCTGCTGGGCATTTTTGGTGATGGAGCTGGTGTTGAGTGATTAGGTGAGGTTATCCGTCAAATGAACGCCAAGGACGATCTCTTGACCATCTCCACGGAGGATCCATCGATGTTTAGTGGAAAATGGTCACTCTGTGCTCTCCTGAAGTCAACAACCCTCTCTTTAGTTTTGCCAACATTCAGGCTGTTAACCGTTGCACCGCCTCTCTGTATGCTGACTCATCGTTCTTGCTGATGAGACCCACCACGGTCGTGTCATCCGCGAACTTGATGATGTGATTTGAGCTGTGCATTGCTACACAGTCGCAAGTCAGTAGAGTGAACAGAAGTGGACTGAGCACACAGCCGTGAGGTGCCCTAGTGGGGTGGTACTGGACTGACTGAGGTCTCCCATTCAGGAAGTCCAGGATCCTGTTACAGAGAGAGGTGTTCAGGCCCAGTAGGCTCGGTTTCTCAATCAGATGCTGAGGAATGATTGTGTTGAATGCTGAGCTAAAGTCTAGGAACAGCATCCGTACATAAGAGTCCTTGTTGTCTAGGTGGGTGAGGGCCAAATGAAGGGTTGTGGAGATAGCATTTTGGACGATACCCGAGCTGCATAGGGTCCAGTGCGGGTGGAAGCTGGGTCTTGACCTGCCTCACGATGAGCCTCTCGAAGCACCTAATCGTGATGGGTGTGAGCACGACAGGACGATTGTGGCAGCGGGGGCAGGGCATAGCGCCGGTTTTTGTAAATAGAGAGTAAGGACGGGAGCAGGTAGACATGTGAATGCCTCAACTGAAGGGAATTCTGACTATTGAGTGTTCCCTCTCTTGCAGTGAGCATTTAAGGATGAACGTAAGGACACACTCAATACTGCAGGAAAGAAAGAGATTATATGAAGTTTGGGTTACATCCCTGATCTGCACTATACTTACAAAGCATTAAAGAGAAATGTGTCTAAATAGTTACAATTTGTTTGGTTAAGCAGTGTTTATTGTTTGTTATGTAAAGAAACTAGAATCAATTTGAGCATTGTGTTTAGACAGAGCTGTAAAAAAAAATGTAATAAAAAAAAAATAATAATGAGAGATTCTCTGGCTTAACAGGCGATGGTAGGGGCAGGGAGAATGATTCAAGTTGATCAAAATAATACATCTGACTTTCACATAAAATCTGTACCTGATGCACCTGCAAAAATGTCCATTTGAAAATTGTGACTTTAAAATTGATGATAAGATCACTTTCAGAGTAAGTTGACATCAGAAATTATTATATACTCAAACCAGAGTTCAGTTCTGACTACAGTTTGAAAAGGATGTAGGAGAGCAGAACTGAGCAGCAGTCAGTGAAGATCAGTAAACTGAGAGGGAGATTTACATGGTCATGACTGAGTGATTCTGTTTCTCCCAGAATAGAGCAGAACTTTCACCAGATGTTCAACTTCCTTCAGCCAAACTCAGTGAAGCACAACACACAGCACTGAATCTCCAGCTAAACACACTCTCTCATCACACTGATAATGACTATTAACTCGAATAAAAGAACACACAATGTCCAAAATGAAGCTTTATTTCAGCAGAGCAAAACTACAGGAAGAGCAACAGGACAGTGAAGAGAGGAAAGACAGAAATGTCAGCATTGTGTAGAATTGAAACTCGATTGTAGATGGATGTGTGAGCAGCTCAGTGTTCAGTTCTATCTTGGAGCTGTTGGTCTTAACACTGGCTCTTTCTGAACGTGAGCGGATGATGGACACCACCATGGGAGACGGTACAGACAAACTCCTCCCCCTTTTCCCACAGTTCTTTGCTGAGGGTCAGGGTGCTGCTGCGTGTGTAACCGTCCTTCTTCTGTTCTTCTGGGCTGGTCAGAACCCCGTCCTTCACCTCTGAGCCGTCCACTGTCCAGCTCACCAGCGCCCCCTGTGGAGAGTAGGCAGACAGCAGGCAGAGCAGCGAGGCCGATCTGTCAGACAGCTGCAGAGAGGAGGGAGGGAGCAGAGACATGGAGGGCTTCACCGTGGGACCGGCTGGAGACCACAAAACACACAATAAACACATTTACACACAGTTACACAACATTTACTCATTACTGCTTATTCACATTACTGCAGTTCAGTAGAACTTCTCAGCAGGAGAACATTTACTCATTACTGCTTATTCACATTACTGCAGTTCAGTAGAACTTCTCAGCAGGAGAACATTTACTCATTACTGCTTATTCACATTACTGCAGTTCAGTAGAACTTCTCAGCAGGAGAACATTTACTCATTACTGCTTATTCACATTACTGCAGTTCAGTAGAACTTCTCAGCAGGAGAACATTTACTCATTACTGCTTATTCACATTACTGCAGTTCAGTAGAACTTCTCAGCAGAAGAACATTTACTAGTTTTTCGTTATATTGTGGAGAGACTCGGACTTTGATCAGATTTCTTCTGGGAGTGTTTTCCAGTCCTCCTAAGTTGTTGTGTTACTTTGACATGTAGTCCTACAGAAAAATCACTACACTGATGATGTAAATACACTGATATTCCACAGAATCAGGGCTGGAAAATGCAACATCACACCTTCCCTTTGAGTTTCCTGATACCAAGATTTCCTCTATTACAATCCCACATCTGGCAAAAAGGCTGAGATCAGTTCAGTGATGGAAATCAGCACATCACACCACATCCACCTTTCTACACACTGTTTCTCTTTGTTTGGAGATTCAAACTCAGTACATCAGTACAATGATAGAAGACTAACAGGCACAGGATGAAGTTTTATACCATGTCCTTCACAGCACACAATATGACCTTCAGAAGCTGTGAATGTAAAAGTGCCGTGTTTCCTGAGGAACAAACTGCACACTTATTCAGCTAACAGCTAAATCCTGATTTCTTCTTTCTTTTAGCTTCGTTTCATTTCACTTAAACTGTGTCTCAGTGTCAGAATAACACAATTATTTCTTTCTAAATGATAAATTCATGTAAATAAACAAAGTAAATCAAGTTTAAATGATATAAAATTATTGTACAGAAGTTTATATACAGAAGAGAAACTTACTGATGATCAGTTTGGTTCCTCCACCGAAAGTGAACCACAGTGATACATTCTAATGAAACAGTCGTACAAAAACCTCTGTTACACACACACACACACACACACACACACACACACACACACACACACACACACACACCCACTAGGGCACACACACACTTTGCATTAGCAGCTCATGCTTCAGTGCTCTGAGAGACTTTATAGCTCTGTGACTTTAACACTTCATGACTGAATTCTGCTGCTCAGCAACTTCACCCACAGCAACCATGAGATTGATCTTCATCTTCATCTGCACACTGGCCCTCTGCACTCGAGGTAACACAATGTTTTATCTTCTACTGTTCATGTGAATATGGACCACTAGATGTTTTTTTAATTCCAAATCATTATAAATGTAGGGAATACATTTCTTCATTTTCTTCTTTTTCAGGATCCAGAGGTCAGGTAACTGTGACTCAGAGTCCTGCAGAAAAATCTGTTTCTCCAGGAGACACGCTCACCATCAGCTGTAAAACCAGTTCTGATGTTTACCGCTACAGTGATGGAGATGACGGAATGTTCTGGTATCAGCAGAAACCTGGAGAAGCTCCTAAACTCCTGATCATATTTGCTAAAAAGTTACAGTCAGGAGTTCCAGCTCGTTTCAGTGGCAGTGGATCTGGATCTGATTTCACTCTGACCATCAGTGGAGTCCAGACTGAAGATGCTGGAGATTATTACTGTCAGAGTGCACATGAGATCAGTGATAGCTTGGTGTTCACACAGTGTCAGAGAGTCATACAAAAACCTCAGTGTGTGTGACTGCTGCAGCTGGGACCCACTGCAGGTGCTGAGAGGAACCATGTGATACACTATCACACCACACACACACACACACACACACACACACAGCAAAAACTAGTTCCCATGTAAGAGGTTATATTTAAAATACAAAAAGTAGTAGATGTACAATTCATAATTCCTTTTCTTTCAGCTGCTCCCATTAGGGGTCTCCATAGCAAATCATCAGTCTCCACACCCCCCTGTCCTCTACATCTGACTTTTTCAAATAAACTACCTGCATGTCTTCCCTCACCACATCTATAAACCTCCTCCTTGGTCCTCCTCTTTTCCTCCTTCCTGGTGTCTCCATCCTCAGCATTCTCCTACTGATATACCCCATGTTCCTCCTCTGCACACATCCAAACCATCTCAATCTCACCTCCCTCACCTTGTCTCCAAAACGTCCTACATGCGCTGTCCCTCTAATAAACTCATTTCTAATTCTGTCCATCGTCGTCACTCCCAACGAACATCTCAACATCTTCAGCTCTGCTACCTCCAGCTCCACCTCATGTCTTTTACTCAATGCCACTGTCTCTAAACCATACAACATCTCAGGTCTCACCACAGTCCTATAAACTTTTCCTTTCAATTTTGCAGATACCCTACTATCACAAATCACTCCTGTCACTCTTCTCCACCCACTCCACCCTGCCTGCACTCTTTTCTTCACTTCTCTAACACACTCTCCATTACTTTACACTGTTGACCCCAGGTACCTGAACTCCTCCACCTTCTCCACCTCTTCTCCCTGCAACCGCACCCCTCCACTGCCCCCCCTCTCATTCACACACTTGTACTCTGTCTTACTCCTCCTGACTTTCATTTCCCTTCTCGAGTTATGTGGGAATTTTACACATCAGTATCTGCTTCTAACTCGGAAAGAGCATTAAATCCAATAATTGCACATTATTCCAATAAAATAACACAGAATTTAGTGGCAAAGAGTCTTTAGATAGAGAATTCTTCATACCATCAGTGTCCCTGAGGTGACCATTTGCTGATGCATTTTCCCTCTCATCGCATTTCCAAATCTCACTGCCTTCTGAATCCGCATTCTTGATGCAGTCCACCTTAAACCTTCCACCTTAAGTCATTCCTACTGCACACTTCACTGCCCGTCACACTGTCCTCATACATGTCCTGCACCACACTCACATACTTCTCTTACACACCAGACTTCCTCATACAATACCACAACTCCTCTCTCCAACCTGTCGTACGCCTTCTCTAAATCCACAAATACACAATGCAGCTCCTTCTGACCTTCTCTATACATCCATCAACACCCTCAAAGCAATTAATGCGTCTGTGGTGCTCTTCCTCGGCAGAAAACCATACTGTTCCTCACAGATGGTCACCTCTTCTCTCAGCCTGGCTTCCACTACTCTTTTCCATAACTTCATGATGTGACTGATCAACTTTATTCCCCTGTAGTTACTGCAGGTCTGCACATCTCCCTTATTCTTAAAAATCAGTACCAGCACACTCGTTCTCCATTCCTCAGGCATCTTCTCACCTTCCAGAATCTTGTTAAACAGTCTGGTTAAAAACTCCACTGCATCTCTCCTAAACTGCATCTCTCCTTAACATCTCCACGCTTCTACCGTGGTCCAACGTATGTCATCTGGTCCAACCAACTTTCCACTCTTCATCCTTTTAATCGCTGCTCTCACTTCCTCCTTACTAATCCTATCCACTTCCTGCTTCACCACCTCCACACATCCGACCTTCCTCTGTCAGCGGTGCAAAAGTAGGACCCAAATGCAGGACACAGCAATAAAGTTAAACAGAAGTCTTTAATGTGAAAATAATCCAGAAAGCACAAAAAAACAAAGTGTCCAAAAACTTACGGTCCTCAGGTTCGCGCTTCCCCGGAAGTGGAAGCACCGGAAGTGCCCGCGCTGCTGGCTGACAGAATCCCCCCCCNCCCCCCCCCCCTCTGGCCGGCTCCAGACGGCCCACCAGGCTGGTCCGGATGATCACGATGGAAACAGGAAATAAGGTTGGGATCCAAAATATGGCACGCAGGGACCTATGAGCGCTCCTCAGGGCCGTAGCCCTCCCAGTCCACAAGGTACTGCAAGCCCCGACCCCAGCGCCTGGAGCGCAGGAGACGGCGCACAGTGAAGCCCGGGCCCCCGCCAACAACCCGGGCAGGCGGAGGGGGTCTGGTGGAGGGAACCAAGGAGCAAGCCTGGACAGGTTTGAGGCGCGAAACATGAAAGGTGGGATGAACACGGAAGACCCTGGGAAGGCAGAGGCGGACGGCCGCAGGATTGAGCAACTTGGATATAAGAAAAGGTCCAATAAAACGAGGGGCCAGCTTTCTGCATGCGACCCTTAGTGGCAGGTTCTTGGTAGAGAGCCAAACCCTCTGGCCGGGGCGGTAAACGGGCGCCGGTCGGCGCCTGCGGTTGGCCCAGCGGGCAAAGATGGGCGGATGATATCCATAAGCGGCTTGGAACGGGGAGAGGCCAGTGGCTGAGGACGGCAGAGTGTTATGGGCATATTCGGCCCATATCAATTGCGAAGCCCAGGAAGTGTTGTCGTCAGTGCAAAGGATGCGAAGGGCCGTCTCCAGGTCCTGGTTCAACCTTTCAGCCTGCCCGTTGGTCTGCGGGTGGAACCCGGAGGACAAGCTGACCGAGATACCCAGGAGGCGGCAGAACTCCTTCCAAAAATTGCCAGTGAATTGTGGATCCGGGCCGGATCGATCCGAACACTCGCTGCCAACAGGATGAAGCCCAGAAAAGAAGTGCTGGACACATGGAATTCACATTTCTCGGCCTTCACGTACAACTGGCTCTGAAGTAGACGGGTGAGCACGGTGCGCACATGGCAGCGGTGTTCCTCCAGGGAGCGGGAGTAGATCAGAATGTCGTCCAGGTAGACAAACACAAATCGATGAAGCATGTCCCGAAGAACGTCGTTGACCAGGGCCTGGAAAACAGCAGGGGCGTTGGTGAGGCTAAACGGCATGACCAGGTACTCGTAATGGCCTACTGGGGTGTTAAAGGCCGTCTTTCATTCATCCCCCTCACGAATGCGAACCAGGTGGTAGGCGTTGCGAAGGTCAAGTTTGGTAAAGACGGTGGCTCCCTGGAGGAGCTCAAAAGCCGTGGACATCAAAGGCAAGGGGTACTGGTTCTTAACGGTGATGGAGTTAAGCCCTGGGTAGTCGATGCAGGGGCGGAGGCTCTTGTCCTTCTTTTCCACAAAAAAGAAACCTGCCCCCGCCGGGGAGGAGGAAGGGCGGATGATCCCAGAAGCGAGGGACTCCCGGATGTGGTCCGCCATAGCTTCCCTTTCAGGACCAGTCAGGTGGTAGAGGCGGCCCCGGGGGGGAGCCGTTGCCAGCAACAGGTCAATACCGCAATCATAAGGACGGTGGGGCGGTAAAGACAGGGCTCTAGCTTTACTGAAAACGACGCCCAAATCATGGTACTCCGCAGGAACAGAGCTGAGGTCGGAGGTGGATTCCCCACCAGAACGACTAGGAGTCTGGGGAATCGAGGAGAGGCAGCTGGCATGACACGAAATCCCCCACTCCAACACCCGGCCACTGGTCCAGTCCAGGTGAGGGTTGTGCCTCTGCAACCACGGGAACCCGAACATGGCCGGCGCTCGCGGTGATGGGATGATGAGGAACGACAACCATTCGTAATGCTGTTCAGCGATGGACACGAGGAGAGGCTTGGTGCGGTGGGTGACCCCGATGGAGAATGTGACCATCAAAAGCACGGACCAGGAGCGGTACAGAAAGAGGTTCCGACTCAACGCCTAGTTGACGAGCGAGCTCTTCATCCAAAAACTCGGCGTCCGCCCCGGAGTCAACAAACACAGCCAATTCACGACTGCGGCCCTGGACCTTGACCCGAACTTTGAGCAACGGCCTAGAGGGGGCTGGGAGTCCTTGGCCCGGCGTTGGCCCCACGTTCAACGCCGAGCCCTCTCTTTTGCTGGACAGGTGGCGGCCATGTGTCCTGCCTTGCCACAATACAAGCAGAGTCCCTGAGAGCGACACCTCTCCTTTTCACTAGTGGAGAGGTGGCGACGGTTAATCTCCATGGGTTGCGGAGGCAGACTAGACAAGGTACTGAAGTGAGATGGATCAGAGGGAGAGGCGGGCCTCTCATTCTTGATCTCTGCGTTGAGCCCCCTAAGAAAGACATCGTAAAGCACCGTGGCATCCCACTCACTCTTGGCCGCAGCGGTGCGGAAATCCGTGGCGTATTCCGCGACAGATCGTCCGTCCTGAATGGTCTGGTACAACGACCGGGCAGCGTCTTGCCGGGGGGTGGCTGAGTCAAAGATCTTGCGTAGCTCCTCAGAGAACGCACGATAGGAGGCACAGACCGAGGAACGGCGTTCCCACTCCACCGTGGCCCATCGTTTGGCCTTACCCGAAAGCAGAGAGATCACATAGGCCACCTTGGTGAGTTCATCTGGAAAAGAATAAGGCTGAAGCTGAAAAGTTATTTCGCAGCTCAATAAGAACGGACGGCACTCCCCTGGTTGTCCTGCGAAGGGTGCTGGTGGCGGGACGGGCGCCGGGGAGGCTGACGCGGCGGCATGAGCAGTGGTGTTTTCCGAAACAGACGCCTGGGCTGCAGGGGCTGGGTTGCGCTGGAGAGCTAGTTCACGGATTGCACTTGCCAGTTCCTGTATCTGCTGGTGATGAGAGGTGGTGAGCTGCACCAAGGAGGAGAGCTGGGTCCATGTCTGGCCAGATTGTACTGTCAGCGGGGCAAAAGTGGGACCCAAATGCAGGACACAGCAATAAAGTTAAACAGAAGTCTTTAATGTGAAAATAATCCAGAAAGCACAAAAAAACAAAGTGTCCAAAAACTTACGGTCCTCAGGGTGAGATAATGACACACAAAATACACACGAGAGTAATCCACAAAAGCAAGGTGTCCGAAAACTTACAGTCCTCCGGGTGAGATAATCACACACAAAATACACGTGTCCAAAAACTTATGGTCCCCTGTGAAAAGTGATCCACAACACCCGAGCAAAACGTACAGTCCTCCAGGGGAGGTTTTTCCACTGAGAAAACGCCCAAAACAGAGAAAAACAAACAAAAACTCCCGATCGGAATAGAGAAAGGGAAAAAGAAAAATGAAATAAAAAAAAGGGAAGAAAACCGAGCAAAACCGCGACGGCGGCGCGCGCGAAAGCGGGGGAAAAAAAACAAAAAAAAAACAAAGAAGAAACAAAAACCGGAAGATACGAAACTGAATGCAAAACACGGGAAACACGAAACAGAGGGACAGGAAAGTCTCAATGAAAAAAAACACGGAAGCCAACGAGACAATCTGGCAGCGTGCGTGAGAAAGCCATGTCTATTTATGTGATGGCAAGATGGCGGCCTGGACGGTTGCGGGTTCGCGCTACCCCGGAAGTGGAAGCACCGGAAGTGCCCGCGCTGCTGGCTGACATCCTCTCTCTCATTTCCTATCTTGCAGCACATCCTTCCCAGCTCCGTTCCTCTGCCTGGACAATCGCTACAAAATGTACAATATACCCCATGTAAGTTTTTTAGCTCTGCAATAAGCAGCCAAGTGAATGGACAATGTCTGTTTAGAGACTGGGGTTTGTTATATAGATTCTGCCCAGGATAGGGCAGGAGTACAGTTACAGCTGCTTCTTTTTAAGCGGGGTTGTGGGGAACAGGGTGACAGGAGGATGTTGCTCTTCTTTCTTGTTTAGCTAAAGACATCGTGGAACCCATTTAAGCTCTAAAATGTTTTCAGGCATCTACTTCCTTAAAGGTCCACAACCTTCAGGAGGAAGCTGGACCGGAGCTGGTGCAACCTCAGGATGCCTCGGGATGGGTAGAGAAAGAGAAGCATTGGAGAGGAATTAACGTAGCTGATGTTCATGATATTAACAAGCAGAAGCTGTTAATGTGATGTGATTAAATGTACTGGAACAGTGGCAGGCCGTGTATTTGGTACCTGGGCCTTCAGTGTGGACGTACCGGACTTAATACACCTCTTAATACACCACTATCATGTCGCAATTATAGAAACCATCAATACAATAGAAACCAGCAAATACATTAAACCAGCTTAATGCCTGTCCCTGAATGCTGATGTAATTCTGTAAGCGATCTAGGAGAAAATCATGATCTATAGTGTCGAACGCAGCACTGAGATCTAGTAAAACCAACAGCGAGATGAAGCCATGATGGCAGCAAGGCCATAAAGAGGCAGAGCAATTAAGCTCTGGTTCCAAGATGGCGGCGCGGCAGTAGCTCGCAGCGGCCGCTCCAGACCCAAAATGGTGCTAACGTCATTCTGTAGCCCACCCTACACAACACATGGACATCGAAGCAACCGGTGTCCCTGTGTACAACCGCAAAACATTGAAAGAACTCAGAAACAACCCAAACAACACCATTAATGATGACCTGCAGCAGAAGCTACGCAACATCGGCGTGCTCCGAGAACCAGGCCTCCAGACCTCGGCATCGCGTGCGGAGGACGGACGGAGGAGGGGGAATCGGAAGCTTTGCGCAAGGAAGCAGAAACGCGGAAAGCGAGTGGGTGCTAATGCTAGGCTAAAAGCTAACCCTAGCCAGCCCGCTCTACCATCACTACTGCTGTCAAATGTCTGCTACCTGGACAATAAATTAGACTACATCAGACTCCAACAAGCTACTCGGCATGAGTACAGACACTGCTGCGTTTTTGTGTTTACTGAGACGTGGCTAAGCGACAGAGTTTGGGGCGCGGCCATCCAGCTGGACGGGCTAGCCGCGTTTCGTGCCGACAGACTTACACGGTAAGACTCACGGCGGCGGTCTGTGTGTTTACATCAACACGGAATGGTGTAAGAACTCTGTGCTTGTTTCTACCTACTGCTCATCGCTGCTGGAGTTTATTGTTGTGAGATGTAGACCTTTTTATTTACCCCCGGGAATTCACCACCGCTATTGTGCTCGGAGCGTACATACCACCTACCGCTAATGCTAAGGAAGCGCTCAGCGTGCTCTACGGGACCATTAGCGGACTTCAAAAGACACACCCTGACGGACTGTTTATAGTCACAGGAGATTTTAATCATGCAAATCTCAGGACTGTGCTTTCCAAATTCTATCAGAATGTGGACTTTGCAACCAGAGGAGAAAACACGCTGGATGTTGTTTACACAAACATCCAGGGCGCATACTGGGCGAAGCCCCGTCCCCACCTCGGGTACTCAGACCACATCTCTGTTATGTTGATCCCAGCATACAGACCATTTAGCAGGCGTTCAAGACCAGCTCAAAAACAAGTGAGAACCTGGCCAGCAGGATCCATGTCTGCTCTCCAGGACTGTTTTGAATGCACTGACTGGGACATGTTCAGGGAAGCTGCAACCAATGGCGAATTCATCAACTTGGAGGAGTACACCTCAACAGTGACCAGTTACGGAGGTCACGGAGTCCAGTCTCTAGCTCTTGATTGAGCCTTTCAGTCTGGCCATTGGTTTGCGGGTGGAACCCAGAGGAGAGGCTGATCAAGACCCCTAGAAGGTGAAAAAATTCCTTCAAAACCCAGCAGTGAATTGAGGACCCCGGTCAGAGAGGATGTTGCGAGGAAGACCGTGCAGACGGAAAACGAGCAGGAGAAGGAGCACAGCCGTCTCCTTAGCAGAAGGCAGTTTGGCCAGGAGAATGAAATGAACCATCTTCGAGAATCGGTCCACCACGGTAAGAATGACAGTGCTGCCGGCAGACGGCGGGAGCCCGGTAACAAAATCCAGGGCAATGTGAGACCAGGGGCGTTTAGGCACAGGAAGTGGACGTAGCAATCCCACCGAACGGCCCTTCGGATTCTTGTGTTGCGTGCAGGTGGGACAGGCGGCAACAAATTTATGGACATCTTTTCGGACCGTGGGCCACCAGAAACGCTGTCAGAGGACAGACACAGTACGAGGAAACCCGGGATGGCAAAACAGAGGTGAGCCATGACACCACTGGAGGACTTGGGACCACAGCTGCTCGGGAACAAAGAGTCTGTCAGTAGGGCAACCCTCGGGAGGTGGTCTATAGTGGCAAGTTTAACCCTAGCCTCGAGGTCAAGGTCCAGGGCACACACGGTAACTGAAGGAGAAAGTATGGGTGTGAAGGTGGGATCTTCTTCCTCCACAGGGGAGTGTAACCTGGAAAGAGCGTCAGGCTTCTCATTTTTAGATCCTGGGCGCTAGGAAAGAGAGAAATTGAACCTTCCGAAAAAAAGTCCCCAGCGAGCCTAGCGAGGATTGAGGTGCTTGGCGGTGCGTAGATACTCCAGGTTGCGGTGATCAGTCCAGACCAAGAAACGGGTCTCGGCCCCCTCTAACCAGTGACGCCATTCTTCCAGGGCAAGCTTGACAGCCAGGAGCTCCCGCTCACCAATGGGGTAATTGCGTTCAGCTTGGTTAAGACGGCGGGAGAAGAAGGCACAAGGGTGCAACTTATTATCAGAAGCGCCCCTCTGAGACAGTACAGCGCCTACCCCTAGGTCAGAGGCATCGACTTCCACGATGAACTGGCGAGAGGGATCGGAAAAAACCAGGACTGGGGCAGAAGTGAAGAGGTCTTTGAGTCTGATGAACGCTCGTTCCGCTTCAGGAGACCATGAAAAGGACCGGCGGGAGGAGGTCAGTTGTTGAAGAGGGACGGCAACCTCCGGAAAAAATTGGAGAACCCCAGGAACCTCTGCAGCTGCTTCCTAGAGGAGGTTGTGGGACATTCCTTGACAGCTCTGATCCTGGCAGGATCCATACTTATGCTCCCCGCAGCAAGAGTAAATCCCAGAAAGGAGGTGCTAGAGACATGGAACTCACATTTCTCCGCCTTGACATACAGGCCATTCTGGAGGAGGCGCTGGAGTACCAAACGAACGTGGCCGACATGCTCATCCAGAGACCGGGAGAACACCAAGATGTCATCCAGATACACAAAAACATAGCGGTTCAACATATCACGCAGCATGTCATTAATAAGAACCTGGAAAACCGCTGGCCCGTTGGTGAGACCAAACGGCATGACCAAATACTCATAGTGACCAGACGGGGTGTTGAAAGCTGTCTTCCACTCATCCCCCTCACGGATGCGAACGAGATGGTATGCGTTCCTAAGGTCCAGTTTAGTGAAAACGGTAGCACCTTGGAGCTCTTCAAACGCCATGTCCATTAAGGGGAGCGGGTAGCGGTTATTGATGGTAATGCTATTGAGACCATGATAATCGATGCAGGGGCGTAAAGTCCCATCCTTCTTCTCAACGAAAAAGAACCCCGCACCAGCAGGGGAGGAGGAAGGGCGAATAAGGCCAGTAGCAAGTGAGTCCTGAATGTACTGCGTCATGGCTTTTTGTTCGGGGCCCGACAGGTGATACAAACGTCCCCGGGGGGGCGAGGACCCGGGTAGGAGGTCGATGGCACACTTTATGTTGTTTTGTTGTTTAGTGTAGCACCAGGGCTCTGGAAGAACGTTGTTTCGTTTTTACTGTGTACTGTGTACCACTGTGTAAAGTAAAAATGACAATAAAAGCCAATGACTTGACTTGACTTGACACAGCTTCCGCTCAAATCTCAGCATGCTTGTCAGACATATCTTTATGGATAAGTGTTTACCAACTTAAACTCAACCCCAGCAAAACAAAACTGCTGGTCATTCCAGGTGATTCATCCCCAGGCCAAGATCTACAAATAATGCTTCATGACTCTCTGCTCTACCCTTCAGCCACTGCTCGTAACCTTGGGGTAACTATGGACAATGAACTGTCTTTTTTCCCACATGTCACTAATGTTGCTCGTTCTTGTCGATTTCTTCTCTATAACATCCGAAGGATTCGACCATTTCTGTCCATACAGGCTGCCCAGGTTGTTGTTCAGTCTCTTGTGATTTCAAGACTTGACTACTGCAACTCTCTGCTGCAGGTCTCCCCCTGAACACTATTCGTCCACTGCAAATGATCCAGAATGCAGCTGCACGACTTGTGTTCAATCAGCCCAAGTTCTCCCACACCACCCCACTGCTGCGCTCCCTTCACTGGCTTCCAGTAGCTGCACGTATCAGATTCAAAACACTGATGCTTGCCTACAAGGCCAAAAATGGACCAGCACCATCTTACCTCAGTGACCTCATCACATCTCGCACTGCACTACGCTGTCTGAGATCCTCCAGCACTGCTCGATTGGTACCACCTTCTCTCAGAATGAGAGGTAAGTACAATTCAAGGCTCTTCTCTGTTCTGGCACCGAGGTGGTGGAATGAACTTCCCCTAGATGTCCGTACAGCAGAGTCCCTGATTATCTTTAAGCGACGACTGAAGACCTTCATCTTCCTGAAATACCTAAATTAGCACTTTCCAAGTTTGTGGAATTCGAGTCATATTTATATTAAGTTTGTAATCTTGCGTACCAGTGTAGATTTATTCATTACTAGAGATTTAAAGCACGTTTGTATGTCGCTCTGGATAAGGGCGTCTGCTAAATGCCGCAAATGTAAATGTAAATGTGCTCTGAGTTTATTTATATTTTCTCTGGTGGTTGCAGTAAATGCTGAGAATCTGAAAAACTTGAGTTTAAAGTTGAGGGAAAGTCTAAGAGAAAATGTTCCAAACAGTGCAGTGAAATTCTCTGTTTATTCTTCTCTATGTAGCTAATTGTGTCCTCTGATTCCTTTCAGTTTGCTGTTTACTGGACATAAAGCCAAACATTTAGACCTTGTAGTTTAAGTTTATAGGATTTAGTTTTACAGTTTTATTTACAGGTCATCATTTATTTTCTTGTGGGAGATGTTTCTGTCTGGCTGCACCTTCCAGGTCACTGTGGTGTAGTTCAACATGCCTTTTTCTTTCAGTTTTTGCTTCATCTGAAAATCAGGATTTTATCAGTCAAATCAAAAAGAAAAGAAATACTTGTCATTTATAAGGCAGGAATGAAGGAGAAATATTTGAGCCACTGAGGCGTGATAACGTGGAGGGTATTTCAGACATCATGTGACTCACCTGCTCTAAAATAGACGACTGTACAGCCGGATCAACCCCAGTCTCATTAGACTTCACCTGCAATCTCAAAATCTGACTTCTCATTTGGGAAACTGTTACACACACACACACACACACACACACACACACACAATTAATAATTAATTTTGACATTTGCAATAAAACAAACTAATTCAAACGTCTTCTCTACAATCTCATGTTATTGTTTAGTCATGAACTAGCAGCTGGAGCTGGAGCTCTGGTGCCACCCCTCCCTTTACTTTGTTTGTTAAGAGGAAGTTGGAATCAGAACTCACTGGTGTCACAGAAAAAATAATGCAGGTTGGTACATTGTTCATCATAGAAATGTCCGTTATAAACCACTGCACAGTCCTCACTGCCGAAATAATTGTCCGGTTGTCCAGGAAACCATGGGATGTTTGGAGCGTAGGTCCCATCTGACCACTTCCACATGTCCATGTCTCTGTGTAGGCCGATCCAGGAATCACCCTGGACAACCTTTATCGCCACCAATAGGTCATTGTCTGCACTGTTAAGGCAGCTGGCCAAGTCTGTGTGATAAGTTTGGCAGTAAGTCCGAGCATCAGGCCACGTCATTAAAGGATTACTGAAGCCAATGAACCTGGAAGCACCACTGATTCCAGCTGTAAAAATATAAATAAATCAATAAATGCTATTCATACAAATTATATTAAAATGATCATTGTAATAATTACACACTTCTTTTTCAGATTTAATCAGACAAAACCAGCCCCAATCCTAAAACTCATAAAAAAGAATAATGACTCACCATCGTAACAGATGAATGGTCTAATTAGATCACACTGTACATCATCCCACTGGTTATCTTTAGCGATTATACCACACATTTGATTTCCCACAATGTTATCAGGCTGTCCAGGGATCCAGTTAGACCATGCCAGTGGAATGTTATTTAAGACCCAGCGCCAGTTATAGACATCATTAGAAACTCCAGCCCAGGCATTTGTTGTCAGACCTTCGCTCGATGTTACTTTCTGCAACCTCAGCCAATCAGTATCACTCACGATTGTGGCAGCATCATTGTACATCATTCTGCAGGAACTGCGTGCATCTAACCACATCTTTGGTGTCATCAGCAGTTTATATTTGTGAGGGACGGTTCTCAGGATGGGGACAGAGATTGGAAGAAGACCTACAAGCAAAGTAAATTTAGATTTGTCAATTTCTGATTATAAATATTTGTTAAAAAACTGAAGAGGCGTATTTTCATTGTAATTTATTAAAGGTCAATACTTTTTTTTATTGTTTGTTTTTTTAAATATACAATAAACAATGTATTTAGCCTTAGATTTCCTTCTTTTATTATTTATTATATTTGGGGTGTTTTTTTTTACATTGGAAGCATTTACATGTGACACTCGGATCAAGAGGCAGAAACCAGAATACAGTCAACAAGCTTTATTTTCCTTAGTGCACGAGACTGGAGCTTCAGCAGGAGCACAAACAGGAAAATTGGTCCAGGGATGATCTCTAGTGCAAACTGTAGATCAGATGGTGAGCAAGTGGGAAAGGGGGGGCTTTATAAGGGGGAGTGTAGATTGGAGACAGGTGTAGGTGATTAGTAGGAAGGTGAGGCTAAGCGAGTGTGCTGATGCAGGAGGTGTGGCTGCTGGTTCCCTGACATTACATCGCTATTTTTCAAATTCTTCCTTTCATTTGTTTTGATGCATGTGTGCTTAGTGCTTAAATATTTCACACACACACACACACACACACACACACACACACACACACACAAACGTATTACTACTTATTAATTTAGGTATAAATAAATCTGTACAACATTCAAGTTTAGTTTATTTAATAATTTACTGAAATCATTAAAAAAAAATTGTAATTCTCACTTTATTCCTAAAAGGTAACTCACTTTATTTAATTATTGTATTTTTTTCAGCACAGAGTGAAAGTATACTAAAGCAATTTACATTTAATTACATTTGTTTAGATAAGTTTGTTTTGTTTGATTGAATCTAATATCAGCATTTAGTCGTTTAAAACTAATTATTCAGTTTAGCAAAATCAAATATTAATAAATAATTACATCTCTGTGATACTGAGTGACAGATTAAAATCAAAATCAACAGTTCATAAAAATGTCTCACCAGCGAAACACAGGAGAAGAAGAAGATTTGCCTGCATGATGGATGGAAGGCTGTGAAGTCACAAAAAGAAAGAAAGAAAGTTAAAGTACTGCAATTACAAAATCCGGCTTTCCAGTGTTGAACTAATTACATAGGAGGAAATGGTCAGATTAGAGACACTAACACTGAGAGACTGAGGGATACTCAGTGTCCTGATCAAATCACCCTGATATCATGATGTAAACTACAAAATGATATCTGCTGAGAAAACCACGTTTCAACAGAGTATAGCACTAAACACCAAACATCACTGCTTTAAGTCACCAATAGTTTGCTGTTAATGTTTATATTACAAACTTTTCCAACAATAAGTATAAACATCTGGGAATAAAACATACCTGAAAGATGAAATATCTGAAGGTTGAGGTTTCTTCAGTAGCTCCGTTTTGGATCTTTCTGATCACTGATCTGCACAGAACTCTGTAAAACTCTGTTCCTTCACCTTTCCTCTTCTTCACCCTGGAGATGTTTCTGATGCAGACTGCTTTCCATACTGTTTTAACTTCTCCTCAGACTCCAGACTGCTTGTATAAACTCAACCAATGCTGAAGCCCAGAATTCTGTAGTTCAGTTCCATGTGTCAGTCATCAGACCAACGTTCAGCACAGTATTATTAATATCTACTCTACATGTACAGTCATCATTATACAATTATTTCATTACAGATTTACATGATTCCTTAAAGGCTAGAAACAGGTCACAGCTCGACTCTTACACACCTTACAGAAGTACCTTGTGACCATTTGAATACATTTCCTTGGTAAATGAACAGTAGCACTGTTCTCCAGTGTTGGACTTACGTGTACAACAAGCTTTACAAGTGACACACCCTAGTAATTTTGCTAACATGTTGTCTATATCTGATGCAGAGACGCTCATTAATGCGTTTATGACCTTCAGACTGGAATATTGTAATGCATTACTAGGTGGTTGTCCTGCTCCGTTAATGAAAAAGCTACAGTTTGCCCAGAATGCAGCAGCCAGAGTTCTCATAAGGTCCCACCTCATGAAGATTATGGACCTTTAAAGAAGTAGATGCCGACCCCGCAAACTTCCCGAACCACCTAGAGACGTACGAGTGCCATTTGAAGTGAGTTTGGACATTGGACCTCTTTTAAGTGTTTAAAGGCTTTGGCATGGAGAAGCTGGTGTTGGATCTATGATGATCTCAGATGTTTCTGGTTCCTCAAAATTCGTTTTTAAGTCTGGTTCCACTCAAGGTTTCTTCCTCATAACATCTAAGGGAGTTTTTCCTTGCCACAGTCTCCATGGCTGCTCTTTAGCAATAAATACACACCATCCACTTTAACTGTTAACTTCTGTAAAGCTGCTTTAAGACACTGTTGTTGTGAAAGCGCTCTAGAAATAAACTTAAACTTGGCTTGACACTCAACAACTACACAAACAATGAGTCCTGATTTCCATTGGAAATGAAGGTTCAAATGTCACAGAAAACACCTCGTTACACAACTGAGGGTAAAACAAGATATTAGAGTCAGGGAAAGTAAACGCCATGAACAATACCATAAAACCACCATTATGATCATCTCACCAACATCAGAGTTCCTATCAAGTCAAGTCCATAATCAGCAGCTCCTGGCAAAGCTTCAGAAGTCCAGCAGTCAGAGAGTAAATACTAAAGACTGGAGTCAGCATTTCTGCAGCTCAGCTACTGTAGATGTTCCTCACATGCTATTGATTATTCGGCTGAATAACAATTGAAATCACATTTCTCAATTCTGTTTAAAGTGATGATGTGTTTTATGGATAAGAGCGTCTGCTAAGTGTAAATGTTCTCAAGAATGAGAATCCTGAAGCACAGTTTTCAGCATCTTGAATTCATGCTACAAAGAATTCTTGCTGTTCTGAGAATAAAGTGTGACAGGTTTAGACTTTGAATGGATGTTTGTGGACACGCCCATAGTCATGGAGTTGTGTTGGCATTGCACACACCTGTGTGTCTCAGAGACTAAAACATGTCTGGTCTTTGTGGCTTAAAAAAAACACGGCGTATCCTTGCATTTGTCAAGGTGCACCAAACCGCTGAAACCAACCTCCTGCAAACTCTAGTCACTATGCCTTTCATCCCAAACCACCCACAATGCCCCTTACAGAGAAATTGGTTGGTGCTGTCGAGGTTTCCTTATCAAATCGACATCAATTGCACACACCAAGTGGAGTTTTAACTGATTTTATGAAGTGAGCACTGCTACTGACGCTGCTAATCGATAAAGCCTGAGCTCAAAAGAACTCTGGGAGTATCAGCTGTACAGGCAACATGCTCAGTAACAATTCTAAACTAATCATCAAGATTTTATATTCTTACTCAATCCTCTATAAAATGACCTTTGAGAGAGGAGTCTAGTTTACCAAACTGCACTTTTAATCATCTGAGTCTGGTACCAAGTTTTCTTGCTCATGTAATCTCAGTTTCCACAGTAACAATTCTGAACTAATCATCAAGATTTTATATTCTTACTCAATCCTCTATAAAATGACCTTTGAGAGAGGAGTCTAGTTTACCAAACTGCACTTTTAATCATCTGAGTCTGGTACCAAGTTTTCTTGCTCATGTAATCTCAGTTTCCATCACACTGATATTTATTTCTACAGCATTTAGGAGTTAATAAGCGAAATCAGAGAGCAGTGTAGAGGAAGTGAGATTTCCATGAAGACGACTGAGTGATTCTGTTTCTCCCAGAATAGAGCAGAACTTTCACCAGATGTTCAACTTCCTTCAGCCAAACTCAGTGAAGCACAACACACAGCACTGAATCTCCAGCTAAACACACTCTCTCATCACACTGATAATGACTATTAACTCGAATAAAAGAACACACAATGTCCAAAATGAAGCTTTATTTCAGCAGAGCAAAACTACAGGAAGAGCAACAGGACAGTGAAGAGAGGAAAGACAGAAATGTCAGCATTGTGTAGAATTGAAACTCGATTGTAGATGGATGTGTGAGCAGCTCAGTGTTCAGTTCTATTTTGGAGCTGTTGGTCTTAACACTGGCTCTTTCTGAACGTGAGCGGATGATGGACACCACCATGGGAGACGGTACAGACAAACTCCTCCCCCTTTTCCCAGAGTTCTTTGCTGAGGGTCAGGGTGCTGCTGCGTGTATAACCGTCCTTCTTCTGTTCTTCTGGGCTGGTCAGAACCCCGTCCTTCACCTCTGAGCCGTCCACTGTCCAGCTCACCAGCGTCCCCTGTGGAGAGTAGGCAGACAGCAGGCAGAGCAGCGAGGCCGATCTGTCAGACGGCTGCAGAGAGGAGGGAGGGAGCAGAGACACGGAGGGCTTCACCGTGGGACCGGCTGGAGACCACAAACACACAATAAACACACATTTACACACAATAACACAACATTTACTCATTACTGTTTATTCACATTACTGCAGTTCAGTAGAACTTCTCAGCAGGAGAACATTTACTCATTACTGCTTATTCAGAGTTCAGACTGGAACCATTAATGTGTGTTCAGTAATCAGTGCAGTGATCCACACTGTTCTCACATTACTGCAGTTCAGTAGAACTTCTCAGCAGGAGAACATTTACTCATTACTGCTTATTCAGAGTTCAGACTGCAACCATTAATGTGTGTTCAGTAATCAGTGCAGTGATCCACACTGTTCTCACATCACTGCAGTTCAGGAGAAACATCTGGAAACATTTAGGACCTTCAGCAGCATCTATAAACTCTACCTATAGACATGAATACAGTTCCTAACTCTAAATGAACAGAGACACATGGGGGAACTACAAGTTAGGAGCAGCTTTAGTGAAGAAACATCAGTCCATTTGGTTTAAAGTTCACTAAGAAGCTAAGAGAACATGTGGAAGCCATCAGCTTTAACTCCACACCATAATCCATCTTCTATCTGATTTAGTCTTCACCCAGTTCTATTCAGTAACTGCACCCAATAGTCCCACTGTATTCCAACCCTCACACACTCAGTGACTTTATTCTGTAAATGTTCTGAACTCCAATAGAGACAAAACTGGAAACTCTGCAGCAGCACTTCATTACAATTAATCACTAAATACTGAAATCAAAGTGACTTTAAAAAGCAGAAACAACTGGATTTATTCTGTCAATTTTATTCGATATCATTAGCAAAAGGAACGAACAAATAAAAAGTATATTTTGCTATTTAGAATACACTTTATTACACAAAATGTATAAAATGAATAATAAAAATAAGTTCAAAAATGTTTGTGAATATAAATAAATTAGTCACTTACTTTTTACAATCAGTTTGGTTCCTCCACCGAAAGTGTACCACAGTGATATATTTTAACGAAACTTTCATACAAAAACCTTTGTTACACTACAGTGACCACACACACACACACACACACACACACACACACACACACACACACACACACACACACACACTTTGCATTAGCAGCTCATGCTTCAATGCTCTGAGTGACTTTATAACACTTCATGACTAAGTGCTGCTGCTCAGCAACTTCACCCACAACAACCATGAGTTTGATCATCATCCACATCGTTGTTAATGTAGGGAACACGTTTTTTTCTTCTTTTTCAGGTTTCCCCTGCCGAGAATGACGTGGGAGGAACTGCTGGAATGCCACCGACTGTTTCTTGGCCCCCTCAAAACCTGTCAGCGACCGTATTCACTGAGTCACTGAATTGGCCCGTGAGCCCTAGAGGGTCATCCAGCAGAATGACCTATCCCTGTCATATAGTTCTGAGAGATCTCAAAACTCCGGACTTTTAGTAGTTTCTAGAATAGCAAAGTCCACTAAAGGTGGTAGAGCATTTTCACATTTAGCTCCTAAACTCTGGAATAGTCTTCCTGACAGTGTTCGGGGCTCAGACACACTCACCCAGTTTAAGTGCAGATTAAAAACATATCTTTTTAGCAAAGCCTACACATAACACACATCACATCATAACCTTGTGCTCCAGAACATCTGATCACATCACATTATCAACTTGTGCTGTTAATATCATAAACGGCAGCTCCGCTAATTTCTCTCCACTGCTTCTCTTTCTCTCCCCATCCCGAGACACCCTGAGGTTCCTCCAGCACCAGTCATCTCACACCTCGTGATGATTACGGACCTTTGAAGAAGTAGATGTCGAACTCGCAAACATCCCGAACCATCTAGAGACGTACCAGTGCCAACTGGATCCCACTACATGTGTAGAGTTTTGACATTGGACCACCTGGAGTGTTTAAAGGCTCTGGCATGGAGAAGCTTATGCTGGATCTGTGATGATCACAAATGCTGAGCTCATAAAACTAGGAGCTACTAACCATAAAGACTGTTTAAGACTGCAGAAAGAACATCACTTATAATCTTATACTCCAGTAATCATGTTAGTTCTCACTCTCCAGTGTTCTGTATTGTTGAAAAATTTATGATCAAACTTTTGATGTCACCCAAATGAGGATGGGTTCCCCTTTAGAGTCTGGTTCCTCTCAAGGTTTCTTCCTCATAACATCTAGGGGAGTTTTTCCTTGCCACAGTTGCCACAGCTGCTCATCAGGGATAAATTCACACCATTCACCATCACTGTTGATTTCTGTAAAGCTGCTTTGAAACAATGTCTGTTGTGAAAAGCGCTATACAAATAAACTTGACTTGACTTGACTTGAGAGGGTGAGCCATAGGTGCCTTTTAGCAGATACAAAGGCAGCCATAGCCCGGTCTATTTAGTGGCCCTCAGAGCTAGGTCCACCGCACAGTGAAGCTTCTAGACCTCCTGGCCACCAGAGACGCCCCCCACGTCCAACTCTCGCAGCAGATCAGCCTGATAGGCCTGCAACACTGCCATGGTGTGGTCCTTTGCCCAGGACCTGGACACCACAGTTTGCAGCTCTGGAAAGAAATTTAACCCCTGTCATGGAGGTTGTGATGAAGGATGCAAAAGGCACACAAGCTGGCTGGACGAGCAAGCTTTCTGCCGATTGGCCGGCCAGTCTATATCTAGTTTGGCTACGGCCAAAGTCACCAACTTCAATACCTCTATGTAACAGATGGGTTTGCAGAACATACCAGGCATGCTTCCAAAGGTTGCAAGAGAGTGCTGGACACAGCAGGGAAGGAAAGGGTCAAGCCCATTTCCAGAACCTCTTCCAGGTCAATCTGTGACCCCCAGGAACTAGCACATCCCTCCACCTCAGCAAATATAGTGTGGATTTTACTTATATAAAATCCACACTATATATACACCCTTATTCAGTTATATGTACATATTACTTAGCGTGCTCCGCTCCAAGACAAACCATACACAAGAGGGACAAAGATTGTTTTCTCTTACTGCTTGCTTTTATTTTTCTTATTTTTTTTTAGAATATTTACCACTTACCATAAAGACATACTATCCACCAAAAGCCTGTGACATAGCTTCCTGTGTTTGACTTGTTTGTTGTGTTTGTATTTTATTTGGCGTTTACATACTTTAAACTTTACAGGTTTTTTTTTTCCTCCTTAAATAATCCTGGAAACACCCCGGGCGGATGCTCACTCATCCCAGGTAAATTCTCGAGTTGAACCTAATAGTCCCAGCACCTCAACTTCACATATTTCCCTGCCCAGTCCCTGCTATAGATTATGACTTTCTCCTGGATCGGTTCTAGAATTACATCGGCATTCAGGGACAGGCATTAACCTGGTTTAAATCCTACCTGTCTCATCATTACCATTTTGTAGATTTAAATAGAGAGCTATCCAGGTTAATGCAAGTAACCTATGGGGTGCCACAAGGTTCAGTTCTAGGACCCCTGCTTTTCACAATATAGATGCTTACCTTGGTAAATATTATTAGAAGGCATTGGATCAACTTCCACTGTTATGCTGATGATACCCAGCCATATATCTACTCAAAACCAGGCGATACTCTTAATTAGCACTCGGATAACTGAGTGTGTTAAAGAATTAAAAGACTGGATGACCCATAACTTTCTATCAAGACAGAGATTTTGCTCATCAGCCCAAAAAAAAAGTACACAGAAGCTCCAACATCTCAACCTGCATTTAGACAGATGTTCTGTAACTACTAGTTCAACAGTAAAAGACCTGGGAGTTATTTTAGACCAACTTGTCTTTTGAAAACCAAATTAACCAAGTGACAAAAACAGCTTCTTTCACCTTAGAAATATTTCTAAGTTAAGAAACATGTTATCTATATCTGATGCAGAGAAGCTCGTCCATGCGTTCATGACCTCCAGAATAGACTACTGTAATGCATTACTAGGTGGATGTCCTGCATCATTAATTAAACAAGCTTCAGTTAGTTCAGAATGCAGCAGCAAGAGTTCTTACAAGGAAAAAATATCATCATATAACCCCAATCTTCTCCTCCCTACACTGGCTTCCCTTAAGTTTTAAATCCACTACAAACTACTGCTTCTTACCTACAAAACACTAAATGGTTGATCTCCATGTATCTCCAGTCTTTTAACACATTACAATCCATCACGTTCCTTCAGATCTCGAAACTCTGGACTTCTAGTAGTTCCTAGAATAGCAAAGTCCACTAAAGGTGGTGGAACATTTTCACATTTAGCTCCCAAACTCTGGAATAGTGTTTGGGGTTCAGACACACTCTCTAAGTTTAAGTGCAGATTAAAGATGTATGTTTTTAGTGAGTTCTACACATAACACACATCACATCATAACCTTGTGCTCCAGAGGATAATTAGTGCTAAATCTAAAATCTTAAACCCACTGTCAGCTCACTAACACAGTCAGCCAACAGCTCACTAACAGCCAGCTCCTCTCCTAACCATGTAAGCTTTAGTTACTCACTGAAAATGAGGCAGAGGACACAGAGCAGCATAGTGATACAGCTGAGCAGGTTTCTGAGGAGAAAGACAATGTAGAGTACCAACCAGAAGACACAGACATCTGCGATGCAAAAACCAGCTATGCATGGAATCTACAGATTTACACATGCAAACCTGCGAGTGGCATCCCTGAGAAAAAAACAAGGAAAACATGTAGTCCTCGATACTACTGGACTAAGGGGTCACAATATCATGTGTGACAATTCTTTACCAGCTATGACCTTGGACAAAAACCTCTCAGGAAAATAAACTAAACCTGAGCCCATACTTATCCTGGACTGTAATAAAAACAAAGGGATGGTGGACAACCTGGACAAGCTGCCAACTACTCTTTCCAGTGAATGAACGGGAGATGGCCATTGGTCGTGTATCCTAGATGTGTATCCATGGTGCTTGTATCCAGTGTGCTTGTTCGTGTATTCTAGATGTGTACCCAGTGTGCTTGTATTTGGGTGCTCCTTCTGCTCCTTCTTTCCACTAGTTGACCTTCCTTCTGTCTTTGTCTGGCCTCTTATAGGTGGGCTGTATCTATTATCATAAACTGGTTAAAAGACATTGACCAAAATAAAAAAAGGCAAGAACACAAAACAAATAAAGCAGAGGCTTTGTTTTAAAGGCAGAAAAATGTAGGTCTTTTGTGTCCTTCAGCATAACCAACTACACCTTTTCCCTCTTCTCTGCATGCTACATTATTACATTACATTACTCCACTTCATCCTGTTAGAACTGTCTATGTCATGATTTAGGGTGCAGGAGATTTGTATCACTGTGATGTTGTGATTAGAGTACTGAAAATACTGTACAACACTGATAGAGAAACAAACTAAAGCCCTGGAGCTGCACTGTCTCCTTTCACTCTGTAGAACAGAACAGTGAAGTGAGAGTAAGATTTCCATGAAGACGGCTGAGTGATTTGAATTAGAATTGAAACTCTACATTTTAATAGAGACAGCACAGACTCCTCCCCCCTTTTTCACAGTTCTTTGCTGAAGAAGTCAAGGTGCTGCTTGTGTTCTTCTGGGCCAGAAGAACCCTGGTCCTTCACCTCTGAGCCGTCCACTGTCCAGCTCACCAGTGCCCCCTGTGGAGAGTAGACAGACAGCAGGTAAAGCAGTGAGGCCGATCTGTCATACGGCTGCAGAGAGGAGGGAGGGAGCAGAGACACGGAGGGCTTCAATGTGGGACTGGCTGGAGACCACAAACACACAATAAACACACATTGTGCCACATTGTGGTTAAAACACATAGAAACATAAACTTATTTCAATTACAGCAGCATCTATACATTCTCACAGATTGTGAGAGAGAGAGAAGGTTGGATGGTGTGGAGATGTGAACAGGAAGTGGATAGGATTAGTAAGGAGGAAGTGAGAGCAGCGATTAAGAAGATGAAGAGTGAAAATTTGTTTGGACCAAATAACATACTGGTAGAAACATGGAGATGTTTAGGAGAGAGTTTTTAACCAGATTGTTTAACAGGATTTTGGAAGGTGAGAAGATGCCTGAAGAATTGAGAAGGAGTGTGCTGGTACTGATCTTTAAGAATAAAGGAGATGTGCAGACCTGCAGTAAGTACAGGGGAATTAAGTTGATCAGTCACACCATGAAGTTATGGGAAAAAGTAGTGGAAGCCAGGCTGAGAGAAGAGGTGATCATCTGTGAGCAACAGTATGGTTTCATGCCGAGAAAGAGCACCACAGATGCCTTATTTGCTTTGAGGATGTTGATGGAGAAGTATAGAGAAGGTCAGAAGGAGCTGCATTGTGTGTGTGTGGATTTAGAGAAAGCATATGACAGGGCGGAGAGAGGAGTTGTGGTATTGTATGAGGAAGTCTGGTGTGTCAGAGAAGTATGTGAGGGTGGTGCAGGACATGTATGAGGACAGTGTGACGGCAGTGAAGTGTGCAGTAGGAACTACAGACTGGTTCAAGGTGGAGGTTGGACTGCATCAAGGATCGGCTCTGAGCCCTTTCCTGTTTGCAGTGGAGATGGACAGGTTAAAGGACGAGATCAGACAGAAGTCTCCCTGAACTATGATGTTTGCGGATGATATTGTGATTTGTGGTGAGAGTAGGGAGCAGGTGGAGAAGATCCTGGAGAGGTGGAGGTACATGCTGGAGAGAAGAGGAATGAAAGTCAGTAAGTGTAAGACAGAGTACAAGTGTGTGAAGGAGAGGGAGGGCAGTGGAGGGGTGCGGTTACAGAGAGAAGAGGTGGAGAAGGTGGAGGAGTTCAGGTACCTGGGTTTAACAGTGCAAGTAATGGAGAGTGTGTTAGAGAAGTGAAGAAAAGAGTGCAGGCAGGGTGGAGTGGGTGGAGAAGAGTGATAGCAGGAGTGATTTGTGATAGAAGAGTATCTGTGAGAGTGAAAAATAAAGTTTATAGGACTTCGGTGAGACCTGAGATGTTGTATGGTTTAGAGACAGTGGCATTAACAGGAAAAAGGACAGGAGGTGGAGCTGGAGTTAAAGATTTTTCATGTGCAGGTGAAGACGAGGGTGTATATGATATATACATGGTGTATATCAGTATAGGAATGCTGAGGATGGAGCCACCGGGCAGGAGGAGAAGAGGAAGGCCAAGGAGGAGCTTTATGGATGTGGTGAGGGAAAAAATGCCGGTGGTTGGTTTGAATGAGGCAGATGTGGAAGACAGAGTGATATGGAGATGGATGGAGCTCAGAGGCATGTGAATCTTTATTCAGAAAGAAATCAAAAAAAAATTTTTTTTTTTTTTGAGAAATTATCTAGAATAGTAAGGAACACAAAGTAATGCTGGTGGGTAAAGACCACAAATCCAAATTTTCGCTCTGGAAAGAATTAGGAGACCGCTGCAAAGTTTTTCTGGTTTTACTTTACTTGTCTGTTTGTGTAATTTAAATGTTTGTTTTATTTTATATATTACTGACAACATTAATCCCAAACTCCAAATAAACATAGTCATTTCGAGCATTTATTTGCAGAAAGTGACAGAAGGTTGGGGATTTAAACCCCAGTATCAACAAGCTGTTACTCAACGACCCCTGAGCAAGACCTCTTCAACTTCCTTCACCGTCTGTACACCAGGGGCGCTGTGTCATGTCTCACCCTGCACTCTGACCCCACGTTCTGAACAAGCTGGGATATGTGAAGAAAATTATTTCACTGTGCTATAATGCATATGTGACAAATAAAAGCTATTCTATTCTATTCAAATTAAGATCGGGAACTTGAACATGGCCCATTATAACAAAATGCGATTGAAATGAATGAGACATGATTTCTTAGAAAAACAGCTGCTGTGAATTCTAATAAACATTGTTTGTCCCAGTTTAACAGGATGTGGTTTTGAGAAGCAGCACTAAATATGGTCATATGGTTGTTTTGCCAGTGTTCAGTGTCATGTGATGTTTTACTTTCGGGTGACACTTTTATGTGATGACACATATTAAAAAACACAGACTCAGCATATAGTACATACCTGATAAATGACTGATCATTCTACACAGATTGTAGCCTTTATCTTAAAACATTTACATTTACATTTACATTTGCATTTGCATTTGCATTTAGCAGAAGCTCTTATCCAGAGTGACGTACAAAAGTGCTTTGAGTCTCTAGTAATGAATAAATCTACACTGTACACCAGATTACACACTTCATATAAATATAACTAGAATTCTACAAACTTGGAAAGTGCTAATTTAAGTGTTTCAGGAAGATGAAGGTCTTCAGTCGTCGCTTAAAGATAATCAGGGACTCTGCTGTACGGACATCTAGGGGAAGTTCATTCCACCACCTCGGTGCCAGAACAGAGAAGAGCCTTGAAGTGTACTTACCTCTCATTCTGAGAGAAAGTGGTACCAGTGGAGCAGTGCTGGAGGATCTCAGACAGCGTGGTGCAGTGCGAGATGTGATGAGGTCACTGAGGTAAGATGGTGCTGGTCCATTTTTGGACTTATAGGCATCATCAGTGTTTTGAATCTGATACGTGCAGCTACTGGAAGCCAGTGAAGGAGCAGCAGTGGGGTGGTGTGGGAGAACTTGGGCTGATTGAACACAAGTCGTGCAGCTGGGTTTTGGATCATTTGGAGTGGACGAATAGCGTTCAGGGGGAGACCTGCCAGCAGAGAGTTGCAGTAGTCCAGTCTTAAAATGACAAGAGACTGAACAAGCACCTGGGCAGCCTGTGTGGACAGAAATGGTCGAATCCTTCGGATGTTATAGAGAAGAAATCGACAAGAACGAGCAACATTAGTGACGTGTGGGAAGAAGGACAGTTTATTGTCCATAGTTACCCCGAGGTTATGAGCAGTGGCTGAAGGGGAGAGCAGAGAGTCATGAAGTGTTATTTGGAGATCTTGACCTGGAGATGAATCACCTGGAATGACCAGCAGTTCTGTTTTGCTGGGGTTGAGTTTAAGTTGGTGAGCTCTCATCCATAGAGATATGTCTGTCAAGCATGCTGAGATCCGAGCGGAAGCTGTGGTATCTGATAGAGGGAAAGAAAAGATGAGTTGAGTGTGTGTACACACACGCACACACACACACACACACACACACACACACAGCAGTGTAACTATTGAGTTTTATAAACTTTTACAAATTGATTTTAAACCATGTGAATATCAACTTTAATTTGTTCATGTGTAAATGACGTTATATATAAATACACCTGATACACTTCCGTAAAGAAAAACAGATTCTAGAGACACAAAAGGAAAAGGCCATGTGGGTGAGGTCACAAGCTGACACACAAACATTTCCCTATTGAATGTTCACTTGTTCCAACGAAAACCTGATGCTAAATAAGCAAATGTTTCTCCTGATCTAATTGATTTTCTAAATAGTCTCACTCCTGCAGTTCTATGCACTCCACCTTCAAGGAAGCTTAGTGTCCTAAAGGTAACTTAATTGACCAGGTCATGGCAAACAATATTGACCTGCCCCTCGAGTGACTCTAAGTTCCATGTCCCATAAACACAGTAGATGGCGCTCTTATGAAAGATTAATGAACGACAGGGGATGCTGCATAGACTCTCTAACACCCCCTCAATCTTTCAGTGTTTCATCAATGTTGTGCAAAGAGATATGATAAGGAAACTCCTAATTGCATATATTAATGACATCATCAATCAATGCTTCATCTATGCCCCTCATACGCATCCTGTTTGTCAATTCATCCAGTAGTTACTGAAGCATTAAAACAAAGTGTGTTTCATGTCAAGTCTGTTGCATTTCTGTGGTATTTCTGCAGTCACTATGGAGTTACCATGGACCTAGACAAAGTTTCAGCCATGAACAACTACCCTGTTCTCAAGACTATCAAAGGTTTACAGTGATTTGTGAGATCTAGAATGATTTCTACCATTATTTCATTAGAAATCGAATCCAAATTCCAAATCCTCATGTCCCTGCTAAAAGAAAAACCCATAAACGCTAAATTGGAATAACAGCAGATCAGGCATTCCAGCTCCTTTAAACAACCTTCTCCAGGACCCCATCCTCAAGCCTCCAGATCCCACAAAGCTTTCATTGTGGGCACATCACAGACTATAGTGAAGGGCAGTGCTGTCACAGACACAGGCAGCTTAACAGAATTATGACATAACAATAGGAAGCTCCTGTCAGTAAAACTTTATCTGGAGAAATAGGACATTGGTTGGAAGCAGATCATCCGTTTTTTATTTTCATCAACAATAAAAACCTGAAATATCTGCAAAAAGGCTTAACCCCCGACAAGCGAGATGTATGTTATTCTGTAACCGCTTTCACTTCAGTCTCTTGTATCAATCCAGCTCAGAAAATATGAAGTTAGATGTCCTGCATGTATCAGCATTTTTTTATACACATAAAGACAACATTTACACCTCCACATTAATAAAAATGAAATAAAAATGAACACCTGTAGTCTGTGTGGTATGGAAATCTGCACTGAAATTAACCAACACAAGCAAAGAGACAAAACCCTGATCAGTGGCCAGTAGTTACTACAGTAACCAGCGTCTGTGCTGTAACGAGCCCTAAACCCTAAAGCTGATGAAACCCAATCAATATAGAACCAGCTCATATTTTATAACCCATAGATTATAGCATGACTCTAACCCTAAACATCAAACTCTAAATTAAAGTCAAAAACCTTTTTATAAACAAAATGACAGTGCAGCATGACGCATGGCACGTATTCATTTTTTATCACCACATTATCTGTGTAACGCTGCTTTGAGAAATGTTCATTGTTAAAGCGCAAATCAAATAAATATTAATTGAATTGAATTGAATTGAATTGAACGGCAGGTTAATATTGTATACTAAAATCTTAAACTACACAAGAAAGTGTTTTCACATTATAACAAAAGTTTATTAGAGTAGAAATGATTTCTTCGAAAAACAACTGCTGTAACTTTAAAGAAACACTTTTTTCCCCACGTTAACAGGATGTGGTTTTATAGAAGCAGCACTAAATATGGTCATATGGTTGTTTTGAGTTTTTAGTGCCATGTGAAGTTTCACTTTCAAATGAATCTCCAGCATGCCACAGTAACTTTAAAGAAACACTTTTTTCCCCACGTTAACAGGATGTGGTTTTATAGAAGCAGCACTAAATATGGTCATATGGTTGTTTTGAGTTTTTAGTGCCATGTGAAGTTTCACTTTCAAATGAATCTTTAATGTGATGATACACATGTTAGAAATAAACACACACTCAGCATACAATACATACCTGATACAAACCAGATGATCATACACAAATCATATTCTTTATCTTAAAACACACACACACACACACACACACACACACACACACACACACACACACACACACACAAACACACACACACACACAGGTAAGAGCTAGCTATCTCTGTTTCACACACACACACACAGGTAATATATTTTATCTTTAAACACACACACACACACACACACACACACACACACAGCACCTAAATGTAATTAATTAAATTAAATTGATTGTAAAACGTAAAAATCAACTTCAATTTGTTCACGTGTAAACTAAAGTTATATTCGAGTTCTGCAAGTGTGTTTATTTTTTATTATACCTTTAAATACATCTGATACTTTTCAGTAAAGAAAAACAGATTCCAGAGACAAAAAGGAAAAGATCATGTGGGTGAGGTCATTTCCTCCTATAGCATTATATACATTAAGATCTACAGACTGTACTCAGTCTCCTGCCAACACACACACAGGTAAGAGCTATCTCTGTTTCTCATTGTTCACGTGTAAACTAAAGTTATATTCGAGTTCTGCAAGTGTGTTTATTTTTTATTATACCTTTAAATACATCTGATACTTTTCAGTAAAGAAAAACAGATTCCAGAGACAAAAAGGAAAAGATCATGTGGGTGAGGTCATTTCCTCCTATAGCATTATATACATTAAGATCTACAGACTGTACTCAGTCTCCTGCCAACACACACACAGGTAAGAGCTATCTCTGTTTCTCACACACACACACACACACACACACACACACACACACACACACACACACTAGATTTAACATTTAAGATAAGATAAGATAAGATAAGATAAGAAATGTCATTGTTACAGCAGCATGAACAAAATAAAAAAAAAATTCTAATATATAAAAGAATAGACGAATAAGACATACTATAATATTACAGTATAAACACAACACAATGTATAAATACAGATGAGGGAAAGTACGTATTGCAGGTTGTATTGCACACAGTAGTATTATTAAATAGTAAAACAGTAACTATTACACCATTGAACAGTAATAACAGTGTGTATTTTGGTTAATGGTTCACTGGGAACAAGTCAAGAGGCTTTTATCGTCATTTCTACTATACACAGTGGTACACAGTACACAGTAAAAATGAGAGAATGTTTCTCCAGAACCCTGGTGCTACACTAAACAACAACAAACAAAACAACATAGAGCTACAACACAAGCTACAAAAAGTGCATCGAGTGCAACCTGGTGCAAACAGTGCAGACAGACAGTGCAGACAGACAGTACAGACAGACGACACAAGACAAGACGCAAAACCCAATATAGCGCCGACCAGTAAACCTACTGTATACTAGATTATACAGTACTGTACAAGAAAACTGTAAAAACTATACAAAATATAAACTATATCCCAGAAGTAACTATAAACAGAACAATGTAGTGCAAAAATACAGCATGTTAACAGTATATTACAGTGATAATGATTCATGTGCGACAAACAGCAGTTTTGATTGTTACGTCTAATAGCAGCAGGGAGAAAAGACCTTTTGTAACGCTCCTTCAGACACTTAGGATGTAACAGTGTGTCACTGAAGGAGCTGCTCAACGATGAAACAGTTTCATACAGGGGGTGGGAGTCGTTCTGCATCAATGATGATAGTTTTGCTCCCATCCTCCTTCTCCCACCTCCTGTACAGTGTCCAGGGAAATCCCCAGGACTGAGCTGAACTTCCTGATTAGCTTGTCCAGTCTCTTCCTGTCTGCAGTAAAGATGCTGCTACCCCAGCAGACCACTCCATAGAATATGGCTGATGCCACCACAGAGTCAAAAAAGGTCTTCAGTAGAGCTCTCCCTGCACTGCAAAAGACCTTAGTCTCCTCAGCAGAAAGAGTCTGCTTTGCCCTTTCTTAAACATTGCCTCAGTGTTGTCTGTCCAGTCCAGTTTGATGTTCAGATGAACACCAGGTAAACATGAAGTATGCAGTGTAAATGGTAAAGAGAAACGGGGCCAGCACCGTTCCCTGTGGGGCTTCAGTGTTGTAGACAATCATGTCAGACTCACGGTTACGAGTCCTCACATATTGTGGTCGGTCTCTGAGGTAGTCCATTTATTTACATTACATTTATGTTACATTACCAGATAAATCATATTGTTGCATGTCAGTATTGGTGATTCTCCTCTTTTGGGTCTGAGGGCAGAGAGGAACATACTGTAGCATGTAGAAAATGTGATCTGATCTGAGAGAAAGAAAATAGACGAAACCAACGTAGGGCAGAATGACCACATTTCAATTTTCACATGTAAACTACAGTATAAAAGTCTGAAGAGTGAATGTGTACTTTAATTATAATGGAAAATAAAATAAAGGAAACAGTAACAAAAAATAATTCCATATAATTGAAATATAAAATGCAGATTAAATAATTGGGAATATAAAAAACCTTCCAAATGATACTTTGTGGAAGCAACTTTTGGCTTTATTACGGCATCAGGTATTTAAATTATCTCTTTAAACATCACAAATTGTTTCTCTGTATTTTTACCCCCTTTTTCGTTGCAAAAAAATTATACCAATAATGAATACCAGGTTTATGTTTAATTTCACCCAGAGGCAGCAGATATAAAGAGAAAAGCAGTGGGCCTAAGACAGATCCTTGTGGAAAACCTCAGACAGTGTGTAGAACTCACCATTTACATCAACAAACTGATAGCGATTAGTCAGATAAGACCTGAGCCAGGAGATAGCCGTTCCCTTTATTCCAACTACGTTCTCCAGTCCAGCAAGCAGGAGATGATGATCAATGGTGTGAAAAGCTGCACTGAGGTCGAGCAAAACAAGTAAAGAGACAAAACCCTGATCAGAGGGCAATAACAGTCATTTACCACCTTAACTAGCGCCGTCTCTGTGCTATGATGAGGCTGAAATCCTGACTGATACATTTCATAAATGTTGTTCCTCAGTATTTTTTTGTTAATTTCTGTTTGTGTTTACAGTTTTAATGATGCGTGTGCTTCTGGCTCTGCTGCTGTCGGGGGTCTGCTGTGATGTGAAACTGGACGACTCTTGGTGGTCCTGGAAATCGGAATTCAATAAAAACTACAAGGATGTGGTGAGAACACAAATGATATATTAATTCCATGTCATGTGCAAACTAATGTAAAAAATTTTTTTTATTAAAACCCAGGACCACAGGTATCCCACATGTGTATCAAAGTAACTAATTAGAATAGTTTTCTATGTTCACTGGTTTTCTGGGTTTGTTTTTGTGTGTCAGCCTGAGGAAGCTTACAGGAGATCGGTTTGGGAGCAGAATGTTTTAACCGTGATGAAGCACAATAAAGAAGCTGATGCAGGACTTCACACCTTCACCACTGGCCTCAATCACCTTTCAGACATGGTATGATCCAGTGTGATTCAGGGTTTCTGTATGATGTTCATGGTGCTACTGTACATGTTTGAGGAAAATATTCTCTCTTTATATTTCATCTTTGTGTGTTTATGTAGACTGCAGAAGAAGTCAATGCTAAGCTGAATGGTCTGAGGATGGGGGATTTTTCTCCTCAGGATGATAATCATGATGACAATTTAATCTTTCAGAGTTATTTCCCTCTTCCTCCCAGTGTGAACTGGACTGAGGATGCATTTGTCACTCCTGTTCAGGACCAGGTATCATCTCCAACAATCACACTAACAAATATACCTGCTGTTCTGTTTTGTGAAGGAACATTTGTGTGTGTGTGTGTGTGTGTGTATGTGTGTGTGTGTGTGTGTGTGTAGGGTAATTGCAACTCATGCTGGGCATTCAGTGCAGTTGGAGCTTTAGAAGCTCAGATGAAGAAAAAGAAGGGTGTGCTGGTTCCTCTGAGTGTTCAGCAGCTGGTGGACTGCAGTCATGCAACAGGAAATCAAGGCTGCTTTGGAGGACTTCCAACTAATGCATTTGATTATATAATAAACAATAAAGGAATCAGCACGGAGTTTAACTACCCTTACAAACACAAGGTATGATGTACACAGGTTCAGTTATTTGTCTACATACTGATTTACTTCTTAACCACATCACACATTCTATTTTATAGCACTGACAACATGTGTCTTATTTGCCGTCCAGTACCGGATGCTTTATGAGCTAATTGTTTATAGGACACACAATTTATATTCAGAAGAAAGTTGAGGACACTCACATCCACTGCACTTTTACAGAGAAGTAGAAAGTGGCAGTTTGATGATTGAGACGTTGGCCTACACTACTGAACCGAAAACATTATAAATTGAAATCCAGCACGACTAAGCTGCAGCTCGTGGCCCCTTGAGCAAGGCCCTTAAGCTCGACTGCTCATTTGTATAAATAAGATCCGTCTAATCTGCACTGTATAAAGGCTTCTGGTAAAATGTTATAAATATAAATGAAGATATAGAACTTCAGTGCAACAGAAATGTCTGGTACTTCCTGTTAGTAGTTAATAATAATAATAACAATAACAATGACAATAATATTAATAATAACAATAATAACAATAATAACAATAACAACAACAACAACAATAATAATAATAATAATAATAATTTTCTTATTATTATTGTTGTTATTATTGTTATTGTTATTATTGTTATTATTATTAATGCCAAGGACAGAATTTTTTCCCCTTTATTTAGTTTAAAAAACTTATTCTGCCACTTTCGTAACGCTGTTGTCAACATGCTGAATGTTCTGTCCTGCAGGTGGACCTTTGTAATAACACAGTTAAAAAATATGGAGTCTGTAAGGGTTTCCGGGTTCTTCAGCCGTATAATGAGTATGAGCTGCAGAGGGTGGTGGCTTCCATCGGACCGGTAGTAGTGGGAATTGATGCAAACACGACTGAATTTCATCAATATCACAGTGGTAAGCCTCGTATGCTCATACTGAACTTAAAACTTCTAACTTGTACGTGCAGTAAACATCAGCTTTGTGTGTATGGACCCAAATAAACCTCATCCCACATGTAGTGATGAAGAGTTCAGGGGAAAAATGTACTTTTACACCTGGTTGCTGTTTTAGCTGTGTGTGTGTGTGTGTGTGTGTGTGTGTGTAATTTAGGTGTTTTTAGTGGACCCTGTAATTCTATAGTGAATCATGCTGTTCTGGTTGTTGGATATGGAAAATCAGAAGAAGGGCTTCAATACTGGCTGGTCAAAAACAGGTCTCTCATACACACACACACACACACACACACACACACACACACACTCACACACACACACTCACACACACACACACGTTCTTTTGTACTATTATGTTTCCATTCTATTCTACTGTTTGGAAGAAATATTATGTAAATAAAACGGATTATAAAATCATTGGCTAAAAGCTCTCTCTCTCTCTCTCTCTGTCTCTCTCTCTCTCTCTCTCTCTCTCTCCTAGTTGGAGTGATAAATGGGGAGAAGGAGGATATATGCAAATCCTGCGAAACAAGAATCAGTGTGGAATCGGCATCTACAGTGTCGTCCCCATCATCTGAACTCATTCATCACAAATCACTTTTTATTTGTATTTTAACTTTAATTCTGTTGCTTTTATTAAGTAACTCATATATACATATTTTTTGTTTATGCTGGTTTGTAGATTTGGTGGTCATGATGAAAAAGCATCTCTGTTTTTAAATGAATGAAATCCACCATAGATGATTATATTGTATCACATGTAACC